>JAPPVO010000029.1:111150615-111495615 GCA_030407325.1 Camellia japonica | reverse complement strand
CTTATAATAAGAGGGAGCCCCTATTTTGGGCCTATTTTGAGGGGCCCTAAGCCATGGCCTTGTGGGCCTATGGCCAGGGCTGGGCCTACATGTGACCCACCACTTTTGTGCTAGAATTTTAGGAGAGAAAGTGTTAAGTGTCAACCTGTAAATGGAATAGAGTATTATTCTAAGAGCATTGAATAATTTCTCGTACTATACCCCACTTACAACCTTTATGATGTTTGGATGACTTATTGTGATATTGAATATGATTTAGTTATGACATGATATGATGAAAAATGCTAAGGACCCCAAATGTTTTACCAAACATCTCACATGTGTGTGGAACCCACACCATGTGGGTTCTATGTGGGCCCTACACCCATATGACACATTTGGTAGAATATTTGGTAAAACATTTGGGGTCTCTAACATTACTCTAACATTACACATTAGTTATGGATCTAGTAGTGCTTGATTATAACTTATTGTGGTATTGGTACTAAATTGCATATGATGCATATTTTTTTAGTAAATGTATATTGTAAGACCCGCTTATATATATATATATATATATATATATCTCAAAGATTCAAAATCATCACTCTCATTGTATTTTACAGGGTATCATTTGTTAATATTGTCAATTTTGGTTGTGTTTACAAAAAACACTAAACAAGTTTTTTTTTTCTTTTCCAAATACAAATAAAAACAAAAAACTTATTTGCTGTATAAAAATATTTTGAAAAAAAAAATAGATAAACATGTTTGATGAGTTATTAGAAGTGGTGGTCAATGGTTAAGGGTAGACTGATGTGGTAACCAACTACTGACAATGGGGAGTAGCCAAAGATGGCTAGGTCATGATAGTGACTAGTCGATCAACGAGTCACTAGAAGGTGACCGGAGCTCACGGCTAGTGGGTAGCAGCCGAAGGTGAAAGGAAGAGAGGAGAGAGAGAACCTTGTTTTGAAAATAAGTGAAAGGACTTTTTTTTGTTTTAAAAAATATAGAAAATTTTACAATCAATACTATTTTTATTTGAAAATAAAAACAATATACCAAACAAGTGTTCCATTCCAATTTCCAAAAATAAAAAATAAAAATAGAAATAGAAAAAAAAAAGAAAGAAACGGAAGCGTTAGGGATCGTTTGTTACTTGTTGTCAGTTGGTTGTATGCTAATGAAGTTCTCTTTGCATCTCTTCAGCCACATGGTTAAAATTTCTACTACTCTAAACTTGAAATTGTTTATTTGCATCAGTTTGGTTTCCCCAAATCTACTAGTTTTTAAGTTTTATAATTTTAGTTTTTTATTTTTATTATTATTATTATTATTATTATTATTATTATTTTATTTTTGATCTTCTCTGCTTTCCAAGGTTGCTGTCCATGTTGCTAGATTGCTAAGAGTATACATGAAGAAGTAAACATACTGACCAGTTCACTTGGTTAGCAAAAAGAGAAGTGCCTCAGTCTTCTTGTATGCTTGGCATGGTCTTCATTAAGGACATGGCGAATGTGTTTAGCTTTGTAATTTCGTATATTTGTAATCAGCAACTTTAATTGGCTTGCGGATAAATATGCAGACAGTTTAGACAGAACATCTAGTGTTCAATAGCATA
Source organism: Camellia japonica (assembly GCA_030407325.1). Classification (NCBI taxonomy): domain Eukaryota; kingdom Viridiplantae; phylum Streptophyta; class Magnoliopsida; order Ericales; family Theaceae; genus Camellia; species Camellia japonica. Next base: position 111,494,009 of record JAPPVO010000029.1, on the reverse strand, counting down.
TTTAATTGGCTGTCTTTGTGTATGCTTTATCTACTTCAACCTTGATAAGAGCTTAACTGTGTGTCATCCACATTACTTCTGCATGTCAATTGTCAATATATTACAATTTTTTTTTTTTTTTTGTTGACTGAACAAAGTCAAATTCAGAGACCTAGGATGATCCTGAATTTTGCTTTTGTTTTGTGGATTCTGGTCCTGTACGATAATGACTGGCAGCTGCAATTTTGGAGTTAATTGTTTGTGGGCTTTCAAAGATTTTTAATTTGTCTGTACTCATCTTTGCTGGACAAGGGAGGCATGGGAGGCTTGGGAGGGTACTGAATTTTGTGATTGCTCTTTGGTTTGTTTGCTCAAGTTTTTTTTTTTTTTTTGTGCAATTCTTTGCTGGTATGCTACGAGGTAGTGGGTTCGATGTCTGAGTTTTAATTGTGTTTTTGGTCACTGCTAAGGGCGGGGTTGATTTTGAATGGGCAGGAAAAGAATCTGAAGGTGCATCAGGTAGGTTATTGTGTAATTTGGAACATGGAGGTAACTAGAAATTTTATTCTGTTAACTCAAAATTTTCATTGCTTAGTTGTCAATGTATATGGCCCTAATGACGGTGGAGACAAATTGGTAACTGGAACGATCTCTTGGAATTAAGGAAAATTTTCAAACTTCATTGGTGCTCGGGGTATGGTTATTTTGAACCTATACATATAAATATATAATGATGATGGATACAGATCTCCACTATGGATGTCGAATCACCACGATAGCAATGACCTCGAAATCCACAAATGATTACTATACACACTTTGCCCATAATTTCGCCATTCTTTTAGCAAGCTTTTCCCTCAAATCAAGGAGCCCTTTCTTTAGGCTTGTCTCCCACATGCAAAAGCATCCACAAAGTTTGTCACTTTTGACTTAAAAAATGAAACAAAATTGTAGCCTACTCTCTTTGACAATTTTGCCGCCAAACTTCTTTTGAGCCACCGAATACCGAACAATACAAACTAAAATAATTATAAAAACAAATCAATCACAATAAAATAAATTAAACACAATTGATTTAGAAAATTAGGAGTAAGATAAGACAAAATAAAATAATAAAATCAAAACAACTGAAATCAATTAGTAAGAATGCGTTTTGTCAAAAGATGTATTGACAAAACATAAATTATTAATTTCTAGGATAAAAATCGTAGCAGTATTTATTCTAGGGAGACAAATATTGGATTGAGTGTTTATAGCAAATGAAATTATTGATGAAGAGAACCAAAAAGAGAGGAGTGATAATTAAGATTGACTTTCAATAAAACAATGACACATTAATTGGGTGTATGTACTTCACATGCTTAAAAGCTTAGGAAAGTATTTCAACAATTAAATCTAATCGAATGGGTTGATATTAGATCTAATGGTTTGAATATCACCAATCTGCAGTTGTGCAGATAATACAATAATTTATTGTAAAGCAAATACAGAGGAATTGTTGAATGTGAAAAGAGCTTTGAGTTGTTATTTTGGCTAAATGTTAACTTCTATAAAAGTATGATTTGGGGGTGAATGAGGCGGATGAGTGCAACTTCTAAAAAGCTAAAATGTAGAGGGGAGAAGTTGCCTTTAAAGTAGTTAGGTCTCTCCCTTCCGGTGCTTATCCAAGTAGTGTACAAACTTGGGAGCATGTTTTGGATAGATTCAAAAAGAAATTGGAAAATTGGAAATGGAAATACATATCCACATCGCTGGTTGGTTAACTCTGATTAAAGTCATTCTTTCAAACCTACCAGTTTGCTATTTATCCACGTTAAAAGTTGGCAAGGATCTCAAGAAGATGTAGAGAAAGTTTGTGTGTGTATGGACAATGATTTCTACTAGAAAGGAGTTTTGGGGGCAAAAAAATGTTGCCTGTCAAAATGGTGGGTGGAGATTTGGGAAAGAAAATAATTTTGTTTACACACATATACACAAAATACTTCCAATACTAACATAATTCGATACACATGGAAATTCAACGCCCTAGACCCAACATTTGCCGGGTTTGGGGTGGCTGCTGTGCCCGCACAGCAGTCATTGCTGTGCAGCGAAATGAGCTCATTTTGGGGCCTATTTCAATAATTCCAACCATTCACGTTTTAGAATACATCAAGTAGAACATGCCTGTAAAAAATCAAATTAATCAGATATCGTTTACCTATTCATCCACTCACATTTGTATTCATTTTAATACTTTAAATCACAATTATTATTTATTTTTGTAGATACAAATGTGAGTATGGGTAAACGATATCCGATTAACTTGATATTTTACAGGCATGTTCTACTTGATGTATTCTAAAATGTAAACAGTTCGGATTATCGAACTGGGCCCATTTTGCTATACAACAGTGGCTGTTGTGCCGCCCGCACAGCAGCCACCCCAAACCCAACATTGCCAAGGCATTTCAAATGAAAATTATACATTTAGTTTACCTCAAACATTTTCCATAAACAATGTTACTATGTTTGATATAGATTTGATGAGAGAAACAAAAAAGAAAGAAAAAATAAATCACTTGTTTCCATTCTTATTCTTCTTCTTTTTATTTTTTATTTTATAGGTAACCAGCAAGAAAATGGATTTTTCAAAAAATGCCTATTCAGTTTGTTCTCATTTTCCTAGACCAATGAAATAAAATATAGAAAATTTTTGTTTTGCTCACTTCACTTTGGTTTTTCTTTTCCTTTTTTTTTTTCATCAATAAATTTTAGAACCAAACAAAGGGTAAAAACAATAATAAAATATTTACTGTATGAACCAATAGGTCTAGGGCATCGACAATGGAAGATTTACTGTATGAGACAATGGGCCAATGTGTTTAAGAAAAATAAAATCATTAAACTGCTTATTCAAAAGACTAGTTGTAAATAAAGTATAAGCATGGATCTAGTAATAAATGGTTGATTTAGAAATCAGGGCACAAATACCATAAGTCTTTCAATATTGTTTTATGTATAACATTCAAAAGTGAGTGGTTGTAAACAAAGTACAAAAGATGGACATTGTAATATATAAGTGGTTGATTTAGAAATTAGGACACAAATACAGTAAGTCTTTCAACATTGTTTTATATATAGTATTCAAACGAGAGTGGTTGTAAATAAAGTACATGATGATACAGTTCATGATGGTTGGAGTCGGATTGATCCACGCTCCTTAAGCCTATGTCCGAATGACCAAGCCCACCTGAGGACCTGCACAAGAGTTCAGCGGGGAATAGGGAGTCCCCCAGCGAACCCTCCGACGAGCAAGTTAGAAAGAGAGGAGTGTAATGTAGGGATGGAGTAGAGATAGAGAAGCTTAACCTTCTTTTTGTCTTCGACGTCTGCTTGTATCCTTTGGTAATCATTTCGTTGTCCCTTCCGACCTGTCGCCTTGGCCGAAAGTCTATGCTCTAGCTTACCTTGTTCATGGTGAGGGCGTTCTGTTCCGACGGAGAGGACTTGTCGCAATAAATATTGTAAGGGGCTTCATTAATGGCGATGTGCAGTGGCAATAACTTTGCAGATCTTTGTCTGCTGATGTGGCTTGCCCTTCTCTTGCCATGTGTCTTGGTGCTATCGGTTCTTATTGCTATGTGGGGTTTCAGCAGTGCTGGGCTTCATTAATTGGATTATGTATTGGGCCCTAAGTGGTGGGCTTGGGTTGTTCATAGTGGGTTGTAGCCTTTATGGGCCTACCCATGTCAGTAGTCCCCCATTCCCAAGTGCAGCTTTAGTCCAACGAAGGAAATAATGAAGAAAGTGAGGGTTGTTAGAGACCGGTAGGACGGAGGCCGACCGATAGGAGTGACCGAGTGGATGGACCGACCATGAGGACAGCCGGCCGCGAAGGGTGGCCGAGTGGAGAGACCGACCATGAGGGGGGCCGACCGCGGAGTGTGGCCGGGTGGAGGGACCGACCATGAGGAGGGCCGACCGCGGAGGGTGGCCGAGTGGAGGGACCGACCACGAGCAGGACCGACCGCGAAGGGTAGCCGAGTGAAGGGGCCGACCATGAGGAGGGCCGACCGTGAAGGGTAGCCGAATGGAGGGATCGACCATGAGGAGGGCCGACCGCGAAGGGGGAGGTGGCGGGGTGCGGGGCTCGAGAGGTGGCGGGTCACGTGGTGACGTTAAGTGGAAAAGACAGGGTAGGGGAAGGAGGTAGTGAATCGTGGCCGTATACGTGGCAAAATCACGTGGTGGGGAAGGTTAGGCATTGGGCCAAAAGTGAAACGATAGGTCATGACGGATGGTGAAAAGACAGTTTTGGCGGATGGTTGAAAATTTTTCAAACTGGCGAAAATTAATTGTGACCCCTGGAATACAGGCAAGCCTTGGGCTTTTGGTATTATACGTTTTACCTACCTTTTTTCGAAAAATCAAAACATTCCAAGTGTAGACTCATTCGTTGCAAGGGATACACCCTTGCGACATTTTTTGAATTTCCTTGCGCCCGCATCCGAAGCTATTCGTAGACACACCACAGAAATGGCCCAAGAAGAAGCTACAAACGCCAGCGTTGATCCATTGGGGGACGACGATGCGGTGGATTTGGCGGAGCAATACAAGACGGAGAGGCGAGTGGGGAGTGGGGGGAGCCGTCGAGACGACCTCGTTCGTCCACAATGATGGCGGCGCCGACGCCAATAAGTCAGGTGGAGCCAAATCACTAGCATACAAAGGCCGATAAGTCAATCCTTACCGCGAAGTAGCTGGAGGGTATGCGGGAAAAGTACCAGATACCCGCAGAGATAGAGTTGAAACTGCCGGAGTCAAAGGAGAAGGCATCCGATGTTCGACCGGGGGAATTCGCCCTATACGAGGAGGCGCTAAAGGGGGGTTTGAGGTTGCCACTACCCCGGATAGTGGTGGACGTGTTGAACTGGTTGGAGGCAGCCCCAGGCCAACTGATGCCCAACGCGTGGAAAATCTTGCTGGCCTGCGCGAGCGCATGGCCGAAGGCGAACAGCAGGGCTGAAATGACGGTGGACGAGTTTTTTGCGTGCTACAAGGCGTCGAGGCAGCAAGAAACTTGGGTCACTTTGCAGGCGGCGGCAGGGAAGGGGCTGGTGGTGGGGTTGCCGTCATCAATAAAGGAGTGGAGGCCGCGTTGGTTCTACGTGTCCGCCAACGGAGGGGTTGGAGTGCGCACAGTTTGGAAAGTGCCCACGAAGTCTGTGGAGCCAAGACTGGGGGCGGCAACAGAGGCAAGAGTGAAGAAAGTGAAGGAATGGAGGGAGAAGGAGGGCGCGAGATGGGACGAGCTTGTTCAGCCGTCATCCTTGTTTGCGGCAGGGTTAGGTCCTCAACCGATCGATGGAGACCTGGGACCGGCGGAGTTAGAAGCGAGAAGGAAAGCGCAAGAGGCTAAGGATACGACCATTCTCGCCAAAGCCAGTAAGTTCAAAGAGTCCCAGGCAGATCGACCTCCGAAGCCGATCACGAGGGAGAGGATCCGACCGCGCCCGAAACCCCTGGGGGAAAAGGACCTAGGTGGATTTGAGCCACGACCGCCCCCAGTTGATCCTTTGAAGGAGAGAGCCTACAAGGAGATGGAGGGTGTAGTGAAAAAGAAAAGGAGAGTGAGGAGGAGTGAAGAGGAGCCTGCCTTGAAGAGGAGAAAGGAGGCGACGACGGAGCAGACCCCCCTGGCGGGGGAGGCAGAGGGGACCCCTGAAATGAGGTTGGAGGGGGCAGCCAAAGTGGCAGAGAGTGGGGCGATTGGCCTTGGGGAGCAAATGCCAAGTGGTGGGGTCGCGCTGAGCCAAGGGTGGAGCCAAGGGAAGAGCCACAACCACAGGAGGGGCTGGCATCCCAAGGAGAGGGAGAAAAGCGTGGGTTGAGGACCGCCTTCTACCATGTCCCTGCGGTGTCTGGGAGAGTGGAAGGAGAAGGGAGAGAGGCCAGAATGGCTGCAGACCGCCTCTTAGGGGTGGTGGAAGATGCAGCCGTTCGCTCGGTGGCTGGTTACACTGAGGCTGAGCTGATGAAGGGGTTATGCTCAGCCCAGATGGAGGCGGCTGCCTTAGCAGGAGCGCTGTTAAATAAAGGGCGGTGGCGAAGGGTGAATTGAAGAGGGAGAGGGAGAGGTTAGGGCAAGTGGAGGCCCAACTTGAAAATTTCAAGAGGGAGAGCGTGGGCTGGAGGAGGGCTGCGAGGATTGCGTGTGCCAGGGGGTTGGAGGAGGCTAAGAAGGCGAAGATAATGGAAGTGTTGGCGATCGTGCAGCGCAATGTTGCCACTCGAGCCCATGCTGAGCTGTTCGGGACCAAGTTGGAGCTAGAGGACAAACGCCGCAAGGTAGTGTCGCTCGAGTTCCAACTGGCTGACGAGCAGAAGAAGCTGGAAGATGCTAAAAATGCCTGCACGGTCGCCAATGATCGTTTTGAAGAGGCCATGACTAACAATGAAGAGCTGCTCGCCCAGTAGATCAAAGAAAAGGATGAAGCAGACCTGAAGATTGCTGGACTGCAGAAAGAGCTGGAAGATGAGCGCGCTGGGGCAATGGAGGAGTAGGCGAGGTTGGAGAAAGTGTTGGAGGAGGAAAAAACCAAGGCAGCCTCTGAAAGGGCAGCATACCCCGATCTGTACGTCGCAGTAGTAGAGCAATTTAAGGTGTCTGCTGACTTTCAGATGGCCGTCAATGCTGCTATTGCCAGCAACTTGGCGAGGGAGGGGGCTGAGGGGGGCTGGCCCGTCGGGGACGACCGCTGGGAGCAGGAGTGAAGACGAAGTAATCCAGAGCTTCCAGCGGTCGGACTTCTACAAATACGAAATGGCTGAATTCTGGGACAGTGGCTGGAAGATGTTCAAGCGTAAAGCAGAAGAGCTGTTCCCAGACATAGACTTCAGCAGTGTTAGAATTGACGAAGACGACGTGGCTCAGACCCCCCTAGATGAGGGCATTGAAGAGGAGGATCTTGCCTCAAGTGAAGAAGAGGAGTGAGTGGAGGAGTTTTGGTTGTTTTTGTTTTGTTTTGTTTTTTTTTTTTTTGAATGGTTGTAATAAACTTATGTACCAGTTTGTGAATAAATAAAATTTGGAGTCGTGTTTTCATGCTATTGCATTTGTTTGTGCATCTGAAATGAATGAGAGTGGTGACTTGTATAAGGCTTGTGTATAAATCATTGTGAAGTGTAAAATGTAAAGAAAACTCAATGTAAAGTGAAGTTTAACTTGTAAGAAAAATTCAATGCAGAGTGAATGTGAGAAGAACTCAATGCAGAGTGAATTTTGAGAAAAACTCAATGCAGAGTGAATTTTAACTTGTAAGAAAAATTCAATGCAGAGTGAATGTGAGAAAAACTCAATACAGAGTGAATTTTAGCTTGTAAGAAAAATTCAATGCAGAGTGAATGTGAGAAAAACTCAATGCAGAGTGAAGTTTAACTTGTAAGAAAAATTCAATGCAGAGTGACTGTGAGAAAAACTCAATGCAGAGTGAAGTTTAACTTGTAAGAGTGTTAAAGATGCGAAGTTGGTGAATCCCGACCCAGCAAGGAACCAATCTGATTTGGAAAACGTTGGACAGGAATGCGACTAAGTATGGCCACTACGCTTACGATCATGAAGTTGCAATGGTGGCTCGGACTGGCCGAGGCTTGAAGTAACTCGGTTTGGACGAGCTCTTCATGCTCAGTCTGGCTGAGGCTTTATGTGACTCGGTCTGGCCGAGTTCTTCATGCTCAGTCTGGCCGAGGCTTTTGGTGCTCAGTCTGGCTGAGGCTTTAAGTGACTCGGTCTGGCCGAGCTCTTCATGCTCAGTCAGGCTGAGGCTTTAAGTGACTCGGTCTGGTCGAGCTCTTCGTGCTCAGTCTGGCTGAGGCTTTAAGTGACTCGGTCTGGCCGAGCTCTTCATGCTCAGTCTGGTTGAGGCTTTTTGTGCTCAGTCTAGCTGAGGCTGCGATCAAAGCGTTATTGGAATACCACAGATAACTGAGATATAAGCTTGCTGTCATGCAAAGTGTAGCCCATTGGATCATAAATTTACACCATATGAGGAGAAAATGAGAACTTTCAAGTGTGCGGATTGTCAAAAAGAACATACAACAATTGGACAATATAAAAATACAAGTTTTATTGAAAATAGCGCTTCAAATGCTCAGCGTTCCAAGGATGGGGGAGGTCTCGACCTTCCATGTCCTGAAGTCGGTAAGTGCCCGGACGTGGTCTGGCTTTCACAACGTAAGGTCCCTCCTACTTGGCTGCCAGTTTGCCCTCAGTCGGATTTTTGGTGGCAAGAGTTACTTCTCGCAAAACAAGGTCCCCCACGGCGAATTCCCTCGGTCTGACTTTGCGGTTGTAGTGTGTTTTCATTTTCTGTTGGTATGAGGCCCGTCTGATAGTGGTGGTTTCTCGGAGTTCTTCGATGAGATCTAGGTCTGCCCGACGCAGCTCTTCAATTAGTTCTGGATTCGGGTGTAAAACCCTTGGGGTTGGCAAACTGACTTCCACTGGGATGACCGCCTCAGCGCCGTATGTTAGGCGAAAGGGGGTCTCCCCAGTGGGAGTCCAAGCGGTGGTACGGTAAGCCTAGAGCACATTGGGTAATTCCTCAGCCCAAAGGCCCTTGGCAGCTTCCAGCTTGGTTTTGATGATCTCCAGGAGAGAACGGTTGGTGACCTCAACTTTGCCATTGGCTTGGGAATGACCTGGGGAAGAGAAACATGGCTGGATTTGGAGTTTTGCACAGAATTTCCTGAACTTGGCGTTGTCGAATTGTTTGCCATTGTCGGAGACGATGGCTTAAGGGATGCCAAACCTGCATATGATTGACTGCCAGATGAATCGGGTTGTATTCCGCTCAGTAATGGTAGCAAGGGGTTCTGCTTCCACCCATTTAGTGAAGTAGTCGATGGCGACAATTGCGAATTTGGTTTGGCCTCGGCCAGTGGGCAACGGGCCAACCAGGTCGATCCCCTATTTGGCGAATGGGTAGGGGCTGCAAAACGTGATCAATTCTGTAGGGGGAGCATGGGGGATGTTGGCAAAACGTTGACACTTATCACATTTGAGTACGAAGTCAGTCGCATCTTGATTGAGAGTAGGCCAGAAATAACCAGTGCGAAGTATTTTATGGGCGAGGGACCGGGCGCCCGAATGATTGCCACAGATACCCTCATGAACTTCCCTCATCATATAGGTTGCTTGAGCGGGATTGAGGCATCGCAGATACGGGCGTGAAAAGCCACGTTTGTACAAGAGGCCTGTCACGCCCCAAACCTGCCCCTAAAAGTTTTGGGCATGACCTATTCAGAAACGGACACTTAACCTGATATATGAAATATATGGGGCCTGAACGGAAGCATTAGCAATATAAAATAACATAAAGCAACATCCATTGAGCTACCACTACCATGCCAGGATCGCAAACATTGCATTAGGTAGTTAATATACAGGAAACATACACTCGAGCATCAGTTACACACATTCACATTCATACTTAGACCCAGCCCCACAATTGGGCGTATGACAAAAAATATTAATGAAGAAGGGGTTATATACATTCAACCATAGGCAGACAATCAAAGCATGAGCCAAAAACCTAGCAAGACTTTACAGAATGCACGGCTTCATCTAAATGCCTGGACACACTGAGGTTGACAAGAGAGAGACAAGCCTTAAGGGTTAGGACTGGCCTCCCGGTTGATTACCTACAGAAACAGACAAAATATAAAGTAAGTGAAACTCAGTGAATAATAGTACATAAATACTGTAATGGTTAACCTGAATAATAAAGCTTATAGCTGCAGAGGCATATAACTAACTACATTCTATAATTATCTCCAAAACGGCCATGGGCCCAATTTCCTTAACAGAGTGGCTTAAACCCAGTAATATACAGAACGGCCTTAGGCTAAACAGAGTTACAGAATGGCCATAGGCCCGGAAATAACAGAACGGCCATAGGCCTAACAGATGTAGATCGGCCATAAGCCCAGAAATAACAGAACGGCTATAGGCCTAACAGATGCAGATCGGCCATAGGCCCAGAAATAACAGAACGGCCATAGGCCTAACAGATGCAGAACGGCCATAGGCCCAGAAATAACAGAACGGCCATAGGCCTAACAAATGCAGAACGGCCATAGGCCCAGAAATAACAAATGTATGGATTCAAGAGGTGTCTCGCATGGATTCTAGAGGTGACTCGCATTGCAGCACTTAGTTCCGTACAACACTTTGTTCCATACTAGAAATCAATAGGTTTTAAAGTCCGAACAATGCATATCTTGTCATAGCAGAAATGAAACGAATAAACAGAACAGAATAACCACATGGTTTATTGCGAGTTGATCTAATTGTCTTACGTATATCAGAACATTAACAATACTCCCTGACAGAAGACACATGTATTATTAGTCTCAGAGTGATACGAAGGCACACAGATTCTTTTAATCATTCACATGAGTTAACATAGCTAATTTGCATTTAACATAGTGTTAATGATGATTATTAACAAATAGATACCATAGTTCCATAATATACACACATTCCATTATTCGTTATGAATCAATATCGCTAACTTGCAGATAACAGAGTACCAATAATAATTATTAACGGGAGACGCATGTATTGTTACAATATGGTCAATAAAGACAGAATAATTCATATCACAACGTGGGTCATATAACGATGGTAGACTTTTATGTTCATATCATAGGTTCTGAACGACCTCAGGTTCATGTATTACACAACCGAATAATCTTAGATTCACACAGATATACCATCATTTCCGAACGAACATAAGCTCCGTTTATTTATTAAGAACGACGTAGTTTGCTTATAGATAACAGAGAGTTAATATTCGTTATTGACTGAACAGAATGGTTCCAAAGTCATACCGATGTATGTAAATCTTTCACCATTTATATAAGTTCACACTAAATCCCAACCGATATAAATGTTAGTGTAACCATTTACGCGGAACAGAGCATTAGTAGCCATAGTCATAACGGTAAGGAAAATGTACATCTGCCGTACTATTACTCACAGTGCTGTAACGGAGCGATAGTCCCTCCCGGAGTGTGCCCTACACACATACATAACTCACACATTAGTTCCTTTCCTTGTTACATCATTTTCGGACTCGCTTTGCTTCAAATGAATTTACGTACATCAAAACGGTATCAAATGTAAATTCCAAAAATATCAGAGGGTCGAGCACATAAAACGGAGCAAATCATTTTTTCCAGCATGCGCCGCACGTGCGGCTGTGAGCCCCGCACGTGCGGCAGTTGGTTCCGCACGTGCGGTGGTTCCGCACGTGCGGCCATGACCCCCGCACGTGCGGCGATTCCAGTGTGAGAGCAGTCCGAAATTAAGACAAAATCCTATTTTTGGTGAGCACTTACAAGGTTCAAAATAGACTCATTAATTACTAAAACATGGTTCAACAACCATGTAAATGGGGATCACAACATATATCCATTTGAACATGAATTAAATCTTTACTTCCTTGCATTTCATAAACATAAATTAAATACTTTGATTCCTTACCATGTAGTTCCCAAATATACATATAATCATCCCAATCCACAAATGAGTTCAAATATGTACAAATAGAGAATAGAATGGACTTCTTCTCCATATAACTCAATTCAACTCTAAATTAATCCAATGATGAAACATCTTTCCAATTTAATCATTACACACCCTAACTTACATGATTATAAAAGAAGATCTTACTCATATCCAGGAAATGACTAAATTCAAGTAAGATTCACATACCTTAAGCTTTAACCCAACAATTCCCCTCAATTTTCCAACCTTCTTCTTGATGAAGTCCTCATCTTCCTTTCACCCTCCTCTTCTCTCATTTTTCTCCCAGGAGATATTTTGTTAAAACCCTTAACCAAGTCAATCATCCAAGAGGCATATATATTTATAATATAAAAACAAAACTTGAATAAGACAAAACTCAATCAGTTTAGTCATTCCAAATTGAAATTTCACAGAAAATCCTATTATGGCTTAAAAATCATGCTGATCTTAAATGTCAAATCAATTTCAGATTATTAAGCTTCTAAGACTTCCAATTTCTGATCCAAACATTCTAATTATAACAGATTTTTCTTCTATTAAACAGATAAAAACCCATAACCATAAGTATCGTCTAATTAAATTTAATTTCACATGGAATTTCACAACAAGCATATAATGCACAGAAGAGGGGACTGAAAGTATACCAGAAAACATGTACAAAGGTCGGGTTATTACAAGGCCGCTGACAAGGGTGTAATTAGACGACCGGGCCCTGACTTTGGCGGCCTCTTGTTTGTCGTCTGGAAGTTCCCCGTTGTCAGATACAGAAAGATGTCTGCCGCCCATGGGATAGGTTCATCTTGGAGGAAGTGGACTTCCTGTAGGTTGAGTGAGATGGCCGGGTGTGTCAGGTATTCGAGGCCGACACCGTGGTTGAGGTCTGACTGGTCTGCAGAAGCCAATTGGGCCATCTCATCTACCTTGGAGTTTTCAGCCCGAGAGATGTGCTTGATGTGGAAGGTATTGAAGAGGCGAGCAAGGGGGGGAGCGATATCCCTGTATGCCCGCATGGTGTCCTCCTTGACGTCGAATTCCCCAGTAATTTGCCCAACAATAAGCTGGGAATCGCTGAACACCTGGATGTGGCTGACATCGATGTCTCTGGCTAGGCGGAGGCCTGCTATCAATGTCTCATATTCGGCCTCATTATTGTTTGCATCGAACAGGAAGTGGAGAGCACATTTGAAATAACCACCGTCAGGGACGGTGAGGATGAGACTAGCCCCACTACCTTCTTTTCAGGATGATCCGTCGACGTTGAGGGTCCAAGAGTGGGGGTCTTCTGGCTCGGTAGGGGTTAGTGGGGATGGATGAGTTGTGGTTGGGGTGAGGTTAGTGAATTCCAGGATGAAGTCGGCAGCAGCCTGTCCCTTAATTGCCGTCCGAGGCCGGTAGGAGATACCAAACTGACTGAGTTCGACCGACCATTGCATAAGCCTGCCGGAAAGCTCTGGTGGTTACATTATCTTCTTCAACGGTTGGTCAGCGAAGACCACTATGGAATGGGCTTGGAAGTAAGGGCGGAGTCGTCTGGAGGCGGTGACCAAGGCCAAGGACATTTTTTCTAACAATGGGTAGTTCTGTTTCGCCCCTCGAAGAGCCCGACTGATATAGTAGACCGGTCTCTGGACAGAGCTGTCTTCCCTGACGAGTGCTGTACTGACTGCAGTGCGTGACACGGCTAGATAGAGGAAGAGGGGTTCGCCCGTGATGTCTTGAGAAAGTAGGAGGGGTTAGCCATACACTGTTTCAACTGTTGAAAAGCCTCCTCAGATTCTGCCGTCCATTCAAAAGTTTACCGAAGGACTTTGAAGAGGGGGAGGCACTTATCCGTTGCTCGGAAAATGAAGCAGTTGAGGGCGGCCATTCGGCCAGTAAGCCTCTGAACCTCCTTGATCGTTCTAGGTGACTGCATTTCGATTAAGGCCTTGATCTTTTTGGGGTTAGCCTCGATGCCCCGCTGACTGACCATGAATCCCAAAAACTTCCCAGACCCTACGTCGAAGGCACATTTTTCCGGATTGAGCTTCATCTGGTATTTTCATAGGGTGGTGAAGGTTTCTCGCAGGTCGGCCAGATGATCGGTGGAGAGCTTGCTCTTGACCAGCATGTCATCGACATATACTTCCATGTTCCGGCCTATCTGATGATGGAAGACGGCATTGACCAACCGTTGGTAAGTGGCCCCGGCGTTCTTCAACCCAAATGGCATCACACGGTAATGGTAGGTACCTCGGTCGGTGATAAAGGAGGTGTGTTCCTAGTCAGATGGGTACATCAAGATTTGGTTGTATCCAAATAAAGCGTCCATGAAACTGAGCATTTGATGACCGGTCATGGCGTCGACCAGCAGATCTATGCGAGGGAGAGGGTAGTTGTCCTTGGGGCAAGCTCGGTTGAGGTCGGAGTAATCGACACAGAGTCGCCATTTACCATTGTTTTTACGAACCAGAACCACATTCGACAGCCATCTGGGGTAGTCCACATTAGTGATAAACTGTGCTTCAAGGAGTTTGTCGACTTCAGAAACAATAAGGTTATTGCGTTCCAGGTGAAAAATGCGCTGCTTCTGGCGGATAGGTCGGAAATGGAGCTCAACACTGAGACGGTGGCTGATGAAGGAGGGATCAATACCCGACATATCGGAGTGAGTCTAGGCAAACACGTCGTTGTGTTCAACCAGGAGGGCGGTGAGGTCGGCCTTGGCTTGGGGGGATAGTTGGCTGCCGATCTTGGCGGTTTTGGCCGGGTTGGTGGGGTCGACGAGGACCTCTACGAGCTCCTCCACTGGTTCTCCTCTGACCAGCTCGTCCTCATCTTTGACATCGAGCCCTTCGATGATCATAGCCTCCTTCAGCTTGACTTCTTTAAGTGAGGCAACATAACATTCTCTGCCCACGGTCTGCTCTCCCCTCACTGTTCTGACCCCAAGATAGGTGGGGAACTTGATGGCAAGGTGGTAAATGGATGTAATAGCTTGGAAAGCATTTATGGCGGTGCGGCCAAGGATGATGTTGTAGGCAGAGGGGCAGTCGACAACAAGGAAGGTGAGCAACTTTGTGGTCTGCCGCGGGTACTCGCCAATTGTGATAGGAAGATCGATGGAGCCGATGGAGGTCACCCGGTCGCCAGTGAAACCGACCAAAGGGGTTTGGAGGGGAGACAGACTTTCTTCCCCAATCTTGAGCTGGCGAAAGCAATTGAGGAAGATGATGTCCGAGGAACTGCCGTTGTCGACGAGAACCCGTTTGACCTTGTAATTGAAGAGGAAGGCGGAAATGACGAGAGGGTCGTCATGAGGATAACGGATGCCTGTGCAGTCGGCGTCCGTAAAGGTGATAGGCTCGGTCGACTACCTGGGGTGTTTGGATGGTCGGTCCAACGTGGCAACTTCTTTGTCTGAGCCCTGCCGTATTTTTCTGAGTTTTGCCCGCTGAGCCGATCGGGAGGGTCCTCTACAAGCAAGCCCGCCGAAGATAACTCTGATTTCTCCAATAGGTGGGGCGGGGTTACCTTGTGCCCGAGGTTGCTGTGGAGGGAGGTCATGACCTTGGTTAGGCTGTGCTGGCTGTCGGAGAGGGGTGCGCCGGCGGTTGTTTCTGATGGGTTCAGTCCGCTGCCTTTGCTGAGGGCGAGTATCCGTGAATCGACTGAGGCGTCCCTGACGAATTAGGCCCTCGACCTGATCTTTGAGGTTAACACACTCCTCGGTATTATGGCCATGATCCTGGTGAAAACGGCAATATTTGGACTAGTCTTTCCGATTGGAAGGAGTCCGTGATGGTTGGGGCCATTTTAAGGGGTAGTCCTGCTGGGTCTGATGGAGGACTTGTTCCATGGAGGAGTTTAGGGGGGTGTACCGCTCGAACCGGCCGGGCGATCGGGCTGGGGCCGACCGGTCGGTTCTGGGGGGTCGGTCAGTGTACTAAGATGTTTGGTTATTGTACTGGGTATTTCTGGTTTCTGAATCTTTTCTCTTTTCTCTGGGGGTCGGGTTTTTGGTTATAGGGTTTTGCCTGGCGGCTAGGGAATCTTCAGCATTCATGTATTTTTAGGCTTTGGAGAGTAGGGCTGCCATGGAGGTCGGGGGGTTTTTAGAGAGGGAGAAAAAGAAGTCAGATGATCGCAGACCGACCATGAAAGCCATAAGGATGACCTTGTCATCATTTTTCGCTACTTGCAGGGCTTGGGTGTTGAAGCGGGTAACGAAACTGCGCAGCGACTCCCCCTCGGTCTGACGGATGTTGAGGAGTTGGGTTGCCGAACGCCGCTGGCGCTGGGCTCCAATGAAATGGCTGAGGAAAGAGTCACTGAGGTGCTGGAAAGTGGAGACAGAGTCTGCTGGCAGTTGACTAAACCAAAGTCGAGCTGACCCCTTGAGCGTCACGGGGAAAGCCCGGCACATGATTTCGTCAGGGAAAGCATGGAGGATCATGAGGGTCCTGTAGGTTTCCAAGTGGTCGACTAGGTCCGTCGTACCGTCAAAAGAGTCGATGGTGGGCATTTTGAACTTAAGGGGTAGGGGTTTGTCCCGGATGGAGGCAACGAATGGCGAGTTGGCTGTGGTAGAGGGTTTATGCTGGATGTTTTGCATGACCCCTTGGAGTTGGAGCTTCATGGCTCGGAGTTCGACGTCCCAGAGAGGAATGTTGTCACCACCGGAGGGCGGTGGGGGCTAAACGTTACTAGCCTCTCCTTCTGGGGTTGGTGCTAGGACCGATTCATGTGGGGGTCGGGGTAGTGGATTTATAGTTGGGGGAGGAGGTTGCAAACCTTCCAAGTTGGGTGGATAAGGCTGCTGGATAGTATGGCTCGGGGCTCGTTCTTGGTTGGGTGGAATATCTGGAGGTGGTGGAAGAGGCATGGGAAGGTCTCTTTGGAGCAGGGCATTGATTAGAGCTTGGTTCTGCTCGGCAAGGCGGTTAATGCTGTTGGTGAGCTCGGTAAAGTATTGTGGTGGGTTGTTTGGATTAGGAGGGTTGGTTTGGTGGTCGGGAACATTGGGGTGGGAAGCCATGGATCTAGTCGTGACCATTCACTTTCGCAGGTGACAGGAAAGGGTTATTGGAAAAGGGCTTCCAGCGACAATGAGCACAACTGGCGCACAGAGTAAGAAAAGATTTCCCACAGACGGCGCCAACTGATGATACAGTTCGTGATGGTTGGAGTCGGACTGATCTACGCTCCTTAAGCCTATGTCCGAATGACCAAGCCCACCTGAGGACCTGCACAAGAGTTCAGCGGGGAACGGGGAGTTCCCCAACGAACCCTCTGACGAGTAAGTTAGAGAGAGAGGAGTGTAATGTAGGGATGGAGTAGAGATAGAGAAGCTTAACCTTCTTTCTGTCTTCGACGTCTGCTTATATCCTTTGGTAATCATTTCGTTGTCCCTTCCGACCTGTCACCTTGGCCAAAAGCCTATGCTCTAGCTTACCTTGTTCATGGTAAGGGCGTTCTATTCCGACGGAGAGGGCTTGTCGCGATAAATACTGTAAGGGGATTCATTAATGGCGATGTGCAGTGGCAATAATTTTGCAAATCTTTGTCTGCTGATGTGGCTTGCCCTTCTCTTGCCATGTGTCTTGGTGCCATCGGTTCTTATTGCTATGTAGAGCTTCAACAGTGCTGGGCTTCATTAATTGGATTATGTATTGGGCCCTAAGTGGTGGGCTTGGGTTGTTCATAGTGGGCTGTAGCATTTATGGGCCTACCCATGTCAGTACAAAAGATAGATCTCGTAATAAATGGTTGATTTAGAAATTAAGGGCACAAATACAATAAGTCTTTCAATATTGCTTTGTATATAGTCTTCAAAAGAGGGTGGTTGTAAATAAAATACAAAAGATAGATTTGGTTGATTGAGAAATTAAGGGCACAAATGCAATAAGTCTTCCAACATTGTTTTATGTATAATATTCAAAAAAGAGTAGTTGCAAATAAAGTACAAAAGATGGACATGGTAATAAGTGGTTGATTTAAAATACAATAAAATCTTTCAATATTGTTGTATATATAATATTTAAGGAGAGTAGTTGTAAATAAAGTAATAAAAATTGACCTAGTTAAAAGTTGTTGATTTTGAAATCAGGGACACAAATGCAATAAGTCTTTCATTATTGTTTTATATATAATATTCAAAAGAGAATGGTAGTCAAAAAAATACAAAAGATGAACTTGATAAAAAAATGGTTGATTTAAAAATTAGGGGCACACATATAATAAGGCTTTCATTATTGTTTTATATATAAACTATGAACTGGTTGTGCCTCTAATAGATGTGCCTTTGAGTTGTAAAATAATAGTGAAAGAAACAATATTTGAGGGATCCAATGTCACTGTTGTGTGTGAAACACAACGGTGACTGTTATGCAGCCTGTGGGACTTATTTTAATGATCCGAACCGTTAAAATTTTAGAAAATATAGAGAATAATATACCTGTAAAAAATCAAGTTGATCAGATATTAATAACCTCTCTATCAAACAACATTTGTAGTTAATTTGATACATACATATTTATTTTTTTATATATAAAGATGTGATTTGATAAATAAGTTATTGATATCTGATTTACTTAATTTTTTACAAGTGTATTTTTCTCAATATTTCTTAAAATTTGAACGATTCGGATTATCAAAATAGAACCCAAAATGAGTCACATGGGCTGCACAATAGCCACTGTTGTGCTTCACACACAATAGTGACATTGCAGAGTTATGGAGCCATTGATTTATGAAATCAGCAACTATTAGGAGGCTGATCTTCGTAATATCGGTGGTGTTGCATATACTAATTAATATATCAATTAGTATACTAACATATATTATTACATTGCCACTTTAACACTATGACTATCCATTATACAAACTACAAAAATTTAAAACTTCTAAAATTATGCCACATCATCCGTTAGTACACTAATTAATATACCAATTGGTGCATATAATATTATTCTTAAAATATTTAATAATTTTAGAGTATTACTCCATATTATCTATTACTTAACACTTGTTAAGTCATCTTTCAAGAAGTCAATAAATAGTGGGGTTATTTACGCAGAGACCCCTTAAATTATTGAAAAGTAGTATTTTTACTTCTAAACTATAAAAACATACAAATGGACCCTCTAAACTATTAAGAAGTATCACTTTGCCTCCTAAACTAAAACCGTACAAATGGACCTTCTAAACTATTGACCCCTTCTGTTGGAGGGTATAATTTGTATGCTTTTATAGTTTAAGGGGTTCATTTGTATGTTTTTATAGTTGAATAGGTAAAGTGATACTTCTCAATAGTTTAAGAGATCTATTTGTACGTTTTTATAATTAAGGTGGTCAAAGAGATGTTTCTCTATAGTTTAGCGGTCTTCATGTAAATAAAAATTTCATTTTAAAAAAAAATAATTAAATTTAGTTAAGAGGTAGTGCAAAAACTACCAACCGTTTGTTAAGAACAAAATAATATTAAAAATGTAAAAACTTTAATACATAATTCACATATTTTTATATACTCTAATATATATATATATATTAATATAATTTTCATACATATAGTAAATTTTGAAGGGGAAAAAAAAAAGATTTTGATTATGATCATGATTTCTCAATATATATCTGTGCATATGACCAACACCAAAATAATATCAAGAAGGAAAATGATGTACAAGTGTATTTCTCCAAATTTAATTTTAATTTTTTATTACTGTTTTATATCACTTTTTATGCTACTACTTATGATTGATTCTTTTAGTTTGAAATAATTATTAAATAATTAACAAAAATAAATAATATCCTATCGTTCATTTTGATAATAAAGAAAAATTAAACAGTTACCAATGATGGTAGCTAGGTCCATATCAGAGATGGATTTAAGATTTTCACATAGGAGCGAAAATGAATATACCAACAAAAAATTTAAATAAAAAGTATGAATTGCAATATCAATTTTCTATCGATATATAAAAAGTAAAAATACGATGAGAATCCATAAAAATAATCATTTTAATTTTATCACATTGAAAAAGAGAGCAATTATAAAAATAATTCATTTACTAAAGTGAGGTAGGTATCTTAAGTTATCTTTACCGCTCTTTCACGTCATTGAAAGCGTCTATAATAGAATCAATTTAAAATATTGCATAATATCTTCCTCAATGAACATGATTAAATAACTAACTAATACCTTATTTTATGGGAAAATATCAAATCAGTGGGGTAGTCAAAAATTATTTACATTTTCATGATGGTGCAACTGTACTACGTGCATTGTGTAAATTCATTCATGTGCTTGGTGCAACTTTTCCTATGTGTCAGAGTTGCACCAAAAGAAAAAAAATTATTTGTAGTACAATTGTTTTCCCACTGCTCCATGTATTTGCAATTTTCCTTTGTTTTATTATCTTAAAATAGGACTTGCTATGGTAGTTACAAAAAATTATTAATTTTATTACACTTTGTCTATTTTTTTTTTTTTTTAATTTTACACTTTGATTCAATATTTTATAAATATAGAGGAGCAACCACTTAAAAAAGATCGATCTCTATAATTTGGAAATAATTATAATTAATATTACTATAGTAAGGGAGATTTACGGAGATTTTTGAAATCATAGGCGCCATCTTGATCCCTGTGACATTTGCACCAACGCCAAAAACACAAAGCGAATGTTTGGAAAGTGGTTATTTTTTAGATTTTTTGGCTATTTAGTTAGGTTATTTTTATTTTTGTGTTTGGGAAGATGGGATGAATTTTTATTTGAGTTGATGTATTAAAAAATGTGTTTGAAATGATGGTGTTATGTAAAATGACCAAAGTACCCATACCAAAAACAATAATAATAATAATAATAAAAGGTAGCAATGACGTGCACCAGCCTTTGTTGACTAGTGATACAAATATATTACACAATTTTTTGTTTGTAATAAAAAATTAAGTACATGTTTACTTTGAAAAAATAAATGGACATATTTCTAAGCAATTTGTATATTAATCAGTATATCAACCAATCTCATGACATTATTATTGATCCCATATATTATAGAAATTATAAATACCCAAAACTTGTTAAATTTTTACTAATCATCTATTAGTACAGTAATTAATATACGAATTAGTTCGTATAGCAGTATTGATTTGTAAGATAGTTTACTCGTAATTGTCAAATAAGACTTTAGAGGAAAAGGCAAATTTCTTCCAAATTTGACCTTCACTTGTACAAACTTTGAATTAAAATAAATTACAAAGTTGGGCTACATTTAAATACTAAATTATGAAATTTAGTAATTATAAAAAAAATAAAAAATTGTAATACATTTCCATTGACCTTACAGAAATTAGAAATTAAAATAAATTTATTAGTTACATTGCCTACAACTTTGCCTTATAGTTATGGAAATTACGAATTAAAATCAATGACACATTTGTATGGACGTTTACTATTAATGTTCAAAAATAAATAGTTAACTTATTAAATTGGAAACTTTGTCCGAAATTTGACTGTTAATTTTTAAAAATTACGAATGCAAAAGTCAAAATATGAAAATTACGAATTTTAAATAACGGCAACTTTGTACCAAATTTAACTTTTAATTCTTAAATTTACAAGTTATGGTAAATTACAAATGTGATAAAGTTGGTTTACACATGTTTACAGTCCGAAATAAAAACATTTCCAAGTTTGTTAGACACTTCACTTTCCTTTCCAATTTGACGAATTTACATACAAATCCTAATTTCGTACCACATATGCGTTTTACTTGTACAAATTACAAAAACATAACACAATAGACCAATTTCAGTTCCCATAATGTAAGTTTGTTATGATTTGTTCCAACTTTTCCAACGACCGTGTGTCCATAATTAAAAGTCATGCTACGTGCGTCAAATTATGATACCATACAACAAATTTTGTATACAAAACAATCATTTCTCAATAATCCTTGATTCAGTATGTGAAACAAATGGTCACGGATACGAACGCAAACTCTCGCCATATCCACATCCGTATCCCCAACCATGAGGCTATCATCCATATTTTCTCCTCCGTCTTCCGCAACGGGCATGTCATCTGGAACTGATGAACATCTGACATGTTCGTTACGAGCGTTACTAGCTATCTCGTGTCTACGAATGAAATTGTGTAACGCCATTGACGCACCAACCAATGGCACCTGCATCGACGCAAAATCATAGTCGGGCATGTCTTTGAGGAAATTCCAGCCCGATTTCCACACTCCAAAAGTCCTTTCCACCACACTCCTCAATGATGCATGCGCCTCGTTAAACAATTCTTTTGGGTTATCGGGTTGTCCATGATCCCGGAATTGTTCTTGGTGATATCGAGACCCTTGAATGGTGTCAAATACTCCTTCTTGTTTGGATATCCCGCATCCACAAGGTAATATTTACCTATATTTGTTCAATCAGTTTAACGTACATCCAACAAACATATGGAGTGAAAAATAATCATTTGTTACAACTAACCACGGGCCAGGGGCAAGCATAATATGCACGACTAGGATTTTTGTGAGATCTTGATACCTTCACAAAACAATGGCTATAGCCACAAGCACACATGCGTCGTGGCCATGTCGACGTAGCAGTGGAGAAAAAGGAAGCCATCCGCTATTTCGAAACAGGGTACAACATCGGAGACAAAAAGGGCGACAATGATATGAAAAAGTGTATACAAATTCACCCTGGGATGGTCCGAGGATTTCAGGGTATATTAATTTTAATGTTTTGTTGAACTGGTAATTTATGTTTTGTACCAATTTCGAAAATTAGCAAATTGTAAGAAGGAAATGTATTTGCGGCGCAGATGTACAAGAGCAGATGAGAAAAAAACACAATACTATGCATAATAGATTTTCCAACGAAAGAGGTGCAAAAGAGATTAGATGAATAAAAAAATAATAATTCAAAGAGACCTCATTCTTCTAATACCACACTATTAAAAACCATCATCAAAAAGAAAATCTGAATTTTTCACGAAAGGCCAAAATTTTTTATGTTAAGCTTATTTTCCTCTACAATATTATTGGTTGGGTACAACCGGTAAACAACCTATACAATTTAGATTTCATTTGAAAAGTGGGTTGGTTTTTTTTTACTATTTTAGTTTAAGGCTAAAAATCTCATTTAGGTTGAACTTTCACTTTTTTGACTTTTGTGCTGAAAAAAAAAAATGAAATGATGGTGATTGACATTTTGTTTTACTGACCTTTTAGCCTAGTTTATTTTTTTGTGACTATTTTAACTTAAAACTTTCTAACCTAACATGTCAAACGAGGGCATAATATCATTTTATTTTTTCATCATAAACGTTTCAAGCTAATGCTATGTTGATGTTCCCTTGTTTAAGAGGCTTTTAGCTACCGGCCCAAACAAAAGAGATTGATCAGTTGATTTAGAATCTGCTAGGCTTTTCCGAACTTCCCTTTCCGCCCTTGAAATCATTCCCTTCACTTGTATGTGTATTTATTTTACATAAATTGTAAATATAGTCACTCTCTTATATAATAATTAAAATATTTTTATGATATTATTAAAAATTGTTAATTGACTGAATATGATTTATTAATAGAACAATTCATTTATTATGCGATTCAAAATTTAAAAAGGTGAGATATAATTTTTAGAACTATAATTTTCAAACAATGCATATTCATTTTGTTCTTATTTTGCTAGTCCAATCAAATAAAATAAAGAAAATTTTAACTTGGCTCACTTCATTTCGTCTTTCCTTCTGTTTCTTTTCTCTCCTCAATAAGTATCAAAACCGAACAAAGGGAAAAACAATAATGAAATATTTACTGTGTCAATCAATGGATCCACAACATCAATAATGTAAGATTTATCTTATGAGTCAATGGGCCAATATTTTTAATTTAAAAAATAAAATTATTAAATACATGGAGTGGTTGTAAATAACTACAAAGAAAGACGTCAAAATAAGTCGCTAATTTAGAAATTAGGAGTACAAATATAATAAGTCTTCATCATTATTTTATATATAAACTGTTTGTTTGTGCCTTCGATTTATAAAATAATAATGAAAGACTTATTAGGAGATCGGTCTTTATTGTGAATATGCACTATTTTATGATTTATGTTCTAATAAGTAATAATATACACTTATAACGTCTTATTATTTAGGTCAAGTTTGACAACTTGAAAAGAAGTCAAAAAGTCAAAAAATCAAAAAGTTACTCAAAAAGTTAAAAAGTTATCATTATTCACCAAAAGTCAAAAATTACGGCTACACAACTCCCAATTCTAATTTTTCCCTACACACTAATTTATACAATTTGTTAATATACATTTTTTCATAAAAAGTCAAAAAGTTAACCCCAACATCCATATTTTTTTCCTCAATTTTTTAGTCCAAAAAGACAAAAAATACACTTATTTAGGACACCTCAAACAACCCCTTAATATGTATTGTCAGTATTATCTTAGACATAAATAAGGTAGACTTACGTACAAGTCCTAATAAGTGAACTTATTGTCCACTAGGTCTTATGATAATTAAACATTATTTATCAAACACTATTAAGCAACGTCACTAATTGTTAATTTTCAACAACAGTTTAAAAATTGTCATAAAAATATCACTAATCATAAGTTTTAGAGACAGTTTAATAAAATCGTTATAAAAAAAAGTCACTAATTTTCAACTTTTAACGACAGTTTGAAAAATTCATCACAAAAAATTGTCACTAATTATAAATTTTAGTGACAATTTATAAAAATCGTGACAAAAAAAAGTCACTAATTGTCAATTTTTAACGACATGCAAAAAATCATCGCAAAAATTATTTTTAACGACGATTTTATTAAGGTTTATTTTTAATAGACTCAATAAGAATTAACTATTAGAACCTATTGATAGTTTACCTTATACAATAAATAAGTAGTGGAATCTATTACATAAAAGTAGAGGTGCAAATAAATCTAACTGTTAGCTTGAGCTCGGCTTACTAAGCAAACGAGCTCCAACTTGATTTTTGGCTCTGTTTATTAATTGAGCTGAGTTTGAGTAGTTTTAAGTTGGGATTTTTATTGATAAATCCCATTTAGAAGTGTTTTAACCCAAGAAGTCCATGAAGGAATTTTTTAACCCATTTAGTCTCATGCATGTATAGTTTTATTCCATAAAGTCTTTTTTCTTGATTTACACTATTTTCTTGGAGACTTATGCCCTTATATTTAATTTTGATACCTTTTATAAATATTTTTTGAACGGTTAGCAATTTTATGATGTGAACATTCATATTTTAAAATTCACATTGGTAGGAATGTAAAATTGGCCCGTGGGCCGCCCGAAACCCGCCCGCGAGCTGGGATGGGCCCGGCCTGTTGACAATGTGAATATTCACATTAACATGTTAACATTCAGATTAATAGTAGTGTAAAATTGGCCCGCGTCCCGTGGCGGCGTGAAACCCGCCCGCGGCCCATGGGTGGCCCGGGCACGGGCCCGGTTCGGCCCGTTGATAATGGGAATATTCACATTGACATGTTAACATTTACATTGATAGGAGTATAAAATTGGCCCGCGGTCCATGGGCGGCCAAAAGCCCGTCCGCGGCCCGGGGCGGGCTCGGCCCTGCCCGTTGACAATGTGAATATTCACATTGACATGTTAACATTCACATTGATAGGAGTGTAAAATTAGCCTGCGCCTCGTGGCTGCCCGAAACCTGCCCACGGCCCGTGGGCGGCCTGGGGCGGGCACGGCCCGGCCTGTTGACAATGTAAATATTCACATTGACATGTTAACATTCACATTGATAAGAGTATAAAATTGGCCAGCGGCCCAGGGCGGGCCCGACCCGGCCCGTTGACAATAAATTTGGCCCGCAGCCCGTGGGCGGCCCGAAGCCCGACCGTAGCCCGAAGCGGGCTTGGCCCGACCCGTGACAATGTGAATATTCGCATTGACATGTTAACATTAACATTGATAGGAGTGTAAAATTTGCCCGCTACCCGAAGCTTGCCCGTGGCCCGGGGTAGGCCCGGCCCGGCCCGTCGATAATGTGAATATTCACATTGACATGTTAAAATGCACATTGATAGGAATGTAGAATTGGCCCACGGCCCGTGGGCTGCCCGAAGCCCGCCCACGGCCCGGGGCAGGCTCATTTGGGTCCGGCCCCGAGCATGTCCGAGACCCTAGGTTAGGGCCTAGGTCATCACTTTGAAGCCCGGCCCGGCCCATCGGCCCGCTTAAGGCCCATTCAAGGCTCGGTCCGAGGCCCAGCCCGCGCCGAGGGGCAATGTATTTTTTTGTGGAAAATAATAAAATTTTGGTAGAAAAAATTAAAAAGAATTAAAAAAAAATGGCCAGGCCCGCCCAACCCCGACCTAAGCTCGAGGCTAGGTCCAGGCCCACCGGCCCGACCCGAGGCTCGATTCATCGGCCTGTCCAAAGCCCGAATACCCTTGTGGGCCGGGGCGACCCGGGAAAGGCTCGTTTGGGACCCTACCCTAATTGCTTCAAACAGTATTGACGCATACGAACGGCAAGTTCCCTTCCTCGCACTCAGATTAGGCCACGTGGCATGTTCCTATCAAGTTATCCATAACCCATCTAGGCTATATTGATCCAGCTCAAGTTAGGCTATTGATCAGCTCAAACTAACCCCGCTCGGCTCTAAAGAATGGCCAATATGCTTAGCCCAATCTAGGTCATCATCCTCAACCACTGTTCAGCTCGGTTGAACCGTGTTTATCTGTCAAGGCAAATTTTGCCCAACTCTAGAACCCGACTGAAGTAGTGAGTCTTCAACCTTTAGCCTATTGAAGGCAAAGCCATCATTCGACCGAGCTCAGCCCTCTACCTAGGCCAACTGGTTATCTCGATCCAACACCTAGGCATCCTTCCAGCTCGGTTGAGAGACCCAAGACAGCAGCCCAAATCTAATTTTTCTTAGTCCATTTGCTTGGCACAAATTCCCCTCTCAAAATACATAGGCACATCCTCGCTTGGGACAAAAATGACTACCTTGCAAATATTTCATTTTAATATCAAGTTTAATATGTTCGGATCACCATCGCCACTACTTTCACCTCTACCACCACCCCAACATCACCACGGCCACCACCACCATCATTGTCGCCCTTACCACCTTGCCGCCAGCTCCACCTCCACCTCCACCTCCACCATCACCCTGGTTCCACCACCATCTCTACCAAACACAAAAAAAAATGTTTTCTCTAGAAAATGTTTTCTGTATAGAAAATATTTTTTGAGAAACAAATAGAGCGTTAGTAAGAACCAACGTGATATTAATTGAATTTTGAAACAGAATATAGTAGAGAAACTGGATAAAAAAAATGTATTAGTAAGGGCAACTTCAAAGGTAGAAAGCTAGAAATACAATGAGTACTTTAATCTACTCCTATGAAATGTAACTGCAATGTTGGAAAGTACAAAATAATTGACAAAGACGTTTAGTCTAGATTTATCTGGGGGGTTTCTTCATCTTTGTCTTTAGCTAGTTATAGGATTTTCTTATCGTCGAAGCAGTTGGATTGATCTTCTCTCCGTGATCTCCCTTCTTTTTAGCTACATTCTAGGACTACCATCCCATGATCTTTTGGTCTTATGCCCCTCACATGTTTTGATTAAATTGGTGATGGACTACTTTCAGCTGTTGAATTACAAACCTGTTGCTCACATGACCTGCTTCGAATGTGGGCCTTTAATTACTCCATATGCTCACTATCCATTGGTTGCCTTGAATTCATCCTTATTCGTCACGTATCACCTTCCAATCGGTTGGTTTGAATATGGCGCCAACAGTTCACCATCAAAAGAAAAGGAGGAGCAAGGATTTATAGCTTCGACTCTGGGATGATGTTAATACAACTCTATGAAGAGTGAGCATAAGAGAGAGAGAGGGAGAGAGAGAGAGAGAGAGAATTGTTGTATTGAATCTAAAGTATAGTTACAAGGGTCCTTTATATACACAAAGTAATCGATCCTAAATTAGGAAAGAAGAGTAATCCTAATCTATCACATATACATTCACATTTAAAAATTAAGGAATTAAAGTAAGATGTAGAGTGAGAGGGTAATTTATATGCAAATTAAGCCGAGTTGGGTCGTTATGGGCCTCAGTACGAAGGGCTGAGTAAAAAGGCCATGGGTTACTCCGGTCTGAGGGAGGCTTGGAAGTTAGTCCGGTTCCAGAAAGCATTAGTTCTAGCCCGGTTCAGAAAAGTACAACAGATAGTTCGGTTATGGTGTATGGAACCGAGGTATACTGAGTCCTCTTCAGAACTTTGTGTTGGGTTAGTTCGGCTTAGACTCTTCTATGGCTAGCTCGGTCTTGGCATGTGATGCCGAGGTAGGAGAAAAGCAAGGGAGAGCCGAACTAACAGTTAGATCGATCACTTTAGTTAGCCTATCATGGCAATGTTATTTCAGTCGTATGGTAGTCCGGCCATAGTAAAACCATCTCACTTGGTTTAAGCAGTGAGGGGGGTGTTGAAGGATAAGCATTATCTTTCAGGAGTATGAATCCTAGGAGGACTCTACATGGAGAAGTAAGAGTCCTACTTGGATTATGCCACACGAAACCTATAAAAGCTCACAAACATCACCTATGGAGAGGTAACACAACTTTGATTCCTGAGTACACAGAGCTTTTGTCTATTTGTCTATTTGTCTATTTGTCTAGTTTGCTAACTTAGGCATCGGAGAGGTTTCCGGCACATACCCGCCGGCTAGCTCACGTTTGTATTTTCAGGTAATAGAACGACGTCGTACGGAGGAGCGCAGACTTGATCAACAGGATTATACGAGAAGGTTTATTTCTTTCCTGTACAATTGGCGCCGTCTGTGGGAATTCAGACAAGGACAAAACCTCTTGATCAAGCTTTTCTTCTTTAGAATCAATGGCGCACAACGAAGATTTGCCACAATCCTCCATTGACGAACAAACACCAGAGGGAGGTGCGAGGCGCGAAGGTCTACCTCTTATCCCTCCTATGGGGGATTTAGAGCCACAAAGACAGAATCCCAGGAGGGATACAAGAGGGAGAAGGCGGACTAACAGCCCTCGTCACTCTCGTTCACAGAGTCCAGAAAGACAAAGGCGGAGGATTGATCCTCAAACTTTGGAGGATCGCGTCAAGGAGCAGGACGAATTGATACGATGAATGGCGGCAGATATGGAATCTCTAAAGCACCAGGTGAAAGGAAAAGGAGTGGCGACAGGAGAGGGGCGTACAAACAAGACGCCCCCTTGCCACTCGGAAAATCGTAGTAGGAATACCACACCCTCACAAGCAGAAAGCAGAAGCCTCAGGACAGGCGATACTCAATTCAGGTCTTCCAAAACTCGTCACTCTAGGTCTGAGAGGACGAAATCTGAAAGGTCGTACACTGAAGGAAGCACCTATTGGCCCTCACATACGCACCGAACAAGATCCAAACAGACGGCGTTGCCCAGATCATCCGACCTACGAACCGTGCTCGAAGAAAAGGCACGATGGAAGGAGGACGCCAGGGCACGCGATCCACACAGAGTTTCTGCCTTACAGCGGTTGGCTCCTCGGACGCATGGAAGCGTCGAGGTTGGAATGCCAATACCGCGCCCTGCCTACGAACCAACGGACAAGGCACTAGCAAGGCTGCAGACCTCACCGTTCGTTCCGGCGATTGAAAACGCACCCCTACCATCAGGCTTCCTTCATCCCAAATTCACTACATATGAGGGAAAAATGGACTCCTATTCACACTTGAGCCACTTTCGCCAGGTCATGGCAATATACCGGCAAAACGAGGCTTTAATGTGCATCCTCTTCCCATCTAGCCTTGGCGACCTAGGCTTGACTGGGTTCGAAAAACTTCCAGAAGGCAGTATAGCCTCCTGAGCGCAATTGGCGGAAGCGTTCGTCACAAGGTTCCGAACGAACACCAAAACCCCGATGGAGATCGATCAGCTGCTCTCCATCGACATGGGCGATAAGGAGACCTTAAGATCCTACAACAGTCACTACTGGGAGACCTTCAACCAGATTGGGGACTGTCCTACTAATCTCGCCATTGCACAATACAAGAGAGGCCTTCCAGTCGGGAACAGACTAAGGGACTCAATCACCATGACACCACCCCTCACCATTGAAGCCTTGATGGAAAGAGTGCATCAGCACATCAGGGTGGAAGAGGATGGCGCACGTGCCAAAACAAAATCTGGCACGACCACAGTACCAGAGAAGAAGGCCTCAACAAAGGTCAACGCGGTAGACCGTCCAAGCAAAAACGGACAAGGCAGGCGAGACAACGGAGAGGACCAGGATAAAAGATGGTTGAGAGTCCACACTGCCATAACCACAGTCTTCAAGAAACCGATCTACCGAATTCTAAGTGAAATACGGGATGAGCCTTTCGTCAGATGGCCAGCCAAGCTTGGGAAAGCTCAGAAGGACTATGACGAAAGATCATGGTGCACCTTCCACAAAGAAAAGGGGCACCGCACTGAAAATTGCACGCCATTAAGGCAGCACCTGGAGGAATTGGTGGCAGCAGGTCACCTGGATAAATACATTGAAGGAGGGGCGCAACCAGCCCCCCAGGACCATAATAACCCCAACGGAATGCCAATCGACGCCCCACCTCAAGGCGTTATCAATGTGATACATGGAGTTTTCGAACCTGAGCGTGTATGCGAGCTTAGAGGATCAATCAAAAAGGCTGAGCATTTAAGAGAGGTACTAAGTGCCCAGCCTGCCATCAAGAAGGGAAAGACAGAGGCCACGAACGTCATGTCTTTTTCGGATAAAGACTTGGCAAGGATATATTGCCCTCACAACGATGCCTTGGTTGTCACTCTCCGAGTCAAGGATTTTGACGTCAAGCGGATTTTGATAGACCAAAGCAGTTCATGTGAAATAATATACTATGACACCTTCAAACAATTAAAGCTACAAGACAAAGACTTGGCACCTGCCGTGTCTCCCCTAATTGGATTTAACTCGATGCCAGAATGGCCAGTCGGCAAAATAATTCTTCCAGTCAGAGCAGGAAGCATGACAAAACAAGTGGAGTTCTGGGTGTTGAAGGTCCCCTCCACCTACAACATCATCTTGGGTAGAACATGGCTGCATGCCATGCGATCGGTGGCGTCATCCTACCACCAAGTAATGCGGTTCCCCAACGACACCGGTGTAATTGAAGAGGTCTATGGAGATCAGATTATGTCCAAGCAATGCTTTGTCATGGTGAATGGCAGCCGCGCTGCCAAAGGATACATTCATTCGGTGGAAGAACCTGAGAGCAATGAACTGTTCGCAGATGTCGGCAAAGCAGCTAATCAAAAAGCGATGGAAGACTTGGTAGAGGTAAGAATAGATGAAAAGAACCCGGATAAGTTCTTTTTGCTCGGTTCGTCGTTGTCTAGCACTAAGAGATTAGAGGTCTTGGAATTTTTGACCTCTAATATCGAAGTGTTCACCTGGACACCATACGACATGCCAGGTATTGATCCCAACTTCATCTGTCACCAACTCAATGTCCACCCATCCGCCAGACCAATCATTCAGCGCACACGCAGATCGGCACTCCACCACGCCGAGATAGTGGCGGAAGAAGTAGGAAACCTGCTGGAGGCAGGAGCAATCAGAGAGGTACACTACCCAAGATGGATCTCCAACACAGTCGTAGTGCCAAAAAAGAATGGCAAGTGGCGTGTCTGCGCCGACTACAAAACAGTCAACAAGGCATGCCCAAAAGACAGCTTTCCTCTACCACAGATAGATCAACTGGTAGACCTAACGGCGGGGCACAACCGACTTAGCTTTCTGGATGCATACAGAGGCTACCATCAAATCGCCATGCATGAACCAGACCAGGAGGTCACGTCCTTTACAACTCCAAGAGGACTATATTGGTACAAGGTCATGCCCTTTGGCCTAAAGAACGCTAGGGCGACATTCCAACGGATGGTCACTAAGATGTTTGAACCATTGTTAGGCAGAACAATGGAGGCTTACATCGACGACATGGTGGTCAAAAGCAAGGATAAGAACGACCATCTCAAAGACCTAGGTGAGATGTTTCAGATCCTGAAGAAACACAAGTTGCGCCTCAATGCGTCCAAGTGTGCGTTCGGAGTAGGATCTGGCAAATTCCTAGGTTTCCTAGTGACCAACCGGGGTATCGAAGCAGACCCCTCCCAGATTAAAGCAATCCAGGATTTGGAAAGACCAAACTCAGTAAAAGAAGTGCAGCATCTCACCGGCATGGCAACTGCACTCAATCGGTTCATAAGCCGATCATCAGACAGACTGCGACCATTTTTTCATGCTTTGAAGGCCAAATTCGAATGGGACGAAGAATGCGACTGTGCTCTGGAAAACTTAAAAGAATACATGTCTTCTCCACCACTACTTGTCACCCCAGTACCTGGAGAAGAACTCTTCCTGTACCTGGCAGTCTCTCAGCACGCAATTAGCGCAGTATTGGTTCGTGCGGAAGGAGTCCAACATCTGCCCATCTTTTATGTAAGCAAAACATTGCTAGGCGCCGAAACAAGGTACTTGCCACTGGAAAAACTGGCATTAGCCTTAATGATGGCCTCAAGGAAGTTGTCGCACTACTTTCACGCCCACACCATAGTCGTTCTCACAGCTTTCCCATTAAAAGCTTTGTTTGAAAGGGTGAACTTTTCTTGGCGAATCTTGAAGTGGGCAGTAGAGTTGGGACAATATGACATCAAGTTCCAACCTAGGACCGCGATAAAGGCTCAAGCTTTGGCAAATTTTGTCACAGAATTCACACCAGGGAATCATCATATCTGCCCAGTCGACCTGACTGAAACAACCGAACTAGGGATGGAAGTTGACGCCGGAATAGCGCAACCCCTGGCGCAGAATATTCAGTTAGACCCCAAGGCAGACCAAAGCAAAGCAAGGAAGGAAGAAGCAAACCATGCTACACCAAGTCTAGACTCACCAACAAATAAAGACTTGGTACAATCAAATAGCGAGGGGCAGACAGTAAGCATGGACCTTGAAGAAAACACCAGTAACATGGAAGATCCCAAGGCATCATCTGATCCCTCCACTTGCTGGAAGTTGTTCGTTGGAGAGATGTGGAAGCTCTTCGTGGATGGAGCATCCAATCGGCATGGAGCAGGGCTTGGCATAGTCCTCATCTCTCCAGACGGCCTAGTAGTGGAGCAGGCAATCAACCTTGGCTTCCCAGCATCAAACAACGAAGCGGAGTATGAAGCGCTTCTAGCAGGCCTCAAATCAGCATTCTACATGAAGGCCACTGAGCTAATGGTTTATAGCGACTCACAGCTGGGGGTAAATCAAATATCTGGCGACTACAAAGCAAAGGATGACAGGATGGCCAAATACCAAGAGTTGGTCAGAACAGAGATCAAGAAATTTGAAGTGGTCAAGATAGAACAAATCGGCAGGGAGGAAAACAGCAGAGCGGACGAACTAGCAGGCTTTGCCTCAATGGCAGATACTTCCATCCCTCATCCATTACTGATTGACTACCTACCTAGACCAAGCATTGAAGACCCCGAAGCAGAAGAGGTATGTTGCGCGGAGCTAGGCCCTTCTTGGATGGATCCCATCATCATGTTCTTAAAAGATGGCATCTTACCAGAAGAGAAAAAAGAGGCTAATAGAATAAGAGCGAAGTCGTAGCGATTTTGGCTCTCCCCATCTTTGGCATTATACAAAAAATCGTTCTCAGGACCCTACTTAAAGTGTGTTCATCCCAGCAAAGTGGAAGCATTCTTATTCGAGATATACGAGGGCGTATGCAGAAGCCATCAAGGAGGAAGATCACTAGCATACAGAGCAATTTCACAAGGATATTGGTGGCCATACATGCAAGCGGATTCAGAAAAATATGTCAAAAAGTACGAGAAGTGTCAGAAGTTCGCACACCAAATACACCAACCTGCCAGAGAACTTCTACCTCTAACTAGCCCATAGCCCTTCGCAATGTGGGGATTGGACATAGCAGGACCACTTCCAACAGCACCAGGGAACAGGAAGTTCTTTCTTGCAGCAACCGACTACTTCACAAAGTGGGTGGAAGCAGAAGCCTTGGCATCAATCAAGGAAAAAGATGTGAAAAAGTTTGTCTGGCAGAATATTATCACTCGATTTGGCATACCAAAGGCACTAATATCAGACAACGGTACTCAATTCGACGGCAGAATCTTCAGAGGCTTTTGTGAAGAGTACAAGATCAAGTTCTACAATTCTACACCGGCATATCCCCAAGCAAATGGACAGGCAGAAGCATCAAACAAAGTAGTCTTGGATAGATTAAAGAAAAGGTTAGAGAAAGCAAAAGGCAAGTGGGCAGAAGAGCTCCCTCATGTTTTGTGGGCTTACCGCACCACACCTCGGCGATCAACAGGAGAAACACCATTCTCCTTAGCCTATGGTATGGAGGCAGTAATCCCACTGGAAGTTGGCCTCCCCACAATTCGAAGCGAAAATTTTGATCCAGACTTAAATGGCGAAGCCATAGCATTAGAGCTCGACCTTGCAGAAGAAAGAAGAGAAAGAGCACTGGTTCACATTGCCTCATATCAACAAGAGTTATCCAGGAAATACAACAAGACAGTTCATTCAAGGCAATTCAAGGTCGGAGATTGGGTACTGCGCAAAGTGATGGGAAATACCTTGGTACCAGGAGATGGCAAGCTAGGGCCCAATTGGGAAGGACCATATAAAGTGGTAGGATTAGCAGGCAAAGGGGCATACCACTTAGAAGACGAGGACAGCAAGGCAACTCCCAGGCCATGGAATACTACAAATCTCAAGTTATTTTATTTTTAGCTTTTTTCTTATTAAAGTTCGTGTAATTTCTCCCTTTCTCAATAAAACAAGTAGTTTTCTTTTCAGTTAGACGTTTTCTTCTGTAAGAGTTTGTTTTAGTAAATTAGTGGGTTAGGGGCATAAAAAACATTTTATTCTAAGTTGGCTGGAAAAACTAACTTAGAGGTTGGCTGGATTAAACCAACACCCCTCCTAAGCCCAGGATAAGGATCCAGGCTGCAGGACGTTTGGTCGGAATAACCAAACATTTTATTCTAAGTTGGCTGGAAAAACTAACTTAGAGGTTGGCTGGATTAAACCAACACCCCTCCTAAGCCCAGGATAAGGATCCAGGCTGCAGAACGTTTAGTTGGAATAACCAAACATTTTCTAGATTGGCTGGATTAAACCAACTTAGAGGTTGGCTGGATTAAACCAACTCTTGTTACTCTTCAGCCGGAATGAGTATATCGGCTAAAGAGTGGTTGGCGAGTTTAAACAGCTAGGACCGGAATAAAGTATCTCGGCCAAGCTGCAGACAGACAGCAAGCTCAAACAGGTATTTAAACCGAGATAACAGTTGGAGCAAAAAAGATCATGGAAAAGGCATTACAAAGAGCAAGCATAAACAAGGCATTCAACCGAAATAACAGTTGGAGCAAAAGAAGATTTTTTCATTGATAGAAGTTCAAGACAAGTACAAAGGAGGGGCCACAGCCCGGTTACACGAGCAAAAAGAAAAAAGAAAATTTACAAAATTAGTTAAAAAGATCTTCAAGATCGGCATCAATGTCGACTCGAACACCGGTTGCAGACGGAAGATCGGTCTCTGTTGTGAGCTCGGTATC
This sequence comes from Camellia japonica, assembly GCA_030407325.1. NCBI lineage: Eukaryota > Viridiplantae > Streptophyta > Magnoliopsida > Ericales > Theaceae > Camellia > Camellia japonica. Next base: position 111,458,803 of record JAPPVO010000029.1, on the reverse strand, counting down.
AACTGGCAGCATGGTGTCAGTCGGCGGCTCAACAGTCAGGTCTTCAACTGTTGGCTCCAACCGAGCTGATTGATCGTTGGCTTGCTCATTGACAACCGGAGTATCAGTTGGCTCATTTTCTTCATCATCATCAGACGCTTCAAGAAATTGCTTCTGAAGGTCGGCAGCATACTCCACCAGTGAGGCCGGAATGAAATACTGAGGAGCATTGTAGACCTCGGTTTCGGGCCCACAGCCGAGCTGCTCCACAGCACCTCTCCAGCCGCACTTGAAGAATAAATCCTTGGCCGCTTCACATTGTTGAATGTAAGCAGCTTCGCCTTCTTTGAAGCCTTTGAGCTCGGCGTCGTCTGCTTTCTTTTTCAGCTCTGCTATTTCGGCGTCCTTAGTGCCTTCAAGTTTGGCGAGCTCGCGCAAGTACTTATCTTTTATTACGGTTAGAGCTCTTTGTTTGTCATCGTTAGCCGAGGTAACTAGTCCGGTTAGACGCGTTACCTCGGCGTCCAGCTCGGCCGTCCTCGCTTGGGCTTGTTTTAGTTCTTCGGTCTTGGCTTCGGCTTCTGCCATGGCCTGCCTCGTGGTTCTCCTGAGTTCCAACACTCGCTTGTGTGCGATGTTGTTTTTCTGAATGGCCTGCAAAAGAATAGTAACTTTCTTTTTTTAGCCAAGCTAAAAGTTGGAAAAATTAGAAAGATAGAAAAAAGAGTGCTACCTACCAGGATCATGGATTTCGTTGATGACCGGATGGCCTTCAGTTCGGTGTTCAATTGATTGTGGTGCTCCATGTCTTTTGGAAGGCACACACTCTTGGCCAGGTTGAAAGCCAGTAAGTGATCCTTCTCTGCAACAACCGAGTCAGTTTCCTGTATATCTCGGTTCTGGAAAGTGAGCTTGGGTGCCCACTTGGAGGTAGCTCGGTCAGAAGGCTCCGGTTGCGGACTAGGAGGGTGGCTCGATGGAAGGGTGGTTTCGTCTTCATCGACCAAGCGTTGTTCGGCCAGGGTAGTCCGGGCACGCTTAGCTGGGCGTGATGAGGAGGGTTGTTGTGATGGAAGGGCCACCACGGTTTCCTGTGTTTGGGGCGGTGGTGGTACTTCGGCTCTGTTTGTTTCGGTCAGCAGGGCCCTCACTCTGTTTCTTTTTGCCATTTCTTGTTCAGCTGTTAGTTGGACTAGGTTAATTTGTGGCAAGGTTGGGTCCGGTTCGGGGGCGTCCTCTAGCAGAAAGTCGGTCACTTGAGCTTTTCGGCGGTTGCTGTATCTGTAAGTCGGTTCAAACTTTAGCATCTTTGCCCAACTCCGTTCTGGATACCGTAGTGCGGCATAGAGTGTGTTTAGATTGAAGTGGCTGTAAAGAGATTGGAGATGGGCTAAATCTGCAAACAGAAGACACAACTGTTAGCTCGGTTCAGGAGTAGGTAACCGAAATAAAAGAGAAGAATAAAAAGAAACCAAAGTAAATATACCAGGGATTCCTTTATTCCAATTTATACTTCGGCCTGGGATCTAGGCTTGGTGGTCTTCAAAATTCCCAGATACCTAGAAAAAATCGTCATCGTTTAAGTCTTTATCCGGCGTATCTTTTATTATTTTCTCTCGGCGACGGCGTATTCTTAAGTAGTAGACCCAGCCTTCGTCTTTGGAGTCTATGGAGTACTGGTGGAATATCTCGGCCAGACCAAGGTTGAGGCTAGCTCGGCGGTTTAGTTCGGCTATACCGTTTATTATACGGTATGAGTTGGTGGAAAGTTAGGTAGGGCAGATCCTAGTTTGCCTAAGAAATTCGCAGAGTAAGGGTTGAACTAGGAACCTTAGACCGGTTTCTACTATGGATAGGAGGGTAAAAGGTACAAAGCCTTCATTTCCCCAAGGTATGGTATCCTGTTCGGCTGAAGTTAGATGGGCGTCGTCAGGTATATTGTTATCTTTGCAGAATTCGGCTAGACCACCAGGTGTGTTTACTAAAAATCTATACTTCCCCATTTATTTTATAAGTTATGAATAAATTAGTTCGGCCGAAAATTTGTGCTCAGTAGCTCGGTTGAGCGCTCAGAGGAGTGCCTGGGCAACCTAAGTCTGCAAAGTGGAAAAGAAAGGTGTTAAGCACAGCTCGTTGGACCGTGCTACAAAGTAAAAGCAAAATAAGAGAAGTCCTACTTCGGCTATGTGAAGTATTACAGGTTCTATCTCGGTTTCAGCAAGGTGCTTGGTAGCTCGGGTTGAACAAGGGGTTTGTTAGCTCGGTCTTGGCGAGCGATTCGTTATCTCGGTTAAAGAAAATGTTCTGTTAGACCGGTTGAGCTTCTAGGGGCAGCTTTCTGGGTTCGGTCTAAAAACTAAGAAAGCTGCTTTAGCCCCAAGACTTAGCTCGGTCGAAATTAAGGTTTCCGAAGTACACTAAGTTCAGACTTAGTTCGGTTCGTTTATCTCAGCTAAGGTAAATCAAAAGGTGGTGACTTATTGAAACTACTAGTATGTACACAAGTTCTAGTTCAGTTATGATCTGGCTAAATTTACACGTAGCACAAACAGTATCCTAGTTCGGTTAGAACATGTTTATGGATCAAACCTAGTGTTTCTCATGTTATTTCTAGAATCAAAGTGGTTCTATTACATGTTTGTGCAGAAAACACGAAGCTAAGCAGAAACAGTGTTTTGTAAAAACACATGAACAGTATGCTATGGATTAAACAAAATACAACAACAAGGAAAACAAAAGAAAAGAGAAACAGATTTGGGTAACTTACCAGATGAAGAGGTAGAAGTACTGAAGGTGCAAGAAACGGCAGCAAAATCACGCAGCTTCTTCAAGAACAGATTGAAGAACAGTAAGAACTCAGAAGGGAGAGAGAAATAAGAGATTGAATAAAAAAGTGAATGATTTTGAAATGAAAAAGGGTTTTGTTTTTGTGAAAGAGCTGGAGGCGGGAACTGTTCAAATTTTGCGAAGTACGAGGGCGGCGTGACAGCTGCAAAGGGCCAATCAGAACCTGCCACGTGTCACTAGAATGGGAAGCGATTCAGTTTCTGTGACTGAAGGGACGCTTTGACCGGATAAGGATAGCTCGGCTTAAAATGTAGCTCGGCTGGAAAAGCTTAAGAGTTTTAGCTCGGCTGGAAAGGCTAAAGGGTTTTTTTAGCTCGGCTGGAAAGGTTAGAACTTTAGCCCGGTTTTTAGACAGGTAATCCCTATCATGCTACGCAGATGGAATTAAGGGACAATTGAGAGGGTAATTTATATGCAAATTAGGCCGAGTTGGGCCGTTATGGGCCTCAGTACGAAGGGCTGAGTAAAAAGGCCATGGGTTACTCCGGTCCGAGGGAGGCTTGGAAGTTAGTCCGGTTCCAGAAAGCATTAGTTCTAGCCCGGCTCAAAAGAGTACAACAGATAGTTCGGTCATGGCGTATGGAACCGAGGTATACTGAGTCCTCTTCAGGATTTGGTGTTGGGTTAGTTCGGCTTAGACTCTTCTATGGATAGCTCGGTCTTGGCATATGATGTTGAGGTAGGAGAAAAGCAAGGGAGAGCCGAACTAACAGTTAGATCGGTCACTTTAGTTAGCCTAGCATGGCAATGTTATTTCAGTCGTATGGTAGTCCGGCCATAGTAAAACCATCTCACTTGGTTTAAGCAGTGAGGGGGTGTTGAAGGATAAGCATTATCTTTCAGGAGTATGAATCCTAGGAGGACTCTACATGGAGAAGTAAGAGTCCTACTTGGATTATGCCACACGAAATCTATAAAAGCTCACAAACATCACCTATGGAGAGGTAACACAACTTTGATTCCTGAGTACACAGAGCTTTTGTCTATTTGTCTATTTATCTAGTTTGCTAACTTAGGCATCGGAGAGGTTTCTGGCACACACCCGCCGGCTAGCTCACGTTTGTATTTTCAGGTAATAGAACGACGTCGTACAGAGGAGCGCAGACTTGATCAACAAAATTATACGAGAAGGTTTATTTCTTTCCCGTACATAGAGTAAATTACAAGTTTGTACATTTTTTGGCAAAAATTGTCATGTGGCAATTCCCTAAATTATTAATGCCACGTGAAAATGCAAAATACATAGAGTAAATTACAAGTTTGTACATTTTTTGGCAAAAATTGTCATGTGGCAATTCCCTAAATTATTAATGCCACGTGAAAATGCAAAATGTAGAGTCAAATATTTTATGGGACCAACTACCAAGGATAGATGAAGTGGCGGTTGTGCAGAGGGAAATTATTTTGTTTATTTAATTAATTAAGTTGTTTGGTTGATTAATTAATTAAATAATTATTTAAGGATAATAAAGCCTGATTGGCGCCTAAATAGACACATATAATCACCTAATATACACTTTATTAATTTATTAATTTGTATTAATTTATAATTTTGTGTGATTTTTGTGTATTTATATATATTTTAAGTATTTATACATAAATTAGTATAAATAATAATACTTTTTAATATTTTATATATTATATTAAAGATATTATAAAATAAAAAAAATAAAAAATTCAAAAGGAAGAAAAGAGAGAGTACGCCTCCTACGTCCATCTTTCTCAATTAGATATATATGTTATATTATATTATATTATTTATAAATTAAATAAAAATACATAAAATAAAAATCTAATTGGTGTCAGCATCCATCGGCTGTCCGACACCCTCCACTTTATATATATTATTTTATTATAATATTATATTATTATATTATTTATATTATTATGTTTTGTTTGTTTTGCAGGTGATGCCGTGGAATTTGCCTATAAAAAGGCATTCAAGAGAAAGGAAGAAAGGGAGGGGAGATCAAGAGAGGGGCTTCGGCCCGAGAGAAAGAAAGGGAAAATGGGAGAATTTAATTTGTATATATTAGAGTGCTGTAGTTATATGAGTGTTAGGAAATAATTTTTTTCCTTAGGATAGAGGTGAAATCTTGACCATGTAATTGGGGTTTATTATATTTATTATTTTTAGTTTTGATTTAATTTAGATAAATTGTATAATTTTCAGATATTTTTATGCAATAAATACTTTATTCAAATCATGTTATCACTACGCCAAAATAGGACATTAACGGCGGTTTTTTTAACGGTGGTTTTCGTTATCGCCGTTAAAGATACTATTAAAGACGGTACGAAACCGCCGTTAATACCGCTGTTAATGTATCTTTAACGGCGGTTTCGTTATCGCCGTTAAAAAAATCGCCTTTAAAGTATCTTTAACGGCGGTAATGAAACCGCCGTTAAAAAAACTGCCACTAAAGCCCACTTTTAACGGCGGTAACAAAACCGTCACCAAAGCCCTCTCATTACCGCCGTTAATGACGGCGGTATTTGCCGGCAGAGTTCCGGCGGAACTCCGGCGATTGGTGACCACGCGCGGCCAGAGGTTGAACATGACCATCTACAATAAAGCAAAAGTAATGTTTAAATATTTATTTAGGGAATATATTTTATAGAGAGTGGTTGTGGTGGAATGGTTAACGTGCGTGGATTAGAGGTCAAGGGTTCGAGACTTGGGAGGTGCAAGAAGAGATATTTATTTTTTAAAAAATTTGAACCTATTTACGGCAGTAAAGAACCGCCGTTTTTTGTCCTATATTACTGCCATTTTTGGTCGACTTTTAACAACGATAATTTACCTTTTACGACGGTTGTACCTTTTCCGACACGAGTATAAACGGCGGTCCTAAATTACCGCCATTAAAGGCTTTAACAGCGGTTTTACATCCTTTAACGGCGGTAAAAAAACCGCCGCTAAAGCCCAATTTTGGCGTAGTGTATATAATTATTTTCACTACCGTGTATTAAAATTGTTAGGCGAGCCATACCTAGTAAGACGGACCGTACATCAACCTTACTTTAGTTTAGTTTAGTTTAGTTTAGTTTAGTTTAGTGGTGACGGTCCGTGCTAAATAAAGATGATTCGTGACTTTTTGATTTTAATATAAAAATCCTCTTGATGATGTGTTTTTGATCAACTTACATCATTTTATCCAAATTAATAATTTTTTGAAAACTAATACAATAACTCCTGATTTTAGGGTAGTAGTGGATTCAAAACCTTGAGAAATTTATTATTTGATTTTATTTATTTTATGTTTTATTAATTTTAGTTTTATTATTTTTAAAATCAATTTTCTTAAATTACTTTAATTATTATTTTTGTATCAAAACAATTCAATTAGTCCATGTGGATCGACATCTGGTCTTAATTGCTACACTTCGATTTAATAGTTATTATTTGGTTTTAAATATAATATTTTGGTGTGCAAACGACCATATCAATTATGGCGCCGTTGCCGAGGACTAAAGGTAAGTTGTCTAATTCAAAAGTAATTTTTATTGTAATTCATTTTTTTATTTTAATATATATTTATTGTTTTTTCTTTTGCATGTGTTACTATTTTTTTTTTTTTCCTTGTGTGTAGATTGTCTTGTGCAGGCGAACAAAATATATATATATATATATAACAAAAAAAAAAATCCATAGTGACACAAAGGAAATACCCATCCTGGACACTGTGGATGACCTTTGCTGGACATATAACTTTGAGGATAAAAGTAAAAAAATAAAAAAAAAATAAAAAAAGCTTCTGACTACTAACTACTGACTACTAACATTTATTTTATTGCAATTTACTTTATCACATTTTTCTTTCTTTCTTTGGAAGGTTGTATACCCCCTTTTTATTTTTATTGGACTTTTATTTATCACAATTTACTTACCGCACTTTTGTTCTATTTTATTTTGTACTAATTTGCAGGTTTTTTTTAGTGTGTTTTTTTTTATAAAAATAAAATTAAAAAAAAAAAAGGTGAGTTGAGTATTCTTGTAAAATCCTTTTGACAGAAGTAAAAGTTGGAGTTATCTAGTGTTTTGGAGCCTTGTGGATTGGAGTTATGGCTTATTTTGGAAATAATTTTTTGGGATATGAGAGTCAGCATGTCGATTACTTTGAAACCCCTTTTGATTATTTTCAATATCAATATTATACTCCATCACCTCAATATTCTCCCTTTTTGCAAGAGAGAGTGTTCCAAATTCTTCATAGTACAGCAATGTTACACTCCCAAATCCCACTTCAACAAAATTCAAATCTCGTGGATAGAGTGTTGACATTTCTTCAAAGCACCTTAGATTCTACCATTGAGTTGTTGCATATCCAAAGTCAATCGTTTTGCCAGAATGGAAGCCCATTTAGAGCAAATAGCTAAAATTATCAATTGGGAAAACGAGTTTGTCTCCTATTGTCCAATAGAAAATTCTTTAGGAGAGTTTCAGGCTCATTTTGACTTTGATGACAGTGATATGGATGTGCCGTTATCTACCCCTTTCAGAGAATCACATTTTTCTTCCATTGAGGATGATCCACTCTCAATCCCCTTTTTTTCTTCTTGTATGGAAGTACCCCATTTGGAGTCAAAACCTTTACCCTCAGATTGAACTGATGAGATTTTAGATAGTGTCAAGACTATCTCCATGCGAACCCCTCCACCCGTTTATCCAGTGCTTGATAAAACAATGAGTGAGTTGAATGGATTTGGCAATGATTTGGACTGGGATTTCGTGATTGGCAATAAACTTTTGATCTTTGTTCCTAGGGTATGTTTTCATGATTTCCTCCTAAAAGAGACATACTGTCATGACCTGAACCCGCCCCCGTGGGTTGAGGACATAACCGGCCAGTAATCATGAGATTACCTACGGCCTCAAATACAAACCACATGTATGTTAACAGAGTTAATGGGGGCCAAACGGAAGCAGTTTAAAACTTTGTCCATAGAGCTGTGCTTACATGGCACATTATAACAAACCATACATATGCATATTAATAACTCACAACAAAATATATACTACACAAGGTTCTGTACTTACAGGATCATATAAGTCTAAATCAACCTAAGAAAACTATATACAATATATTCAAAGACTTCGCCCACATGACTAAATAAAACAGAATGACAAAAAGGCGAGGACGGGTCTCGTGCGTGAGACGCAATGGCTGACTCTTCAAAACCTTTGTTGTTCCTCACAGACTTTACTGGGGCTGGGTTTGGACTTCTCTTGGCTCACCTACAAACACATAAATGAACGTGAGCGAAAGTCCAGTGAATAATATCAAATAAAGGAGTCAGACAAACGGTATGTAGAACAATAGGCTTCAAACGGCCTTGGGCCCAATTCATATTTTCATTATGTCAAACTAGCCTTTGGCCCATTCTTTTATTCGTATCAAACTGGCCTTTGCCCCATTCATTTATTCATGTCGAAACGGCCTTGGGCCCATTCATTCATTCATATCAAAACGGCCTTTGGCCTATTCATTCATGTCAAAACGGCCTCTGACCCATTCATTCATGTCAAAACGGCCTCTGGCCCATCCATTCATTCTTGTCAAAACGGCCTCTGGCCTATTCACTCTATCATTTAGATCAAACTGGTCTCTAGCCCATTCATTTGGCATAGCAACATTGTCCACCAATCGAATCAACGAACTTATAAAACTTACATAGAAGTAAGTAATTTGGACAACATCATATTTCAGATATCTTTGATGAGATATTACTCACGGTGATTGGTTGGTTGGTTTGCCTTGGAGCTCGACCCTACACATTCCATGAACACAAAAGGGTCACAAACAATTCAATCCGTTCTAAAGTCACATTTTCCTCTTTAGGCTTCATTCTTATCTCTTTAACTCAATTACAATGCTCAATGCATGCTTAAAAGTACTTAGGAGTGAAAGAGGACGGAAAACAAAACTCAAAATGCCTTTTCAAAATTTCAGAAAACAGGGTCTCTGCTCGAGCGTGGACTTCCCCGCTCGAGCGGACCCATGAGGTCTGCAAAAGTGCTGGATGCATCAAAATTACGCTTGAGCGTGAAGTCTGGTGGTCGAGCTGAAGGTCTGTCTACATAGCTCCCCGCTCAAGCGTGAAATTCCCTGCTCGAGCGGACATTCAAGTCTACAAAAATACTGGGAGCACGAAATTCACGCTCGAGCGGCGATTTCCCTGCTCGAGCGGACATCAAATTTTCTAGGTTTTCCAGAACATGTTCTTGAGCTCCAATTCGACATTCAATGATTCTAGATGCATGCTTTTGGCTCAAACTTCACATAATCATATACTAACATGGTACCGACACCAAATTACAACACAATGGAGCTCAATTTCACAAATTAATCACATGCATGTCCCAATCTACACCAAATTCACTTTCAACATAACAATTTCATGCATTCAAGCTCATACTTCTTATGAATGGTACATGCATGTGAGATATAACTTCCATTTCAACTCAAATTGTACAAATGGTGGTCACAAGCATGGATTCTAGCCACAATTCTACATGGATCATATTTTTCATGCTCAACTATACAAATTCATGGCTTATTATGCACATGCATGCATTCCATGACTTCAAATACAACAAAATCAACTCAATTTCCTTATAATGAATTTAATCCATGTTCTTAACCATTATTCAAACTTGAACTCAAGATCAATTACCTACCTAGAGGCTCAATTTCTCCAATCAATAGCAATTTCTTGAGTATAGCTTCAAAGTTATCAAGCTTCAAGGCCAAAATTGCACAATTCTCCCCTCTCTCTCTCTCTCTATAGCCGGCCTTCTCACCCTCTCAAATGTATATCTCAGATTTTGAGCTCAAAAAGAAACCATGAGAGTGTATATGGCCCTTTAAATAAAGCCCCACTAATTCCAATTTAATAATAATAAATAATTGGGCACTAATTCATCAATTTAATCTGGTCCGAATCAATTTTTCAATTAAACTTCACCGTAGGCTCTAAAATTATGCCAATCACAATGAAGTAGTCAATTTCAGTTTCTGTGGCCGATAAGGCCTTCAATTTAATTTCCAAAGCAGACAATATCATATCAAAAACATAATCATATTCATGTTAAGAACCAATTAGCATATTACAGAACAAGGATATTACACATACCCTAAATTTGCATAGATTACTCTTGCTCTGTTGAAAAATGATTTTGTAACTCACTTTTGTCCACTCTTAGACGGGTCAAATAATTTCTGCTGGAATGACCCATATCTCATAAATCAGAAGAAGCAGAAAAAGTGGAATTGCTGCACCCAGGTAAAATAGATTAGTTTATTTGTTTTGTTTTATTTCGTATGTTTTTAGTATTGTGTGTTAAGGCAAAATAGACGAGTACACCTTTAAAGGGAACCACTGAGTAAGATAAAAGAAATTTGGTCTAAGACGGGTTACTTAAAGGAGAATAAAATTTTCTGCCCTAAACCGTCTTGGAATCTGACGATAAAAGACCAATTTTTATTTATTGTGTTTTTCTTCCCGTTCACTATTCTTGTCAGTCATTTGTGGTATGTGCCATTGGAGACAATGTCATTTAAGTTGGGGGAAAGGATTTATTATGTATTTTATTTTGTGTGTTTTTAATTGTGTGTTTTATTTTGTGTGTTTTTAATTTTATATTTTATTTTCAGTTGTGTTTTAAAACAAAATATTAAATATATATATATATATGTGCTGTTGTTCGTGTTTTCCAAAAAAAATCAAAAAAAAAAAAAAAACAAATTGTCATTGTGTGTGCTGTTCGGTTGTGTTTAAAACAAAAACAAAAGCAAAAAAAAAAAAAAAAATTGTCTGTGTGGTTGTGTTGTGTGTTTCAAAAAAAAAAAAAATTATGGGTTGGTTTTCAAAAAAACAAATAAAAATTTGTGTTATGTGCCTGGTGTTAAAAAAAAAGTTTTGTGATTAATTGTTAATTTTGTTGTCTTAGTAATTAATTATATCTTAGTTTATTGTACTATCAATTGATTAAAAATAATTTTTTGTCTCATATTCGGACGATCTGCACATGCACATAGCCGTTTAAATAATCTTTGATTAATTTTTGGAATTCAACTTGAAATCTTGATATCTAATGCAGAGACTATAACCTGTGTGAGATTTTGAGCTTATCATTCTTTTTGGAGGATTATTTTACATTTACTCTTAATTTTTCCATGACAGTTCATTATGTCGTTGTTAAGTCTCATTATTCTTTTACATTGGTCGAGAACATTGAAATCATCATTTTTATGCCATTTTGTCCTTATGAATCATGCTATATTTTGAGAAATAATTTTAGGCCATCTTTCTTGGTTTGAGCCTTATTTAAAAATTAAAAAAAAAATTTAAAAATTTCTTGTTTCAATTTTCACTTATTAGCCCATTAAGCCTATACATAAAAACTTTTTATTTATTTAACCATTTACTCCGGTGTCTCAAGAATGGATTTTATCTGTTATTTTGGGAGGAAGTTATCTTGTGAGCGGAACAAGGAGTTTATCAAACAAAAAAAATATATATGAAAAATGAAAAAAAAAAAGAAAAAGAAAAAAAGGAAATTTATTTACTTCGATGTTAGAAAAAATGAAAAAAAAAATTAATAACATGGAAAGTATTTAAGATGATTGTGAATCACATGTAAAAAAAAAATAAAAAAAAAGTTAAAAGGGAGGGTTAATAAAGCAACCTTTCATTTATGCTGATTTCACTCAATTCATTTCTTGGATACTTGTTTTCTACCCTTCACCAAATTTTGTAAATAATTCTCCTTGACCCAATATTACAACCAAAAATAAAGTCCTATTTGATCTCGAGATTAGCATGCTTTTTCAAATGATAAATTGGCATAATTTCATTATTTTCGGCTTTCTTATCATAAGACTATATTGTTTTTTTCTATACAGTGTTTTTTTATTTTTAAATGTGAGAAATTTTCGTTTTGTTAAACATAAATCTTCTCTCACATACATATACTGGTGAGCTGAGCCACTTTAAAATGGTTCATTTGTTGAGAGTAAATTGGAGAGATTTGAGTCAAGGTATGCTTCTAATAGAATTAGAATCTTATTCCATTTTGAGATTAAATAATATTTTTATCAGTTATAATTTACTCACACACCGAATATAGTGGTAGATAAATTATTTTTATTAATTGCTAGTATTCTGAAGTCTAATAATTCTTTTGCTAATATATGAAAATTAACAATTACCTCTGTGAATATTTTCTTAAAAAAAATGTGTTTACAAAAAAAAAAATGTTATTTTTTTTAAAACTGTATTTAAAAAAGAAAAAAAATTGAATTTTGTGAGTATATTCACTGTAAACCCACACAAGACTATAACTCGCCCATTAGGGGTAACTTAGAGATTCAAAAGCTAGTTACATATGCTAAATATCACCGTGTTCCCTACAAAAATGGCTTATATATATTTTATTTTATCTTCTTTTAGTTTGCTTTGCTCGGGTGTGTGATCGATACCGAAATGTATACATTTAATCCCTTAATATACACTTTATTAGTTTATTAATTTATAATTTTGTATATTTTTATATGTTTATATATATATCTTAAGTGTTTGTACATAAATTAGTGTAAATAATAATATTTTTAATATTATATAAATTATAAAATAAAAATTCAAAAAGAAGAAAAGAGAGGGCACGCCTCCCACGCCCGTCTTCCACAACTATATATATATATAATAAAATATTATATTATTATATTATTTATAATTTAAATAAAAAAAATGTAATTGGTGTTGGCAACCATCGGCTGTCCGACACCCTCCCCTTTATATCAGAAGTGATTGAGACCACTAAAAAAACACACAATTAAAAGCTCTAATGAGATAAAAAATTAAAGATTAAAAATTAAAAAAAAACCAACAACCATCACATTAAGGGGGAACTACCTCATTAGTGCTCCCCTAGTAATCACTTTATATATATTATTTTATTATAATATTATATTATTATGTTTTGTTTGTTTTGCAGGTAATGTCGTGAAATTTGCCTATAAAAGGCATTCAAGAAGAAGGTGATGCTGTGGAATTTGCCTATAAAAGACATTCAAGAAGAATGAAGAAAGGGAGGGGGGGCTTCGGCCCGAGAGAAAGGAAGAGAGAAGAAAGGGAAAGTGGGAAAGTCTAATTTGTATATATTAAAGTGTAGTAGTTATATGATTGTTGGGAAATAATTTTTCTTCTATAGAGATGAAACTCTAACTATGTAATTGGGGTTTATTGTATTTAGTATTTTTAATTTTGATTTGATTTGAAAAAATTATATAATTTTTAGATATTTTTATGCAATAAATGTTTTATTCAAATCATGTTATACAATTATTTTCACTGCTGTATATTAAAATTGTTAGGCGAGTCATACCTAATAAGACGGGTCGTGCATCAACCTTAGTTTAGTTTAATTTAGTGGTGATAGTCTGTGCTAAGCAAAGATGATTCGTGAATTTCTGGTTTTAATATGCAAATCCTCTTGATAGTGTATTTCTAATCAACTTACATCATTTTATCCAAATTAATAATTTTCTGAAAACTAATACAATAACCCCAAGTTATAAGGTTAGTGGTGGATTCAAAACCCTAAAAATTTTCTTATTTTATGTTTTATTAATTTTACCTTTATTATTTTCAAAATCAATTTTCTTAATTTACATTAATTATTATTTTTGTATCAAAACAACTCAATTAGTCCCTGTGGATCAACATCTGGTCTTAACTGTATACTTCGGAATAGTAGTTATTACTTGGTTTTAAATATAATATTTTGATGTACAAACGAACATATCAAAGCCCCAACCATTCCGAAAGATTAGGAGGTTTTTGAGACTTATCTCTTAAAATGGTGCCTTATCCCCTAATTTTTGCTAAATGGTTGCTATGGATAAAGATTACGTGGGATTTGAAGATATGGCAAAACCAACAACAAAGCTACAATATAGGAATCAAATTCCCTAAATCATGCAAGATCGGGATTGAGGGTTTGTATGGATAAGCACACATGGCAAATGAAGAGACTTTGAGAATCAATTCAAATAAGCTTTTTCCCAAATCGAGTAGAATAATTTTGAATTTAAATTTGAAGGGACACGTGGCAGCCTTTTAAAGCTCAACAGACCAAGTCAAAATGATGAAGATGGGCATTATCTATGGATGGTCAAAGTCGTTCATATTCTTGGAGGATCAAATTTAGCATCAAGGACACATGTCACCAAGTGAGGATGTCACATTCCTGGCAGTTGAGCAGAATTAGGGGCTTCTCCAACATTATATAAAGGGCTCCGAATGAAACATTGAAAAGATCCCCAACCAACAACTCAACCAAAAGGCTTTCAATACATTTATCTTAGTTTTATATCTTTACTTATCTTAGCTTCAGAGCTTTATCTATCTTAACTTCATAGCTGTAACTTAACTTAGCTTCTTAGCCTAATTGGATTAGTCAAGTATACTTTATTTGTCAATCAATGAAAGTTCAATTCCAGTTTAGCCTATCTTTAGCATATAGCAAATTTGTCACACCCCACTTTTTAATTACTCGAATAACATTACCAGATCATTATTATAAATAATTTCTGAGATAGCAGACAGAAGTCCAATATCTTAATAAATATAACACAATGAAGATTCTCTCATTTGTATATAAAATCGATGCAACATGTGACATAATTATAATAAATTGCTTGCAGGCTTACATCATCATACAAAAGAGAAAGGGTTCAATCCTGTTTACAACAATGGCATTCAGCCAACAATTAAAAGGCTTCGTGACCAACAGATAATGAAGATCCTCGATCTTGAAATACTTCCCAATATTCACCTGAAAAATGATTAGCAATGTATGATGAACATAAAGTCCAGTAAGGATCCCAACATGATCATAAACAATAACAACATACAGATAGCTATAATCATGAATGCTTTAAGTCATACTTATACATAAATGTCGATTTATACATAAAAATATACTTACATAGATATTTTTATCAAAAATGTTCAATTTGTTCAACAACACAACCATTCGTCTTTTCTTTTTCTTGTTACCATTTCAATTTTTAACTCACTCGACGACAACTAATTTTCGAAACAAATCCATAGAACCTAATTATGTTGTCTTCGATTACCGAACTTACACCAATTTCACTTTACAATTTCCAAATAGAAGTATCCCAAATGAACATGAAGACGATACATATAAAATACTCATCACCTAACTATATAAGACAAGTGACATCTCCCACAAAAATAATCATCACTATGCATGAAACACATAAAGAGAACTAAGATAATAATGAAAAACCCAACAACGCTCTATCTGCCTCAAGCACGGTAAACCAACGATACACCTTTCCACTACTCACGCCAATTTACCGGTCACCAGCTAGAAGGTAATGGTACCTCTGCCAAGTTCTCCAGGCGCTAGCTAGAAGGTACTGATACCCCCACATTCTCAGCGCAGCCAATTCTCCAGGTGCTAACTAGAAGGTAATGGTACCTCTTATTCTCAATGCGTGCACATTTTCAACCATCACATAATTCAACAAACAAACACAATTTGAGTGTATTACATACACAAAATCTATTCAACATTACCCTTTCATCCTACACCGATGACCAAGGACAAAACCTTTAAGCAATATCTAGAGCGCATGTAATACGGTAACCCGATACTTACTTGACGTTAAGTCCAACAACAATGATAATAATAACAATATTCAATGGTTTCAAAACCCAACCTCAAGTTCATGTTCTAAATTCACAGTACACCATGATTTCGTTCTTTTCTTCAAAATCAACCCTTTTGTTTTCCAAGTTAACTTGTCCCATTCATTTTCTTTCAAAAAGACCAATTTCCACATTTTCAATAAAACCACTTCTATGGATTTCAAGCCATAACCCAACTCAACTTAGCATGATTACCCAAATGAATTCTGATACTAACATTTAATTCACCCATTTATGCTACCAACACAATAACACAACTCAATTTATCAAAACACAAACATTATTCAATTTTACCCCGTTTTAATTCTTTAGGTCAAATATGAAATTAGGGCTTTTTCTCCTTTTCAACATGCACAAGTTAATCTAGCCTTCAATTAACCCAAACAACAATCAATTTCCCGATTTCTACTCCAAACATTCAAACCCTAGATCCCCTTATATGATTTTCAAAGAAGTCCATAATGGACATGATTTTTATATAATAAAATCTACCACATGTCTATCTATAGATGAAGTATTGAAAAGGAGCAAAAGAATCCCTATCTCTTGCAATGGAGAAAAGAAAGCCTGAAATCTAACTTCAATGAAAACACGATCAGCTCTGATCAAATGGAAGCCCTCGTTGAGCTCTACGTTTTGGTATAAGGAACTAGGGATCAAAGATGTATAAAAGTAGATGAAAACCAAGGAGAAAACGCTTGAAAGCTCAACAATGGCACAAGAAGTGTCGCTCGAGTGTCCAAACACAACGAGATGTGACCGCTCGAGCGAAGAATGCACTCTCCTAGTAGTTTTGCAGACCTGCAAAAGTACTGAGAGTTTTCAAATACCGCTCGAGAGCAAGAAGCTTCGCTTAGGCGTAGAGACAAAATTCAAGGTAACAACAGATTTAGAAAGAAGCAACCAACCTGCTCCAAATGTAACCAACACACCCCAATAACCAAAATCAAAGAGAAATAAGGGGAAACAAGACATGAACTGTCACGCCCTGAATTTTAATTACTCGAAAACATTACCAAAGCCTGTAAATTTAGGTCCATATTTTTATTTTTTATTTTTTTTTATACATATACAAATATCTATTACACTTGAATAATAGGAATACAATGATACATGTTCTTTCTCTCTCAATGAAAATTACAATGTCAACAATACATGCCAATCCCTACTGTGAAGCTATAAATGAATAAAATACAATTACAGGATCCATCGCATCTACAGTAAAATTACATATAAAAGACAGATGGACTTCTCAACTCTTCAATCAAAGAATCCAAACTTTCTTCCTGTAAAAAGGTAAAACAACAACGGGGTGAGCACTAATGCCCAGTATGAATCTCATAGTTCTCAATCAATAACTAACACACAGATAGAAATGATCATGTATGCAGGATGATACCATATAGTAGAGTGACGTTTTATAACTTCAAAATATCATAAGTAGAGTACCTTTTCTCAAAAACTATTTGAACACTTTTAAGAAAAACCTCCAGCCATTAAAATTCGTCCATTAACTTTAGAAAACCATAGATCCTTGTGAAACCAACATGTTTAAAAAACAACATCATTTAAAAATTATTTACCAATTCTCAAAATATTTCCCATTTCATTTCCATTTTTTTTTTCCTTATACTATTTCCAATCACTATAACTCCATAATGTCAAGATCCAATTTCCTTTATGTTCAAAAAGACAATCCTCATACACTCAACTCCAACTTACCCAACAATTACCTCACATTAACGTTTGCATTACCAAATAGAATACAAGCATGACACAAGAATAACAATCCCTTTTTAATTCAATTCCTCTATTATTTACAAAACAAAACTCATAATCTTCCATTTTAATCACAAGCAATCCATTGAGTGCATCAACACCAATCCCTAATCCAATTACCATTTCATTTTCCATTCTTTCAATTAATCTCATATCAAATACCGGATCCAATCACAAGTCATCTCCATGACTCACACGCTTTACCGGTCACAAGCCGCAAGGAATGCAGAACCTCACGCTTTATCGGTCACAAGCCGGAAAGAACGCGGAACCTCACACTTTACCGGTCACAAGCCGGAAGGAACGCGGAACCTCACGCTTTACCGGTCACCAGCTGGAAGGAACGCGGAACCTCAACATACCACACGTTTTACCGGGCGCTACTTCGGAAGGAAGGCGGAACCTATCTCAAGTGCCACGCTTTGCCGGCTCAAATACGGCGGGAAACGAACCCCAAGATAACATCACAATCCATCATTACAATTAGTGGACAATGCCAACACATCTTCCATTATTTCCGTAACACATTAACTCAATACACATCCGCCATATATTAAAATTTCATTCACATAATAAGTACAAATATGTTCCACGACCTTCTTCATTATCTATTAAATCATTCATTGTTTTGCCACACAAAAATATAACGACACATTCATAGAGGCAAAGATTCATCTTTAAAGCATTCACAGTTCTTGGGTTCAAACTATTTCTTTACTTTTCCATATTATCATCAAGTCTTCAAATTCAATTTTTTAAAACACATTGGTTATCAATTACTACCCACGGTTATAAATTAAATCTCCAACATTTAATTTTATTTGATACAACTCCTTCATATAACATCATCATATTTCACAATCTCCCATTTATCATTATTCATACTCATCTTAACCCAACATACACTTAATTTCATAAATTTAATGTTGATTGAAATATCCTCATTTTCCAAAATAAAACTTCATAACTAGAGTTAAATATAAAGTTGGGCTTTTAGTTTTGAGGTATAAAATCACTTTCTAATTATACAATAAAATTCTTAAATCTTCACTTCATCATCTTATCACAAATTCCGTATTATCTTTCAACTTCCCCCCGGGTACCAACACAACACCACCCAACCCAACTCATCTCAAACTCAACATGACCCAACACAACACAACTCAAACGCAACACACCCAACACAACTCAACTCAACACAATTCAACATGATTCAAACACAATTCATCATAGTCCAACACAATTCGGTTCAACATTATTCAACACAACTCAACATAATTAACACAATTCAACATAGTTCAAGGTGAACTCTTAAACCTTTATTTCATCTTTTCACCCCAAGGCTCATGTCATCCATATCATTAATAAATCATTTCCCCAATCTTCATTTCACATTATAGCATAATTTACAACATCCATAACAAAGGTTCAATCTCTAATTTTTAACATAATTTTCAAACACCTCCAAAATCTAATTAAACTTGTATATATATAATTCAACCTACCAATTTCATGATTCTACTTTCAATTTGGGCAAAATCATTATTTATCATCATGAATCAACTTAGGGTTTTCAAGAAAAATCAAGAATTTCAAGAAAAATTCAAACTTCTTAAACCTTTACTTTTTATCCCAATTTTCCCAATGATTATACACCTAGGGTTCATAATCCATAATCTAAACCCAACAATAGAACCCCAACTCTTCAAACCCTAAATCCCCAATTTCCATGATATAATCAAAATGTAGATTTTGTATTTATATACTCAAAATATCACAAATCTATCTATTAATGTAAGCATTGAAGGAGAACTAGGACCCCTACCTCAAGATTGGAAACTATGGGTGTAGACCCATCTTCAAACTTCAATGAAATCCCAAAATAATCGGTCAAAATCCTGATCCTTACTTGTTCTTCAACCTTGATGCAAGATCCATGGTGGATTGTTGGTAAGAATTGATGAAATCAAAGTTTTGGGGGCTAGGTTTTCGGACATGGAGGAGAGGAGAAGAAGAGAGGATGAAAAAGTGAAGTTTTTGGGCCAAAATAACACTTTATACTGTCTGTTAGCGACTTGGTCGCTCGAGCAAATAAAATCTCGCTCGAGCGAGAATGCTTTCAACACAGAAACTCAAAATTCAAACAGGTGTAACCCTCTCATTCGGACTCCGTTTTAGGTCGTTCTTGTGTCCAAATTGAAGCCCCAAAAACAAACTTTCCAATGGTTCCAGCCTCACGTTCAAATTCAAAGTATGGAAGGAGAAAAGGGAAAAAGAGTGACAGCTGGTCAAAAACTCAAACTCAAACTTAGGGCGTTTTATCTAATCTTATCTAAATACCTTGTTAAGGCTTCAATCAAGGTTCCAAACATCACCCAAGGGTCCTCAATTATAATATTTAAAGATCACTTGCCAACCCATCAATATCAAGAGTCCGACAACCATACAAGTTTTAAGGTGACGGGCACCACTATACATCAATCCAATGTGAATTTAAAATCCGAGTCATTATATGAACAACCATATAAGACAATGAAACCCAAATCCAAAGCATTAACAGGTCGAATCTAAACCAAAGTCGCTATAAAATTTAGCAAAGTCCTCTTCATTGGAGCAAGAGCCACCGTAATGGCGGTTTCTCTTAGCCATACACAGTCATTTCTCTATGTTAGAAGTCAGAAATGGTCAAACATTCCTACACCTTAAACTAGGTTCACAAGTTATGGCACATATTCAATTCAATCAACAAGCCTACGTGTTTATACCCCCAAGAGTTTCTGAGTAGCAAGCAGAAATTTTTGAGACAATAAACACAAAGGTACAAAATATAGTTTACCTGAACAAAAATCGCTCTCTCATACTTTACTTTTTCTCTCTATTTATTCCTCTTAAAAAGATATAAACAAAGCGATAAGTTTTGGAATTAGACTCAAAAAATGTTGAAACTCCATAATTAGGGATGGTCACGGGGCGGGTTTGTTATCCCCCACCCCCGCTTTCAAACACCACCCCCGCCCTCGTCCCAACCCCGCTACGAGTGAAAATTTTCAACTCCATCCTCTCCTCCAAGGATACTCGATACCCGCAGATACCCAACCACATTTCAAATAGTCAAAAAAAATGAGAATCATTTACATCCTTAACACACTAAATAATTTATCTATATAAACAATGTGACTTTTAAAATTATTATTTATTTATATTTAAACAGAATCACAGACTTTTAATATTCATTTCTTATATCTAATTATATTATATGTGTATATATACATATATTATTTATATATATTATTAATTATATTGGGTCAGGTTGGAATCGGGGGAGGGGATACTGACCCCCACCCCTACCCCCGTTGTAAGTGATCAAAATATAATCCATCTCTACCTTACATAAGTATCAATCAGGTAAAATCTGTCTCACTCAGACAAGTATAAATGAACCCCGCAAATCAAATTAAAATAATCATCCCTATTCATAATTATTCTTAAATGACGTTATATTATTATATAATTGGATCACTTAATCATATAAGAATATATTATAGACTTGCACATAAACCAACATTTAAATCCACATTCTAAACACTCGAGTATAATTCACTAATAGACGAGTACTACCAACCTTACTTTCTTGGCTTTCTCATCTCCAATATCAAATTTTTTTCTCCCTTTTCTCTCCCCTTGTTTTTGCGGCCCACGTTTTGAAAAAAACAATAGAATATATAATTAAGGACAGAAAAAAAAAAAAATGTACGGAAAAGTTATTAGAAAAAATTAAATAAATAAAAAAACAACACCAAGTGATCAGAGCGCACTTTGAACGGAAGTGAGATTCGACAATATGGTTGTGTAAAGATGTGAGATTGTTTTTTTTTTGTTTTTTTCCTTTTTGTTACTATTCTTTATATTTTTCTTATTTTTATGACTCGCCCATTTCAATAAAGAAAGAAGAATATAATAACACAAAAAAAGAAAATCAATCTCACACCTTTTCACTACTATGTTGCACTTCATTCTCATTCTATAAAATGGTAGAGATTTAAAAAAAAATAGTAAAAATTTTACACAATTTACAGGTGTATGCCTCATAATAATCACATGAGTGCGGACCTTCTACATTAGAATGGGACCTACACTCATGTGAGTCACACATGTATGAATATTGTGTAAAAATTTTGATAATTTTTTTTTCACAAATTTTTTATTATTTTTTTTGTAGTTTGAGACTGAAGCATTTTGCTCTTTGTGATTTAAATATAGGCAAAAAAACTCATCCGATTTTAGATCAAAATGCAAACCCTTTATTGATGTAATTTCCTATGCATTGTATGTTGTTTCCATCAATAAAGTCTCTTTTTTTGCTCCTAAAAAAAATTATAAATGTGAAATGACTATAAAACTTTCAAACTCCATATTTTTTTTCCCTCTCTCCCCTCTCTCATAAACATAATTCATAATTTCTAACATTAATTCAATTAAATCACAATTATTTGTAAATTTGTAATTATTTATTGTAATTCTTAACTTTTTTAATCTAATTATATTTTAGAACACAATTAATTCTAAATTGTTAATTATTTATTGCAATTCCTAACATCTTAATCTAATTTTAATTTAATTATATTTTAGATCAATCTTTAATTATTATTTAATTTACATTTTCATTTAATTATAATTTAAATCAATCCTTAAATATATTTTAATTAACATCTTAATCTAATTTTAGCGTTGGGGATGCTGGATAAAATTGTCTTCTTACTGTGTTAATTTCACTTTATTGTTTTAAAAAAACAAATCCACTAAAAAAAAAAAAAAAGTGTGTGTAATATATCTCCTGTTAGTCTTAGATATAAAAACTAAATGTGGCAAGTCTAAAATCACATGGTGTTATTATGACCATATTTAAACAATAGGAAAGTAGAGTGCTTCAATCTCAAATCATGAAGGAGTAAAATGAATTTGGTCATTTCTAATTGGGTCCCTATAGGACTAAGCAAGGAATCCGAAAAATTGGCAATTCAAACCGGTTCAGTCTAATCCAGTAGGTTTGGACTGATTTTTTGAATCAGTGATTTGGTTCTAATTTCAAAAATTGAAAAATCGGTCTCCATAAATTGGTTCCGATTTTGTGTTCAAGGTTCCGAATTAGAACCGAACTGTACCATAAATAACTTAAACTATATACTTATTATACAACTTGATACATACATATATATGATGGGTTGCTAATGTTCTTGCTGTTATTCTTGTTGTTTTTTTAAAAAAATTATTTAGCATAATTTTAGTTTTGCATTTATTATTAATTGCTACAAAATATTTATTTGATTGGAGTTTTATACTTATTACACGTTGAACAATATGTTTGTTTAATATATATTATGTTCGCTTAAGTTATATTTTGAAAAATCATAAGTAGATTGATATGTTGAATTTTTTTGAAAATGTTATATGATTTTTCTTATGAACAAATTATGTGAAACTATGATTTTAAGCTGAGTCAAGCCGTGTTTAAATGATTTGATTTCAATTTTTATGAAATCATAAACAACAAATTAATCTTAATTTTAACATAAATCAAACTAATCCGAACCATACCCACCCTAGTGTTGCTGACATTTGCTTTCCCAAAGTCAAGCGTTCTAATCACTTTATTACTTTTTCTTAATTTTTCTTTACATTTCTGTCTCTTTAAGAGTAATGATTGAGACTCCTATCCTCACAAGACTCCCACAAGACCCCCATAAATTTAGATCATTTATGATATAAACCTTACACATATATAAGTAAATTTCACACATACATAAAAGGTCAAAAACACTTTAAGGGTGTGGGGTCAACATCAAGGGGTCCAAACATTTTCCTTAATTATATCATACTACTCTTTCTTTAAACCAGTCATTTAGGCATTTAGGCATTTAGGCACTAGCACACAATAATTGTAGGACGAGCCTTCCGAAACTTAGGCAAACCATAATCATACCTAATATTTGGAGTATATATTTGATACGACCATGCTACGTAGCTCGAAACCGCGGCTCGACACCAAAACGACGTCGTTTTGGTGTCAAATTTTTTTTTTTTTTTTTTTCTTTTTTTCTGGTTTTTGTTTCAGTTTCAGAACGAAGAAGAAGAAGGGAGAAGAAGAGAAGGGAGGAGGAGGAGGAGGAGGAGGAGGAGGAAGGGGAGGGGGCCATAAATCTGCTGGAGGAGGAGGCGGGGCGAGGCGGTGGCGGTGGTGCAACGATCGGCGAGGAGCAAACGTGCTGCGAGATGTCGGCGACGAGGAGACGATCGGCAACGAGGCGACGAGCAGCGACGGGGCGACGAGCAGCGACGGCCGGGGTGACGACCTCTCCTCCTCTGCGACGACCTCTCCTCTCTCTTTCTCCATCTCTCCTCCTCTTCCCCTCTCTTTCTCCCTTTCTCCCTCTCCCTTCCCCTCTGCTTCTCCCTCTCCTCTCTCTTCTCCCTCTCTCTTTCTCCCTCTCTCCTCTCTCGAGCCAGTTTTCGAGCCAACTCTCTCGAGCTCTCAAACATTTCCGTATTTGATAAGGGCAACAGCGGATATTTCGAATCGTTTAAATTGATCGAATTAAATTGATTCGTCGCATTTTAAATAAATGTATGATGACGAGTGGACGATTGCAGATTGATTTTTTTTAATCCGCCTAGTTTTGGACGGATGGCGAATTTTAGATTCCTTTGGCCGCAATCGAACCGTCAAACCACAAACACCCTTAATAATTTGTAAAACTTTGTGTTTTCAATTAAAAAATAGGTTAGATATTCTGTTGTGTTTTCAATTTGTTTTCAATTAGGAAATTCTTTTATCAAGTGGCAAGTGTTGATATTTGGTATTTTTGTGTGGAAAATATAAGGCTTAATTTTATCATTTTTTAAAAAAAAATCAAATTAAATAGTTTTTTGAATAAAAAAAAGTAATAAAATAGTTTTGATGATGCATGATTTTCTTATATGTATTTATTATTGGTATTTGATAATTTACTTGATAATCTTTTGGTTATATTAAGTTAGATTGTTATCCCAAAAAAAAAAAATATTGACAAATTATTGTATTATGGTCAAACTTGTAAAAGTTTAAACCGCCAAACCGAATCGCATCCATCCGCCAATCCGCTCAATTCGCATCTGTCAATCCGGCGGACGGATGCGAATTGATTTTTTTCAGCTCGCCAATCTAGCGGGCGGATGGTGAATTGAAGGTTCTCCGACTGCAACCGAACCGTGAACACCCCTAGTATTTGAATTCTCACTCATGGGGAAATTTAGGAATAATTATTATATGGTTAAATAATCTTATTATGTAGTCCTATTTAAAAATTAAAAATTTTATGACACACATTCCTTTAAGGTACATATATTATATGCAACTTATTATAATTTTTTGTGATGTGTATTACATATTTTTATAGTAAATATTATATTTTTTTTATAGGAGTTATGACAATTTATGATTAAGAAATAAAGTTACGTATTTTTATAATAGACATTTTATGGTTTAAAAATGTTTGGATAAAAAAATTTGTAACATCACCACAAATATGCGTATTACTATCGCAAAATGCGTAATTTTATTTTTTAACCACAAATTATCATGACACTTACCAAAAAAATACTTAACAGTTATTATAAAAATATGTAATATTGACCACAAAAAGATGTAACAGGTGCATATACCATAGTCGTTCCCTTTAAAAATAACCTTTAAAACTTCAACTATCTTAGACCCCGTTTGTTTTGAGAGATAGGAAGGAAGAGATTGTTAGTGAGGGAACTGTTAGCAAGAGGACTGCTAGTGGGGGGATTAAGAAAAATTGTGTTTGTTTGATAACCAGTGAACTAGTAATAGTTCATGTTTGTTTTGAGAGATATGAGTGGGATTTCATAAATACCCTTTGCATTACTATCAAATTTAGGCTTATACCAACTAAAGAATAAATAAATTTTTACTTAATGTTATTCTTCTTCTTCTTTTTTTATTTTAAATATTAAAAAATCTAACTATCAAAATTTTTTTACTCAATGTTATTCTTTTTTTTTTTTTTTAAATATTAATGAATCCAACTATTAATAAATTTTTACTTAATGTTATTCTCTCTCTCTCTCTCTCTCTCTAGCAAATATTAAAGAATCTAACTATCAATAAAATTTTACTCAATTATTTGCGTTTAATATTACATGAGCCATATTATGAGCCTCACTCCATGTAGGCCTATTTTGGGAAGTTGGTAAAAATCAGCTTTTTTGCTTTTAACCAAGATTTTTTAGAGTGATTTGGGAAGTTGGTAAAAAGTTGTTTTTTACTACACTAAAATGACTAAAATAGCCTCACCCAACTTAAAAAATTACTTTTCACCCAAACTCACAAAATATAAACACTAAGGGTAATTATGTAATTTTGCCACCAACTTTTTGGCTCTTGCCAAATGAACGGGAGCTTCTATATACACACACCCTTTCCCCTTAATACACATCCTTCTAAATACACACACTAAAAAAATAAAACCTAATATATTTGACTCACTACACACACCTATCATTCCACATATACCCCCAAATGTAAATCATACACACACACACACCCCTCTCACACACACACCCGTGACCCTTACACACACACCCATCTGAGAACAACAGTCACACACATACCCATCTCTCACACTCTCCACCGTGGTTCCTCCCCAAAGCTTCATCCATCCATCTGTGTGAAGGGAATTGAAGAGCATTGAAATTTTCACATTTTAGGTTGGTTTACACAGATTAGAATCTTCTCATTCCTATTTTATTTGTAATGTAGGGTTAATGTTTACCATTTTTGAAATTTTCAGTCCACCAATGTAACTGATTGCCGCAGTTCTTCATTCGGAACTGGTTGTTCGATTTTTTTGTTTTTGTTCGGCATTAGAGTTCCGAAATTTTTGCTTGTATTCGGCATTATAGTTCCGAAAACATTTACTTGGTTCGGCTTTCAAGTGCCGAAAATAATTTTTTTTTTCGGTTTTCAACTTCCGAATATTATCTATAATTTCGAACAACAACTTCCGAATGGTGTAGGCATTTTCGGACAACAACTTCCGAACAGATTTGGTGTTTTCGGACAACAACTTCCGAACACAATTTTTTTTTTTTTTTTTTTCCCTTCTAACACTTAATGAAACACTTAATTATAACACTTAATTATAACACTCATTACACACACTCTCATTAATTTTACACACTCTCTCATTATAATTTAAAACACTTATTATTTACACACACTCTCATTAATTTTACACACACACTCATTACACACACACTTATAATTTAAAACACTCTCATTAATTTTACACACACTCTCTTTATTTGCACACACTCTCTTTATTTACACACACACTTAGTATTTTTTGCAGATAATATAGATTCTGAATATCAACAACGTGTCCCACCTACTGCTTCAAATAGACGACGTCGTCAATTGGATGTAGACCATGAACGGAGACGAGGGCGTGGGCGCGGACGAGGTCAAGGTCGTGGTCGAGGTCGTGATCCAGTTGAGGTAGAATATGATATTCCAAGTGCCAGTCAAAGTAGGGGCCGAAGCCAAAGACGATTTGAAGGTTATGATATGCCTGACATTGCTATGGAGGATACCACTTTACCTGATTCTCCTCCTGTCCAGGAAGAGTACCTTACTCATGCTTTTCCAGGTGGACCGACTGATCCGTCAATACTGCGGAGTTTCAATAGTCATGTGGCTACAGCTATTTGGCACGGGGAGGTAAACATTCCTCAGTAAAACTGAAATTCATTTGTATATGATTTTTTTTTTTTTTTTTTTTGTGTTGTATGGTAGTTTGTAATGAGATATCATTTGTGTTGTAGGAACGAGGGCCCCTAAAGTGTCATAATCACTCTTCCAAGATCCTTGCATGGCCATGGTGGTTAGTAGAGAACAACACCAGATTCAAAGCCATTATTGAGCAGTCTGGACTGTCACAGTTAGCTCGTTGCACTTATCGGTTCGTCAACAAGCTTCTAATCTCCAGTTTTGTTGAGAGATGGCAACCTGAGACGAACACATTTCACATGACAGTTGGTGAGATGACCATGACCCTGGATGATGTTGGCACTATTCTTGGGCTTCCCATTGTAGGCAAATCAGTCAGCATACCAGATGTGACAGATCATCATGGAGTTACATTACTCGTTTATGGCTTGGGGATTAGTGAACGTGCAGCATATGAAGAGGTTTCTTCTGCTGGTGGCAATTCAGTCAGGCTTGAATGGTTGCGAAGTCAGTTTGCTAGTGTGACAGATTCAGACCCCGAGGAGGCTATACAGTGCGCTACAAGAGCTTATTTGTTGTTCCTGTTGAGATGTACACTCTTCAGTGACAAGAGTGGCGGCAGGGTTCCCGTTGTTTACCTCGGCTTGTTGATGGATTTGGGATCCATACATACTTATGCCTGGGGTGCTGCTGCATTAGCATTTTTATATAGACAGTTGGGGTTTGCTAGCCGGTCTGGGGTTAGGCAGATGGGTGGTTATATGACTCTTTTGGAGGCGTGGATTTATGAGCACTTCCGAGCATTCCGACCTCATCAGAACATGGGCTACAATGAAGACATGCCACACGTGTACCATTGGGCATCTAGGAGAGAGGCGGGTTTCTCCATTGAGCATTTGAAATCTTTTCGAGCCAACCTTGACAGTTTAGTAGCTACTGATGTAAGTTTACTCATCTTGCGATAATTTTAACACTTCCATTTATCTTACCGTTTATGTACTTTAATGCAAAAACACTTTACGTTTACAGGTTATTTGGGATCCATACCACAGCTGCAGAGATCGACATCCATGTAACCCGGTTACATTCTACCATGGATGTTTACAGGTTATTGTTGCCATCATGTTTTAACTTCTTTGTTGCTCTATATTGGCCACTCTTCTCACAAGCAAGATACATCCTGGGTCTTTTTTTCCCTCCACCATAGTCTGATGTTTTGATTACAATAACCAAACCATTTCTCTTTCCAACTTCACGTACCCAGTTGAGCAATTCATCCTTACTTTTGAATACCTACAAAGTTAAATAAATATTATCAAACATTTACATTTGGTGAGCAATTCGAAACATAATCGTTATAATTTCGTAGACTGAACCTGTTCAGTTGTGAATTGAGTGGTGTAATCTAACACAAAATCCGCGCAAACCTGACTTCCTTGAGTTGACACATATTCCTGCATGTTTTGTATAACAAACTGAAATTTTTAATGGCATTATAATGATTAATTTGCAATTTGAAACTGTAAATTTGGTATGCAATTTGCAAATTTGGAATATAAAATAGGAAAAAAAAAATTTACTTCATTCGGAAGTAGTTGTCCAAATTTTTTTAAAAATTTCGGAAGTTGATTGTTGTATAAGTTAAGTTTGTTCGGACAGCAACTTCCGAATTTAAATGATTTTTTCGGACAACAACTTCCGAAACATTTTATTTCTTTCGGACATCAACTTCCGAATATACATACTTATTTCGGTAGTATACTTCCGAACCAAATTACACATTTCGGCTCTGGTTATCCGAACGACGCCGGGAAAAAAAAATTTTTTTTGAACTCACATTTCCTTCGCTCTGCTTCACATGAATACTAATTTGCTGATTTTCAGAAGGCAAATCCTCCATCACAGTGATGTTTTCCCTACGAATGACGAAGGTTGATGAACTTGGAAATGCCAAAGCCCTTTGGTTTCACTTCTACCTCAATGAACATTATATACAGAAACCAATGGTGTCACTAGCTACACAACAGATAGAAGCTATGAATGATTACACACACTCCCTGGAAGAAGCTATGAATCAGCATCCACAAGCTTCACACACGATGCAACACTCCACAAGCTTCACACACGATGCAACAGATGTGAGGTGTGCATTGAGATGTTTTCAAATAACAATGGTGGCTAAAATAGTAATTTCACTTAGGGATAAAATTGTAATAATATTAAATATCATTAAGTGTGTGTATTGAGGGGAAAGGGTGTGTGTATATAGAAGCTCCCCAAATGAACAAGTTGGTAAAAATCAGATTTTTGGATAAAAACGCAAACCCAGCTTTTTTATCACTTCCCAAAATGGCCCGTATTATAACAAATTTAGCAATAAATACAAGGGTAAAATAGTCAATTAACCCATAGTCCCAAGTGATTTACTTTTTAATACCACCTCCACAAGGGTCCGTTTGTTTTCAGAGGTAAATTAGGTGGGATTGTTAATGAAGGGACTGTTAGTGAAGGGACTAAGAAAATTTATGTTTGTTTGATAACCAGTGGACTAGCAATAGTTCCTATTTGTTTTGATAGATAAGAGTGGGATTAATCATATAAAATTACACAAATACCCTTATTATATTAATATCAAATTTGAGTTTATACCAACTAATAAATACATTATCCAATTAAACTACTCAAAAACTAAAATTAAAATTACATAATTGAAAATACTAGTAAAGAATTCAACTATTAATCAATTTTTATTTTTTTTTTGGTTATTATTATTATTAAAGGAGCCAACCAATGGTTTCTTCAAAATCAGCCCATGGTTTTGAAAAAGTGTTCATTCCATTAACAAAATTGAATAAGGTGTTGCCTTTCACTTCATCCATCTAAGGCCAACCCAACAGCTTTCACTTCATCCATCAAAAGCCGATGGAGAACGAGATCAAGATCATTAACCTCAATGAGAACAATGATGTTGCTTCATTCGGGTATGGATTTTTTTTCTTGCAAATTTCTGGGTTTGTGGGTTTGTGGATGTTTGTGGATGAGAATGATGATGTTGCCTCATTTGAGCCAAATTTCTCTAAATTTCTGGGTTTGTTGATATTTTTTGAAGATGGAAGGAAGAAATAATGATTTGGATGAACATTCTTGTGGGCAAAATCGTCATTCACACTCTAATATCAATGGCTTAATTTCTAATACCAAGTCCTTTGGGCCTATGCTAATCCCCTCGTTAGAGGGGATTTAGAGTCTAAACGGACTATTTCTCCGATGGCCATTTTGCAAACAAACGTGATATTATGAATTTAACCTCACTACTAATTCTAATCCCCAGCCTCAACTTGAAAAACAAACGGGGTGCAAGGCCTTTCATAGTCCCCTCATCCAAGGCCTTTCATAGTCCTATGGAACTCTTAATCCCATGACCACTTTTCAAAACAAACACAATTTTTTGAATCACACACCTCACTACTAGTCCCAATCCCATCCTCCAACTCTAGAAACAAACGGAGCCTTAAGGCTCTATTTGTTTTGGAGATGAAAAAGAGAATTGGATTCATAGTGAGTAGGGATCACAAAAAATCATATTTGTTTGTAAAGGGTGATTTTATTTGCACTTAAATAATAACTTAACATGTTCAACTAAAATTTTAAAATTTTATTAATTCGTTTTATACCTTAATGTAAATTTATTAATAAAACAATACACATTAAATCTTAAATAAATTTTTTTTTCTTATGGTACACTCAAATTAATTATATGTATTCTTCATATTCAACTATTCTCATCTTCTCCACCAAATTTAATTTTTTTTTTTCTCCATCTTCTTATTCTTTACTCCAAAATTTCAATCCATCCCAAACCTTTACTCAATTTCAAATGAGAGAATATCTGATTATAATTTCAAATGTAGGGAACCCTTCAAACAAGGAGGGTACATTTTAGAATTATTTTATGAATTTATATATAGATATATGTGGGGATATATTTTCTGAGTACCAACACGTGGCCAAGGTGACGCCGACATGTCAGCCGAGGTGTCACGTGTCCTGGTTGTTATGCCGAGGTCATCTCGGATAGGCCGAGGTTACCTCCGAAGATATCGGAATCCGAGATAAGCGGATAAGGGACAAGAGTCCTAGATTGGGAGAAGACTTCAGTTTGGGTAAAGATAAGACTCTTAGAGAGTTTATCCTAATCCCACTGGAAGTCCCAGATTAGCAGTAATCTTAAGTCCATTAGGGCTAGGCTCCTATTGGGACTAGGATTGTATTGGCTATAAAAGAGAGGCACCCCCATGGGTCTAAAGTATGTTTTATATACTCAAGCTTGTGAGTTATACACTTGATTATCTTTGAGAGATACACTGACTTGATCGTCGGAGTGCCCCCGGGTGGAAGAACCACCACCGGAGCCTTCTCTTTCTGTGCAGGACAGCAAGGTGTCATCTATTCTGCCTGTGTTCTACAGCTGAATTACTAAGGAGGGCAGTGTGATCGGAAAATCACTCACACAATTTGGCGCCGTCTGTGGGAAAGAAAGGAGAATAGATGGCCATCACCGTACAAGATCAACGTGTTGAAAACATCGAGTTTAGCGAAGATGGACAGTCTGTCGACATAAACAGAATGAAGACCCTTCCAGAAGGGACGCGAAGACAGGGGGCATGAACGCTCCCAAGGAGATGACATTCAAGTATAGAAGAGCTCATCCTAAGTGAGCAGATCCTGGATTTCAGGCCCCGGACCCCAGATCCCGAAAGACAAGATCTCTGCCTAAATAAGCGGGTCCGAGAAGAGAAGAGCTCAACCTGAGTGAGTAGATCCAAGATTCCAGAAGACATGATCTCGGCCTGGATGAATAGGTCCGAGAAGAGAAGAGCTCAACCTGAGTGAGCAAATCCAAGATTCCAGAAGACAAGATCTCGGCACTTAAGTCCGAGAAGAAAAACGGCTCGCCGATGCGAGGCCGAGAATCAAACTCAGGTTGAAACCAAGTAAGATCAACAGAGAAATCAAGGCTAACAACATCGGCTTGAAACCAACTTCGACGAACAAGATCACATGCACAAGCTTAATGTGAACATAAGTCCACATTAGGGGGGTAGAGAGTTATAAAAGACGTTTATCACTTGTTGAAATTTTTGAGATAATTTCTTATCTTCACTTGTTGAAATTTGTAACAATTTACAAGTTGAAGTTAAGCCGAGATGGTTCCTTATCTTCACTTGTTGAAATTTGTAGCAATTTACAAGTTAAAGTTAAGCTGAGATTATTCCTTATCTTCACTTGTTGAAATTTGTAGCAATTTACAAGTTGAAGTTAAGCCGAGATGGTTCCTTATCTTCACTTGTTGAAATTTGTAGCAATTTACAAGTTAAAGTTAAGCTGAGATTATTCCTTATCTTCACTTGTTGAAATTTGTAGCAATTTACAAGTTGAAGTTAAGCCGAGATGGTTCCTTATCTTCACTTGTTGAAATTTATAGCAATTTACAAGTTGAAGTTAAGCTGAGATGGTTCCTTATCTTCACTTGTTGAAATTTGTAGCAATTTACAAGTTGAAGTTAAGCTGATTCCTTATCTTCACTTGTTGAAATTTGTAGCAATTTACAAGTTGAAGTTAAGCTGAGATTATTCCTTATCTTCACTTGTTGAAATTTGTAGCAATTTACAAGTTGAAGTTAAGCCGAGATTACTGTTTCTCTTCGCTTGTTGAAATTTGTAGCAATTTACAAGTCGAAGCAAAGCCGAGGTTATTACTTAAACACTTATAGCAATCTACAGGTTGGTTAGATCAAAGAAAATGCTTAACACTTGTTGAAATTTGTAGCAATTTACAAGATGACGTTAAACCGACATATGATCATCTATTGAAATTTGCAGCAATTTACAGGTTGAAGTAAAAGCTAAGTATATTGTTTAAACACTTATTGAAATTTGTAGCAATTTACAAGTAGATCATTGTTTAGCACTTGTTATAACTTGAGAAAAGTTTACAGTATATGTTAATCCTTGTTGAAATTTGTAGCAATTTACAAGTTGTTAGACCGAGATTATTGTTTAAACACTTGTTGAAATTTATAGCAATTTACAAGTAGGTTAGACCAAGATCACTGTTTAAACACTTGTTGAAACTTGAGAAAAGTTTGCAAAGTTAACATTGAATAGTATATGTTTTACACTTGTTGAAATTCATGAAAAGTTTGCAGGTCAGTATCTTACCGAAGTAAAGCTTGTAGTTATTATACCAGAGGTATTTTACCCGAAGAGATTGCACAGTCAATGTGTACTTTGAAGACATGCAAATTATTCTAAATACAGAATTATACAAGAGCAGAAAAAAGAAGACATACATTCAAAGAAGAAATCAGATAAATGCATTTAAAGAAGAAAGAAGGCACTTCGGCTTGAATATTGAAAAATAAATTATTCAAACTACAAAAATGGCACGTCGACTGGATTAGAAGCATACAAAGAAAGGACAAAGTACAAGATACAAGGTACAAGGAGTAAAAGAAGGAAACAAAACTACTCGGCATCAATGGCAGGATATAGAAGATAGTTGGGAAGACTTCTCGGCCTCAAGCTCAACATCGATCTCCCGAAGAGTTTGATCAAGGCTTTTCTCGGTGATTGGCACCTCGGAGTTTGAAGGCAAGGATTGAAAGCAAGAATCTGGAAAAAGACACAGAAAACAAAAACAAGAATGCAATTCGATCAGGAAATCAAGACAAAAAGATTGCACAGGTGTGTCAAGCCAAGAACAGTGGCAGAAATCAACAGATGTGTGAACAGTGTGTATTCAAGAAGATGATTTGGAAACAATGGGTAAAACAGCAATGGTGATTAACAATGAAGCAGAGCTTCTTGGAAAGCAACAAGAAATAAAACCAGGAGAAACAGTGGCTTACCAGAAAGAGGGAAGCCGGAAAGAGAATTGCCGAAGTCTGACGACGGATGCGAAAATGACAGAATGACGTAAGCTTCACCAGAGGAGAGGAGCGAAGACAGTTGCAAAGCTTGAAAAGTTAGAACAATGATGGATTTAAGCAAAAGAGCTAGAAAGAGAAAAAGCTAGAAGATTGAATGAAAAAAGAGAAAAATCAGAGTCAAGAAGATGACAAAGTTCAAGAATAAAGCCAAGTGCACAAACACTAAGTAAGTATGTGAAGAACAAGAAAGTAACGACCCAAACACGATACTAGCAACAAAAAACGGATATGGCAAGAACAGTGCCAGGCATTCATACAATTCAAAACTTGAAAACAGACGAAAATATAAGACAACAGAGGGCAAATAAACGGATTCAGAAGAGTTATGAAAGATTGAGCTTAATAAAAGAGTTTATGAACCTACCAAGAGAAATAAACGCCGATATGAAGATCGCCGGAGTCAAATAGATGACTGGAAGTCGGGAACCCACCGGAGAATGTGAGTGGAGAAGTTGCAAAGCTCTTGGAGTTTACGAATTAATGGAACAAGAACCTCGGCTAGGAGGTGTGATCTCGAGCAGCTTGGAAAGCATGAAGCTTGATACTTGACAGAAGTGGACAGTAAAGTCCAGGGAACTTTTAGGTCGGCGAGTTTGATCTCAGACAGAGGGGCACAGATGAACGAACAGTATAGGTTCCATCACCTCAGAATGCCGAGGTAATAGAACCTAGGGGGCAGTTGTGGGGATATATTTTCTGAGTACCAACACGTGGCCAAGGTGACGCCGACGTGTCAGCCGAGGTGCCACGTGTCCTGGTTGTTATGCCGAGGTCATCTCGGATAGGCCGAGGTTACCTCCGAAGATATCAGAATCCGAGATAAGCGGATAAGGGACAAGAGTCCTAGATTGGGAGAAGACTTCAGTTTGTGTAAAGATAAGACTCTTAGAGAGTTTATCCTAATCCCACTGGGAGTCCCAGATTAGCAGTAATCTTAAGTCCATTAGGGCTAGGCTCCTATTGGGACTAGGATTGTATTGGCTATAAAAGAGAGGCACCCCCATGGGTCTAAGGTATGTTTTATAGACTCAAGCTTGTGAGTTGTACACTTGATTATCTTTGAGAGATACACTGACTTGATCGTCGGAGTGCCCCCGGGTGGAAGAACCACCGCCGGAGCCTTCTCTTTCTGTGCAGGACAGCAGGGTGCCATCTATTCTGCCTGTGTTCTACAGCTGAATTACTAAGGAAGGCAGTGTGATCGGAAAATCACTCACACAATATATATAATTAAACTTTGGCTCGATTGGACAACAAGCTAAAAAAGCCAGTTTTTTGGCTTTTTAGCTTTTTTAGCCAAAAAAATCAATTTTTTTATCCAAAAGAAGCCAGCTTTTTGCCAAAACAGTCACAAAAAAAGTAAAAAAGCCAGCTTTTTACAACTTCCCAAAACACTCCTTTATAAACTATCAATTACTTCTGATGATAGGCTTCAGATCTGGAAGTATACTTTGGCATCACCTTCCACATGATCCTGATGACTAACAGAAGATTGCATCAAGTTACTGTACAAACCATAGGATGCGTTACGTCCCCTAATATTTCCCAAAAGACCTCGAAAAAATCAAACCAAATGAGTTACGCTTTTCAGCCAATGTCGTTCTTTCTAGTCATCATTTAAAACTCCATTTCTACATAACTCCCTATAATCAGATATTCTCTCCTTTGAAATTGAGTACACCATTTTTGTAGCCCGGCCCAAACTTTTAATTTAAGTTTTTAATTTGTTTATTATTTGGGTGTATTATAAAGAGCAATTTGAAAGAAATAAAATAGAGTATATTCAGAGTAATTATAATCCTAAATAATTTAATAGAGTGTATTGAGAAATTAGGTATACTTAATAATTTTTTAACTGTAAATAGAATCCCCCATTTGCAAAGTAGAGGTTGGGATTGGTGGTTCGCTCGGATTAACATGGGCCTTGAAGGAGGAAATGAGCAAAGCCATTCAAGGGTTGGATTTCAAAACTAATGAGAGAATTAATTTGAAAAAAAAAAAAAAACTATTTTACCCATGCTGTGTTTTGTGTATGGCTTTTTTTTTTCTTTTTTTTTTTTTTTTGGTATTACGTCATTATATATATATATATATATATTAAAATAATAAAAAATATTACAAACACAAAGGGTAAATACTTTTTTTTATATAAATATTACAAAAAAATTCTAAAATAAAATTTTTAATATTTAAATATATCAAAAATATCAATGAGTATTTATGATATTTCATAGAGTTAATCAATCATTAAAATATATTATAAACAAATTTTTTACTCTTTCTTGAAAGCAGAGTAGTGTTACATCCCTTAATATAGTATTCTTATTTTGACCTCTAATGAGGTGGAAAAGAAAGAAAATAGAGAAGGATAAAGAGGAAGGATGAGGAGTGAAGAGTGAAGTCCGTCCCACATTATTAGAGATAGATTAGATGTGCTCAATTAGAATTCCAAAGCATTTTTCATGTTAGAAACTTTATTTTAAGCATTTGTAATATAAAAAATGCTTTGAGACACCTAATTTATAGCCCTTAAAAATCACCCCTAACTATGTGTCTAACAAGTGTCAAATTTTTATTTGTAAAACAATCCATCATGTGAGATTTAATCTCAATACTACATCATTATAGGTAGTTTAGGAATAATAGAGAGATAGTATTATTATTGTAATAATGATCACTTTTTGTTATTTATTTATTTATTTATTCTCTCCACATCATTATAGGTAGTTTACCATTCAAAATGAATTCTTTCATCAAAACTCTATTATGTATAGGGTAATATTATAATGCACACCTCTCCAATATATATATATATATCATAGGTAAGTTATAATATTTTGGCCTATTTTAAAAAATAGGTTAAAAGTCAACTTTTTAAATTTTTTTAATATTTTTTTTTAAACGTGCAAAAAAAATAAAGAAATGAAGTAATTCAAAAAAACTAAAAAATATATATATAAAAAGGCTTTTTAACTCAATTGACAAATTATATCACAAATAATTTTTTTTGAGAAATAATATGATCTCTTTTGTTATAATTAAAATTATAATCACAATATAACTGATTGGATCATATCTAACACTACAATATATCATAATTAAATTGTCATTTGACAAAAACTTTTTTAGTTGATTTTTGAGTTGAGATTTTTTAAGTTAGGATTAAAAAATTCATTTGGATTGGTTTTTTTGATTTTTTTGACTTTTGTAAGAGAAAAAGTGAAATGATTATGGTTTGAATGTAATATTTGTCTTATTAATTTATTTTATCTTTTATATTTTTTAACCCCAACTGACTTTGCCAAACGAAATCAAAATATTATAATCAAATATCACTTAGGATATAAATAAAATATTTTTTTAATTATAACAAAAATAATAATACAGGAAAAGTCACTCTTATGTGATTACTTTTACTTTTTCTTGCAAGCTCACTGCTCGTTTTTAAAAACTTTATTCTAAGCATTTGCAATAATGGTTACTTTTGTTACTTTTTCTTTTACTTTTCTCATCTCGATTAGACCATCTCCAACTATTCATCAGATTGATCATTAAATTTAAATTTGATGAAAAATAAAAGTTTTTATCTCTCCAACAGTTTCATCAAAATGATATCAAAATTGAGAACATGCCAAAACTTTCATCAAACTGAGGAGCTGGGTCGGATTTCACTATTTTACTGTGTGTTTACGTTGGGTTCCATGACACTGGCCGATTGTCCCACCGGTCATCTGAATAACAGCACATTCTATTAGATATCTAAACACTCTCTCATCTTATCTGTGTTGCTTGCTTGTCTTCCATCATATTGTTGATTTCTGCGTTTCTTCCTTCATAGAAGTACAAGATGCTCACTCGTCTCTCTCCCTCTTTCTCTCTCTCCATGTATATATATATATGAAATGTATTTGTTATATATCTGATTTTATGGTTCCCCTTTAAGTGTTTGATGAATTTCCCTATAAAAAATTTTAAGTTTTCGGTTGTGTGTAAAGCATAATGAGGAAGTAATTCATAAATTGTCTCGTGGTAAATTCTTGTTTTTTTTACAATTTCATATATGTTACCAGTAGTCCCTTGGTTTTTTTAGGATTGAATTTGGGAAGTCACCTTCAACCCAGAGTCATAAACTTGCACCAGAGACAAATCAATGGTATGCTTCACTTTTTTCCTGAATTGTCGTAATATCATGTTTTCAAGTACTGTATTCAGGTCCAAAAAGAAATGGAAAAGATTAATGAAGGAAAAAAGAAGTGGCAAAGGATTTGAGGGAAACAGAAATGGAAGGGAGAAAAAAAAAATCATTTTGCTCTTGCTAGTCGACCGGTTGGTCATCCTTCTGGACATCCGGTATTTTGATGAAAGTTACAGTAGTCACCGTTGGAGTAACTGATATCAAATAAAGGAATTGGTCATATTTTTACTCAAATTTTATGAATTTTTTGATGAATCTATATCACATTACAATTCAAAACGCATTATTCTCTAATAATGATCACTTTTTGTTACTTTGTCTTTTACATTTCTCTCTCCTCGATTATATCACATTACAATTCAAAATCAATTTGGCTTCATTTGACATAAAAACCTGAGTTAAAATAGTTATAAAGTGATAAAATAAGATAAAATATCACATTTAAATCATAATTATTTTATTTTTTCTTTCACAAAAGTTTAAAAAGTCAAAAAAATCTATTCTAAACGAAATTTTTTAAATTCAAATTAAAATAATTAAAATGTCAAAAAGTCAATTTACATATGAAGGCAAATAATAATCACTTTTGTTACTTTGTCTTTTACTTTCTCTCTCCTCAATTATATCACATTACAATTCAAAACTCATTATTCTAATATATGATCACTTTTGTTACTTTGTCTTTTACTTCCTCTCTCCTCAATTATATCACATTACAATTCCAAACTCATATGATCACTTTTGTTACTTTGTCTTTTACTTCTTCTCTCCACAATTATATCACATTACAATTGGAAACTAATATGATCACTTTTGTTACTTTGTCTTTTACTTTCTCTCTCCTCAATTATATCACATTATAATTCAAAACTCATTATTCTAATAATGATCACTTTTGAAAAACTACGTGCA
This sequence comes from Camellia japonica, assembly GCA_030407325.1. Classification (NCBI taxonomy): domain Eukaryota; kingdom Viridiplantae; phylum Streptophyta; class Magnoliopsida; order Ericales; family Theaceae; genus Camellia; species Camellia japonica. The sequence goes on along the minus strand of JAPPVO010000029.1, from coordinate 111,419,566 downwards.
AGTAAAAATAAAATAAAATTTACCAATATATGGGAGACAAATGATACATGTATCTTATAATTTTTTATTTACATTTTATTATAAATACATTTATATCTTTATGCATTAATAATTTTTTTTCCCTCTCACACCTACATAATCCCCTTAATTCTTTTACTCTTTCTTGGAAGCTCACTTGTATTCCTTAAAAGACACAGCTCGTTTGGCATAGAAAAGCCAAAGGCTTTTTGGTTAAAATAGTTACAAAAAGACAAAATAGGTTATAAATCTAATAAGATAAAATATCGCATTTAAACTATAATCATTTCATTTTTTCTCTCACAAAAATTAAAAAATTCAAAAATATATCTCAAACGAAACTTTTTAGTCCCAAACTAAAATAGTCAAAAAGCAACCCACATCCCAATCCAAGCATTTGCAATAATGATCACTTTTGTTACTTTTTCTTTTACTTCTCTCTCCTCAATTACAATTCAAAACTCATTCTCATAGGTAAGTTATAATTTTTTATGATGTTAATATCACAAAATATTATAATTTAACCTTGGTTTGGCATTTATTTTGAGACTAAAAAATAACAAAAAGACAAAATTAATTACAAAAGTCAATAAAACAAAATACTACTTTTTACCCATAATTACTACACTTTTTCTCTCACAAAAGTTAAAAAAAAAAAAAAAAAAAAAATATCCCAAAAACAAAAACCAAACGAGGCTAAAAAAGTCAAGCTAAAAAAGTATCAACACAAAAAAGTTGGCTATATTAGCCAATACCAAACAAAACTTTAATAAATCATAATCCAATCCTTTCGAGAGATAATCAATTATTTTTTTAATCATAATTAAAATAATAACCAAAATATATTATAACTGAGTTATAATTAACACCAAAATTTAATATATCATAATTACGGGTTATAACCAAACACCACTGGAGACAATTAAAGACTTCTTTAATTCTAACGAAAATAATAATTATAAGACATCATAACTAAATCATAATAAATAATACAATAAATTATAATTAAATCATAATTAATATTATAATTCGTCATAAAAATTGTAAAAATTATAACCAAGACATGAAGGTCTGTATCTGTTTTCATTTACTAGAATAATGATCTCTTATTTCATTTTGCTATTACCCTGGTTTCAAGAACAGAATCATAAGTAGAATGATAATGGTCCTGGTTGGTATAATTTATTATAAGATGAAAATTGATAATCAAAAAGTAAAAATATTTCTCGCTCAATTTTTAGATAATTATTTTTTTTTTTTCAACTTAATTGGTTGCTTTGGAACTAACTATTTTAGTTATGATAAAGGGTGGCTCTTGTGCCATTTGCATAACAATCACTACTATTTGGGAGCTTGGGCTCATTTTGGGTCTCGTCTTAATGTTTCGAACTGTTTAATATTTAAAAAAAAATTTAATAGAATATTTTTATAAAAAATCAAGTTGATCGGATATAGCACTACAATCAAATCAATTTTGTATTTAATTTTATACTCAAAATTACACTTATCATTTATTTTTATGGATACAAAATTGATTTGATTATAATGTTATTAATATACGATCAACTTAATTTTTTATAAAGATGTTATACTCAAAAAATTTTAAATATTAAATTATTTATATTATCCAAACGAAATTCAAAATAAGCCTAAGTACCCGAACAACAATAGTGATTGTTGTGCAAATCGCACAGCATCTGAGTATTATGATAATACCATATGGTCATGTTTGATTCACAAGACTAATAGTGAAGTATTAATAGTCCTATTAAATTAGTGTGGTATTCACTATCCAATTAGATTAATATCCATTGGATTAATAATCTCACCCCTACCCCATTACTAATAATCCTACAAATTTGTTGAATTAATTATTCATTGGATTAATAATACTAAACCAAAACATTAAAACAAACATAGGATAATTGGGCCTACGGATTAATAATCATAATCCCATGCTCTAATCTACCCAATCAAACATGCCCTATGGCCAACAATAGTGATTGGATTGATAGAAAACAAAGAGTGACCCGAATTTTATTTTTAATAGTTTATTAATTGATGACATGTATGGTAGGCAAAAATTATTAAATACTTTTAAAATAATATGTGATTATATTTTTTTATTAATTATTATTCATTATATTTTTTTTCATATTTTTCAATTACTTGATACAAAATCATAATATTACGTCTCTTTCTCTATTAATTATACTATCATACAATATCATGTCATCGCATTCTTGATCCTATAGATAGATGATTTTACTATTAAATTTTGTTTCATCTGCCAAAGTCAATGTCATTTACTTCAAGAGGGCTGCTATATACCATTTATTATTTTTTACTGTTTCATATCACCTCTTATATAATAGTAACACTGATACAAAAATGTTGATAAAAAATAAGTGATACATATCATTTCCCCTCCTATAATCTCACTACCATCATTTTTGTTCAACAAGGAAATAATAATTTACCAGTTAAATTAGCTAAGCCAATAACAAAGATTTTTTTATGGTAACGTTATAAAAAAAAAAAAAAATTTGTACACAGAAAATTCATATAGAATAATATGAATCCTGCTCAGGGCCAATTTTGGACACAACCCAGTAAAGTCGTCACTTTAGACTCCAAAAAATTGATTAAAAAGAAGTGTGTGAGCGATTTTCTGACCACACTGCCCGCTTAGTAATTCAGCTGTAGAACACTGGCAGAATAGATGGCACCTTGCTGACCTGCAAAAGAAAGAGAAGGCTCCGGCGGTGGTTCTTCCACCCGGGGGTACTCCGACGATCAAGTCAGTACTCAATATCTCTCAAAGATAATCAATCATCTATTCAACTCACAAGCTTGAGTATAAAAAACATACCTTAGACCCATGGGGGTGCCTCTCTTTTATAGCCAATACAATCCTAGTCCCAATAAGAGCCTGGCCCTAATGGACTTAGGATTACTACTAATCTGGGACTCCCAGTAGGATTAGGATAAACTCTCTAAGAGTCTTATCTTTACCCAAACTGAAGTCTTCTCCCAATCTAGGACTCTTGTCCATATCTAGGTTGAGTTCCCTCTTCATTCTAGGACTCTTGTCCCCTATCCGCTTATCTCGGATTCCGATATCTTCGGAGGTAACCTCAGCCTATCCGGGATGACCTCGGCACAACGGCCAAGACACGTGTCACCTCGGCTGATACGTCGGCGTCATCTTGCCATGTGTTGGTACTCAGAAAATATATCCCCACAACTGCCCCCTAGGTTCTATTACCTCGGCATTCTGAGGTGATGGAACCTATACTGTTCGTTCATCTGTGCCCCTCTGTCCGAAATCAAACTCGCCGACCTCAAAGTTCCCTGGACTTTACTATCCACTTCTGTCAAGTATCAAGCTTCATGTTTTTCAAGCTATTCGAGATCATACCTCCTAGCCGAGGTTTCTGGTTTCATTAATTCATAAACTCCAAGAGCTTTGCAACTTCTCCACTCACATTCTCCGGTGGGTTCCCGACTTCCAGTCATCTATTTGACTCCGGCGATCTTCATATCGGCGTTTATTTCTCTTGGTAGGTTCATAAACTCTTTTATTAAGCTCAATCTTTCATAACTCTTCTGAATCCGTTTACTTGCCCTCTGTTGTCTTCTATTTTCGTCTGTTTTCAAGTTTTGAATTGTATGAATACCTGGCACTGTTCTTGCCATATCCGCTTTCTGTTTCTAATATCGTGTCTGGGTCGTTACTTTCTTGTTCTTCACATACTCACTTAGTGCTTGTGCACTTGGCTTTATTCTTGAACTTTGTCGTCTTCTTGACTCTGATTTTTCTCTTTTTTCATTCAATCCTCTGGCTTTTTCTCTTTCTAGCTCTTTTGCTTAAATTCGTCATTGTTCTAACTTTTCAAGCTCTGCAACTGTCTTCGTTCCTCTCCTCCGGTGAAGCTTACGTCATTCTGTCATTGTCGTCAGACTTCGGCAATTCTCATTCCAACTTCCATCTTTCTGGTAAGCCACTGTTCCTCCTGGTTTTATTACTTGTTGCTTTCCAAGAAGCTCTGCTTCATTGTTAACCACCATTGTTGTTTTACCCGTTGTTTCCAAATCATCTTCTTGAATACACACTGTTCACATATCTGTTGATTTCTGCCACCGTTCTTGGCTTGACACACCTATGCAATCTTTTTGTCTTGATTTCTTGATAGCTTCATCACCATTTTTTATTTTCAAATTACATTTCTTGTTTCTGTTTTCTGTGTCTTTTTCCAGATTTTTGCTTTCAATCCTTGCCTTCAAAACTCCGAGGTGCCAATCGCCGAGAAGGGCTTTGATCAAACTCTTTAGGAGATTGATGCTGAGCTCGTGGCTGAGAAGGCTGCTGAGAAGTTCTTTCCAACTGTCTTCTGGGGGTGAGACACAACCTGCCGCTGATGCCGAGTAGTTTGCTTCCTTCTTGAAATTGATGCCGAGGTAACGGTAGAGAAGCTCCTCCAACTGACTGCCGAGGTTGAACCATCGTCGTTCGTTGAAGCAGATCAGTCCGACGTTCTTGCTTTCAGTCCCTAGTTCTTTAAGGTCTTCATTTCTATATCTGTCAACCTTCTCAGCTCTTAACAAGCTAGTTGGTTATCTCGGATGATCATATCTCAGAAACGTCTTTCAGTGTTATCTCAGCTATACCAAACTTGTAAATTGCTTCAAATTTCAACAAGTGGTAGACTTCATAATCTTTGGTTAACTCATCTTGTAATTTGCTCAAAAATTTCAACAAGTGTAAACATTCCTTGCTCCTTAATTATCATTCCTTCCCCCTGCATCTTCTCCCTGCCCCCTAATGTGAACATAAGTTGCACTTAGGATCACATTAGGGAAGTTGGCTTCGTGCCGTAGTCACAGACCTGATGTGTTCTTCTTTCGCCGATGTATTAAAACTTCTGGTATTTAATTCGCCCCCTTTAGACCCTCTTTCTCTTGGCCTTTGCAAACTATCATCGCTGTTTCTTGAAGCATTTATTCCTTTCACAACTTTGGTCGCCACTTCTGGCGTGCACTTAGTGGTTCTATTCTAATCAAAACGACGTTTGACTCCGGCGAATCTTTTGCCGACATTTAACTTTGTGCACTCTTTAACTTGTAAATTCTCTCAGAATTTCAACAAGTGTTAACATCATTCGTTTTAACTTCGGTTAAATATCATCTTGACTTAACTTCGGTTTAAGCATCATCTCCGTTTAACTTCGGTTAAACATCATCTCAGCTTGACTTCGGTTAAGCATCATCTCCGTTTAACTTCGGTTAAGCATCACCTCGGCTTAACTTCGGTTAAACATCATCTCGATTTTTGAGGTTTTTCCTTTTTTGTTGCTTGTACTCTTGTACCTTCTTGTTTTTTAGACAATGTAAGCTCTACATATGGCTGATGTGCCTCCTCGTTCTTGAATGTCTAATTTAACTTTCCTTCTCTGAATGCTTGTGCCTTTGTCTTTTCTTGACTGCCTTTGCATGATTCTATACTTAGAATATTTTGTGTGCCTTTCATTCTTTGCCTTATTTGTGCAATCTTCTCGGGGTTACATACCTCGGGTATAATAACTACAAGCTTTGCTTCGGCAAGATACTGACCTGTAAACTTTTCATAAATTTCAACAAGTGTAAAACATATACTATTCAATGTTAATTCTACAAACTTTTCATAAGTTTCAACAAGTGTTTTAAACAGTGATCTCGGTCTAACCTACTTGTAAATTGCTACAAATTTCAACAAGTGGTTAAACAATAATCTCGGTTTAACAACTTGTAAATTGCTACAAATTTCAACAAGGATTAACATATACTGTAAACTCTTCTCAAGTTATAACAAGTGCTAAACAATGATCTACTTGTAAATTGCTACAAATTTCAACAAGTGTTTAAACACTATACTTAGCTTTTACTTCAACCTGTAAATTGCTGCAAATTTCAACGGATGATCATATGTCGGCTTAACTTCAACTTGTAAATTGCTACAAATTTCAACAAGTGTTAAGCATCTTTTTTGGTTTAGCCAACCACTAGATTGTCATAAGTCTGTAAGTAATAACATCGGCTTTACTTCGACTTGTAAATAAATTTCAACAAGCGAAGAGAAACAGTAATCTCGGCTTAACTCCCACTTGTAAATTGCTACAAATTTCAACAAGTGGTAAACTTTGTATCGGTTTGACCAACTTGTAAATTGCTACAAATTTCAACAAGTGGTAAACTTTGTATCGGTTTGACCAACTTGTAAATTGCTACAAATTTCAACAAGTGGTAAACTTTGCATCGGTTTGACCAACTTGTAAATTGCTACAAATTTCAACAAGTGGTAAACTTTGTATCGGTTTGACCAACTTGTAAATTGCTACAAATTTCAACAAGTGGTAGATAAGGAATAATCTCGGCTTAACTTCGGTTAAGCATCTTCTAGGATTCAAGCCGGGGTTTTCAACTCGGCCAGCTTTAGTCTGATCTTGTGTGTTTTCTTTTTATCCTCTGGAATCTTAGATCTGCTCGCTGTGCTCTCTCTCTTCTCGGACTTAAGCGCCGAGATCTTGTCTGCTGGAATCTTGGATTTGCTCACTCAGGCTGAGCTCTCGTCTTTTCGGGCCTACTCATCTAGGCCGAGATCATGTCTTCTCGGATCCGGGATCTGGAATCCAGGATCTGCTCACTCAGATTGAGCTCTTCTATACTTGAATGTTATCTCCTTGGGAGCGTTCATGCCCCCTGTGTCTACATCCCTTCTGGAAGGGTCTTCGTTCCTCCGCAGGTATCTATCCTTCCATACCTGGAGGTCATCTTCGTTGTAGTATCCGCTTCGATCTGTTGTCTTTGGTGCGTCACCTTCCTAGCCGGCGTCTTTCACTCCGTGACTCTAGTCACGAGTTTCTGTGTTGCAGTCGTCCCCTTCAACGTCAAGGTCGATAGGTCTCCTACTCCCAGCAGGAGTGTTGTCTTCAATCTGATCCTTCTGTCCGTTATTGGCCATCTATTCTTCTTTCTTTCCCACAGACGGCGCCAAATTGTGTGAGTGATTTTCTGACCACACTGCCCGCTTAGTAATTCAGCTGTAGAACACTGGCAGAATAGATGGCACCTTGCTGACCTGCAAAAGAAAGAAAAGGCTCCGGCGGTGGTTCTTCTACCCGGGGGTACTCCGACGATCAAGTCAGTACTCAATATCTCTCAAAGATAATCAATCATCTATTCAACTCACAAGCTTGAGTATAAAAAACATACCTTAGACCCATGGGGGTGCCTCTCTTTTATAGCCAATACAATCCTAGTCCCAATAGGAGCCTGGACCTAATGGACTTAGGATTACTACTAATCTGGGACTCCCAGTGGGATTAGGATAAACTCTCTAAGAGTCTTATCTTTACCCAAACTGAAGTCTTCTCCCAATCTAGAACTCTTGTCCATATCTAGGTTGAGTTCCCTCTTCACTCTAGGACTCTTGTCCCCTATCCGCTTATCTCGGATTCCGATATCTTCGGAGGTAACCTCGGCCTTCCGAGATGACCTCGGCACAACGGCCAAGACACGTGGCACCTCAGCTGACACGTCGGCGTCATCTTGCCACGTGTTGGTACTCAGAAAATATATCCCCACAAGAAGATTCCAAATTTTTGTTAATTATTATATTAGCCTATAAAAAAATCTTATTCAAATTTAAAGGGTCTTAACAAAATTCAATTGTAATTTAAAATTAACATATGATTGATATGATAAATTATTTAAAACTAATAGATAGTTGTTATTTATCGAAAGAAATCAAAAAGCTTATTGATATGGTAAATTATTTAAAGTTATTAAATGATTAAATTCCAAATGTATGGATTATATACAGGTAGGGATGCAAATGATCATTAGAAGAATAGTTTTGTGACACTTTCAAATGTCACTAAACTAAGAAAATGTTGTAGTGTGAATAGAACCATTCGTGAATAGGATCGAGCTCGACTTGGTAAAAGCTCATTCGAACTCAGTTCGTTAAATTTTTTTTGCATTTGAGTTCGAACTATTTAAATTTTTAATAAATAAGTTCAAACATACTAGAACTCAGCTTGTTAATTGGCTCATTTAACATTTATTATTTATATATTAAATAATGTAAAAATATGTCTAAAAAATGAGATAAATAAGTTATTTATATATTTAAAAAATATAAATGTAAATAATAGTTAACTATAGATAGTATATTTATATAATAGTGGTGATAGATATTATGATTTTGGTAAAATATTAACTTCTTTTTTTAGTATGTTTATATATATTGTATATATAATTGTACAATCAAAATCTTTAATTGTAACCTTAGTCTCATACGCAAATATATAAATTTATAAAATTTTTGACTCATTAAGACTTGTAAACAAGCTCGAGCTCAAGCTCGAGCCAAGCCAAGCCGAGCCAAGCCTACGTCAACTCGGCTTTAGCTCAATTTGTTAAATTTTTATTGAGCTCGAGCTCGAACTCAAACTCGTTAAAATCTTAATAAACAAACCCAAACATACTAAAGCTCAACTCAACTTGGCTTGACACATTTTCAGTATACAGGGAATTAAATTTTACACAGTTGTACCGGGAAGATAGTCTTTTACAGACTACCAGTGATTTACTGACACATCATCTATAATAAAAAAAAAAAAAAAAAAAAAGGGAGACCAGTTTTTTTAATTCAATTTTTTTATAGCCTAACGTTGTGTTTTGTTGGGAGATTTAGGAAGAGATTTGAAAAGAAAAAGAGAAAAGATGTGTGAAAGTAGATAAAATGTGAGTATATCTCACATTTCACCTTTTTTTATTTTTGTATTTATTTTTTTTTTCTAAATTCCTTATTAAATCTCCCAATTAAACATAACGTAAAGCAACTTAACTAGGGTCACGGTTAAACTGTTTGTTTGGTTCTCCATAGCATAGCACCCATCATATTGAATCAGGATTCTCTCCTTCATTTCTCTCCTTAACTCCCTACTTGCTGGGCCATTTGACCCACTTTTGGGCCCAATTTCGATGATCCAAACAGTTCACATTTTAAGATTTGCTGAGTATATCATACTTGTAAAAAATCAAGTTGATCGGATATCTACGTGTTTGGATCATCAAACTACAAACCATTTTTTAAAAAAAATTAATAAACAGTTTTCCGAACACATGTTTTTTGATATCCGATCAACTTGATTTTTTACAAGTATAATATAATCAACAAATTTTAAAATATGAACGGTTTGGATAATCAAAATTGGACCTAAAAATGGGCTCAATAGCCCAGCAAGTAAGAAATTAAGGAGAGAGATGAAGGAGGGGATCCTGATTCTATCTTATTATTCCTTTCTTCTTGATTTTAAAGTTGGAAAATTCTACATACATAAAAGTGGTTTTCACATTTATGCATGGTACAAGAAAACCATTTTTCTGTACTATAGTTGAACCCATTAAAGTTCTGGATTCTCTCAAGACACACATACACTACAAGAAAACACACCTTTCGCGACTAAATTTTAGTCGCCAAAAGTCCTTTTTTAGTTGCCAAATGTCGAATTTTCACTTTCCCCGACTAAATATTTTAGTCGCCGGTTTTGTCGCGAATACATGGTCGCGAATACCTTTGGCGACTAAAAAACTGTTAGTCGGCAATATATAGGTCTTCAGCGACCAAAGAATTTGTCGCCAATAGTCAATTCCATTTTTGGAAATTATACATTTAGCGACTAAACTTTTAGTCGCCAATAGTGAATTTTTTTTTTTTTTTATACATTTGCCGACTAAACTTTTCGTCGCCAATAGCCAATCTTTCGGCGACCACAGACTTTAGTCGCCAAAAGCATTTTTCAAAAGAAAAGAAAAGAAAAATTGCTTCTACTGTTCCCAAGTTTCGAACCACCAACCTCCCAACATTCTCAACCTTTACCAACACTCTCTCCCCACTACGCCACTACAACATCACATGAATATTAATGCAACATATATTATTTATATACTATATTGACCGGTATTAATACAAAACTATATATATATAAATAATTATTTTTATTTAATATATTTTATGTAAAAAATAAATTATTTACTAAAAAAAATAGGATAGCACTTTTGGCGACTAAATCTGAATTTTAGTCGTGAATTCTATATTTTTTGGCTACTAATTTCTTTTTTGTCGCTAAAAGAATTAAATCCCGCCTAAGGATAGCACTTTTGGTGACTAAACTGAATTTTAGTCGCCAAAACCTCTACTTTGGGCGACTAAACTGCATTTTAGTCGGCAATTCTTGACTTTTAGCCACTAAATTTTTTTTAGTAGCCAAAAAGCTTCTGTTTTGGCTACGAAATTGATTTTTGTCGGTAAAACACATATAATCGGCGACCAAATTATTTTTTAGTCGCCAAAACCTATACTTTTGGCTACTAAATGTTTTTAGTCGCCAAAAACCTTCACTTTTGGCTTCTAAAATTTTTTTAGTCGCTAAAACCCCTACATTCGGCGACTAAACTGACTTTTAGTCGCTAAAACCCCTACATTTGGCTACTAAACTGTTTTAGTACACTTTTGGCGACTAATTGAATTTTAGTCGCCAATTCCGTTACTTTCAGCGATGAAAAATTCATTTTTAGTCGCGAAATCTACTTTTTCTTGTAGTGATAGCACAAAGCAAAGTTGGCTTGCCGATGGTCGCGCATACGCACCTACACACTTTTTGTCTTGCACTCCGATCAACTATCAGCCAAAAATCAACGGCGTTATGGGATGTATGGAATGTTACAATGAGGTTAAGTTTTGGAGAGAGGTGTGACCCATGGTTAAATTGATGAAAAATTATTTAGTGGGTTTAGTTTTAATTTTTTGAATTCAATTTTTTTAAAATTGAGTTATTTATTTTTTTTGTTTTTAGTGAATATTTTAAAAATTTTAAGTAATTTTTTTTACTTTTTAAGATGCACCTTACTTAAATATATCTAAATAGTAAAATATTTGTAAAAAATATTTTAAAAAATTAATAAACACACAAAAATACGAAAAATGTATTGAATTTTCATTTTTTTTTGTATTTTTTGGTATTTAGTGTATTTTTTAAAGAATTTTTTCACAAATATTATACTTTTTAAGTGTATTTATGTTAGGTGTGTCTAAATTATTTTTTTTAAAAAATTGCTTAAAATATTAGAAAAATTCATTGAAAATATTAAAATACAGAAAATAAAAAAGCAAAATTTTTTGAAAACTATTTTCTGAAAATCAGAACCAAATTTATTAATCATAATTTACTATGTATCTCATGTTCTCTAAACACTTAACACAAATTTATGAATTCCATTCTCTCCACCAATTACAATTCTATTGGGTATCACTTGTTGGCCTAAGGATCCTCTGTCCCTAAATAATCTTGTCACCCTATCCCAAATCACCCACAACCATTGGATATGTCTTGAGATTTTGAAATCTTAGGATTTTTATATGATCCAATAGTTGTGAGAGATTTGGGACAAAGGGACAGGGTTATTTGGGGATAGAGGATTCTTGCTACACATGTCGGTACCCTAAGACCAATCAATAATTATTTTTTATATTTGAAATGATGTGTCAAGCATCTATTGGTTGTCCGTAAAGCACTAGCTACACAGGGACAGTCGTATATAACTTAAATACGATTGATTATATTACTTGGAGTAAGTCTTTGTGAATTAAAGTTGATTAAGATAGTGTTTAGAATGATTTAAATAAGTATATTTTTTAATTTTTTATGAAAAGATATGAAAAAAATAAAGAAGTAATGTGATAAAAAAATACACTTTTGTAGGGATGCCAAATAGTGTCTAAATCTTACATTTACTCCGCTATGTCAAATGAAAGATCAAATGAATTAGCAATTTTATCCATAAAAAATAATTTAGCTTATAAGTTGAATTATGCAAACTAGATTAGTAATTTTATAGTTAATAAAAATGCTAAGAGAATGATGTTTAAGTGATTTTTTTTTCAGTTTGTTTACTTTTTGTTTGATATTTCAATTTAAATTATTTTGATCATTTTCCTTATTGTAAACTTTAATGTATATTTTGCTCAAATTTTAATAGATATATATATATATATATATATATTGAAAGTAACTTTTTTACAAGACTGTCAAATACCAAAAAAAAAAAAAAATTACACACATATTTATTTTTTTTTTAAAAATATGTATGAAAGACCGGTGTTGAAAGTTCGCTTGAGTCCTGAAAAACTCAGAGCCAATCCTAATCCTACTGATATATATATATATATATATATATATACATAAAGAAAAAGAAAAGAATAATGTGATTTTTTGTGATCAACAACTATCATTGTGTCAGACACATCATTTTATATGATTTTTATGCATGGAAATTTTATATGCAATTTTTTAATTCTCTTTTTCTTTTTAATTGTTTTTTACCCACCCAAAAAAATTTCAGCTCTAATAATACATTTAATTTTTTAAAAAAATATTAATATATAGTTTAAATTCAATTCAACCATAGTTAACCTATCATGATAATTTTCTTTAACAATAAATTTTTTTAAAATGTCAATGTATCGTTTAAATTCAATTCAACCACAGTTAACCTATCATGATAATTTTCTTTAACAATTTTTCGATATTAGTAGAATTTTTCCAAATAACCAAGGACTAAGTCCAAAAAAACCAAACAAACGAGTGGCCCAGGTACCTTATACATATCTTCCACACATTAAAGCAAAAGCTTCAGAGGGATAGACTTGAACAAGTGGCCCAGGTACTTTTATATAGTTTATTTATTTCTTTATATATATATTTCAATATAACTTTTACAAATGTACGGAAAACTAAAAAAATAAAAGAAAATTATAAGAGTTTACTTTTTTGTAAAAAGCCACGTTAGCATGTATTTTTTTAATGACATATAGAGTTCTACACAAACCCAAATCTAATTTAAATTATACTAATTTTACCTATTTTATATGAACTCTATTTAACAAATATTTCTTTTTCATACATTTTTCATGGTAAATTGAGATAATCGCGTTACACGTTTTATTCTTAATTCTTTCAAGGGTATTAGGATTTTTTTTAATGCCATATTGCAATTTTTTTCTCTTATTTTCTCATGTATTATTCTATACTCAATACCAATTCTATATTATGGATTTGTTGTTTAAATTTTATAGTGATTCTATATATTAAATTATACTTCATTTCCTACATTATTTTATATAATCACAACTAACAGAAGGAAAAACCTGCACAATAATGATACTCTCAATGAACCTCTAAAATTTGGATTTACTGCATAAGTTATTTTTTCAATTGATGAACAGTAAGTTTTTTTATATCTTGACATCATATTACAGATGATTAATCAGTTTACACATTGAGAAGTATCTATCGTTTGAATGTTTTCATTATTTTTTCTTTTTAGATTTAGATATTGTTATGTAATTCTTTTTTAGTTTGTTGTTATTGAATTTCTTTTATATAGTTGATATTTTAATTTAATTAAGAGGATTTATTTCGTAATCTTATAATTATATATATATATATATATATATCATATAAAATCATTATATGACAATCCAACATATTTATATTTAATTTTTCAATAAATTTTATATAATTTCTATTTTTACATATTTTTATTTTCCAAATGAATATAAAAGAAAATTAAATAATTAGAATTACTTTTAATTTTATGTTACTAATTCTTATTCTAATTTAACTATTATTTTTAATATCAAAATGAGTATTTATTTTATTATTTTATAATTTAATATATATATATATCATTGTGGGGAAATGGGTTGGAAATACTCTTCGGATCCTGGGAGACGCTGATGATCCTCTGGGAGTCACCTGCAAAGACACAAGTACTCCGGTCGGGGGTGCCGGAATTAGCACTCCGACGGACAAGTTAGTTTTCCTCAAGAAAGTTTGTTTACTAAGTTATTAGAAGTGATTTTCTTACATACCTTTTCTAGTTCGTTGCCTCTATATTTATACTTGTTCTTTTTATGATCCTCGGGACCAGAGCCTACTTTTTTCAATCATTATTATTTCCCATTATTCGGCCCTAGGGATCCTTCCCTATTCGGCCTCCATGTCTATGCGGGATGTACGCCGGCTAGAGTACAGCTTTTAAGATGTAGCTCCCCCATCCTTGCCATTTATTCGGCCACCACAATTGCCCCCCGAACTCCCTGTTGACGGTCAGTAAATCGGCGTGTTTGGTTCGGAATTTGAGGAATTTAGTGTCAGGCGGCTTCGCGCGCCCCAACATGTCAGGAAGCACGCGCCTTTTGATCATCATTGCGCTTTCCCGCTCTATTCATGTATACCTCAGCATTTATTGCGATTTGAAACTTTGGCCCTTTCGAATCCATATTTCGTCGATCTTTTTGAGACTTTTGGATTGCCAGTGCATATCCCTCCTTGACTCGCGTCTTCTGCAGCTTCTCCCGCCTTCCTTTGTCTCATCTGTTCTTCGTAAGTTTTCTTACTCCTTCTTTGTAATCCTATTTTTCTATTTGCTATTTTAGCTTCGGCGAATACTTAGCTCGCTAGGATGGCCAAACATTTGAAAGACCTCCTTTCTGAGGGTCGCGTCTCCGGCTTCCGGCAGCATTTTTCCATTCCTGACGATGTCCATTTATCCCTTGTAACGGACAATGCTCTTGACATGGAGAGGGAAGATCAGAACACGATCGTATTCCCTCTTTTATCCATTGCGGAGGGCGGTGTCCGTTTTCCCCTACACCCGCTCCTTAGGGCCGTTCTTCGATATTGGGGTTTGATTCCCTCTCAACCCAACGTAAATTTCTTTCGAATCATTATGGGGATCTTAGAGTTGAACCGACGCCTTAGGATTAACCTTGGGATCCCGGCCATTCGGCATTGTTACTCCCTAGCCAAATCTTCCGGTCGGCTGGGGCGATACTTTCTCAGGGCCAAAGATACCGACCATCACTTGGTGACTATGCTTGCCAGTTCTGGCAAACGGGTTGACGACGTGATGGTCAACGTTCGAGGTAATTGGGAGTTCGCTGAAGGAGAGGACCGCCTGGACCCTATTCCCAGACATAAGGGCGATCCAGGTTGCCACGCGATGTCCTGTTTGTTGGTCTGCCTCTTATTCGGCTTTTTTCTTCTGAATCGCTTTTCGTTTTCCGCAGGTAATAGGTTGAAGAAGATTCTGACTTCGGTTGACGACGCGGTTCTTGGGGAAGTCAAGACTGCACTCAGGTATTTCGGTCGTCCAAACGTACAACGGCAGGGGAGAGCCGCCCATATTCTCCTTCGGTACGAACCCACTTATACTACTTTCTCGGCCGCAGATAACATTCCGATTCCAGTCGGCGATCAGCAGCTCTCGGCGCTTATCTTCCCCAGCTTCAAAAACCTTAGGCAGATCGGTCTCGTAGCTCCTGATTCGGGAGAAGAAGCCGAGCCCAGCGTTGAAGTGGTCGCCGATCCGGAGGGGGGGCCTACTGAGAGAATAGTAGAAGGCGACGAGGTTATACGCTCGGCATTTGAGGCCACCGAGCCATCCGCCTCGGGACGAACAGATTTCTCTTCCGGGGATATTTTTGCAAATTTGGGGGATCTACCCGGCGATTTCTTTGAGGGTATGGCGAAGGAAAGCCTGACGCAGATGGCCCGCAAAAGAAATGCGGAGCGCATGGCCGCCCGAAAGAAGGCTGAATGTGCCGTATTAGATCCCAGCTCGATCAAGCCGTCCGTACCCGATTCGGAGGAGATAGTGGTCGTTGCGTCCGATACGGAAAAAGAGGGTGGGGGACAAATTGATGAGAAACGGCCGATTCCGGAGCAAGGCCAAAAACGCGGTGCCGAAGGGGAAGCGAGTTCAGAAGCTGGCTCTGCTAGCAAACGGCCTCGGCTTGAAGAAACGGACGCGATCGCTCCGTTCGTTATTCAGCCAAAAATCAGGGATATGCCGATTTTATCCGACGCTTCAGCCGCCGAGGATCCGGCCGTGGCTCTGAGCTTGGCGGCTTCGATTTCTCTGCCGGCTGACAACAAAGCCTTTGGTGCCGTGCCTGACATTATGGCCGTTGCCCTAACTGCTCAATCGGCACTCCTGGTAGGTCATCTTTATTTCGCCTTCTTTGTTGAACGCGTCTAATCATACCGAGTTGTTTTGCAGACGGTCGGAAGGATCACCGACTTGGGTCGCCGTCTTCGTGATGCTCTCGGGAGAATTGACCATTTGCAAACAGAGGTACAGGGTCAAAAAAGCAGGGCCGAGTTTGAAATTATGAGGGCTGAAATGGAGAGCGCGAAGGCCGAAGCGGAGAAAGAGAGGGCTCGTGTGGCCGAACAGCTTCGTATTGATGCTGAGGGTAGAGCGAATGCGAGCGCGGAGTCGCTCAAACTTTCCAAGGAGGCACTTGCTGAGGCGGAAGCTCAGTTAGGGGAGCTTAAGGCGGCTCGCGAGAAAGCTGAATCGGAGGCCTTCGAAGCAGGGAGGGGGGCCGCTCTATCAGAATATGTTGAAGAAGTGTCCAAGTTTGAGAATCGCGGGTTCAAACATGGCTGGCTCAGGGCCCTTGCCGCCGCTGAGGTTACATTGGACTTGCCGATACCTTATGAACAGGTGGATGTTGAGCCACTTGAATCTGATACCGACGAGTGATCTGGGGGCCGTTTATTAGGAAGCCGTCTTTTTGTTTTTGTTTTTCCTTCTTTTGGATAATGCTTTGTTGATCCAGGGTAGTTTTCATGTATAAATTGATTAACATCTGTGCGCAATTTATTGATGAAAATTTTTCTTGTAATTTTTTTGCTTTACCGCCGCACGCTTTGTATAAAGGAGTTCTGTGGTTTAACTTTAATGAATGAATGCTGTGTTCATCAATGCATTTGGTAATATATTGTGGGGAAACCCTGAATTTGGTCCGAGTGATTTTATTTGGAACTATTGTTTATCTTTAGCTTTCTGCAGATTCAATGCATATTCCATCAAAATCACCATTTGCAATTTCACTGCCTACTGATCTTCGGCCCTTATATTGGCGAATCGGCCCTTGCCCCAGGGGGTTTATGATAAGGACTTCTGGATCGATTCGTGAGCCGGCTGGGGTAGTTTTATCTTTAGCTTTCTGCAGATTCAATGCATATTCCATCAAAATCACCATTTGCAATTTCACTGCCTACTGATCTTCGGCCCTTAACTTAGTCGGCGTCAGTCGATTGGGTGTCGCGATTAATGAACTTGCCTCGATCGTGCTGCCTGTGCGAGCGTTAAATGATCAAAGGGATAGCTTTGAAGAGTCTGGTATCTTATCTGATTAAGACTCCTGAGAGAATATCAATTGTACGAATGTCCAACAAACTCTTCTTTAACAGCAAAGGGGAAGCCAAGACATTGGCTGAGCTTGGTGGTGACATGAGGCAAAGTGAACACCGTGGTGCGCCCTTGCGAGCTGGGAGTAAGAGTGCTATGGGTCGACAGAGGCGTTGTCTCCTAGACGTCGTAGTAGGTCGCCCAGACGGGATAGGCAGTCCCTAGGGAAATCGCCACACGCCCAAGTCGATAGGAGACCAGACGCGAATCCGCGCCCATTGAGTTTCGCAGTATTTGTGAAGAATAAACCTATGACAGAAGCGGACTCGATCGTTCGAGATCCAGACGTGGCTGTCGAATTTGCTCGACAAATATTTCCTCCGGAAGTGCAGCAGTCAATGGTCGGTCGTCAGGACTACGAAGTATTTCGCGAGGGCATTCATGGGGCGGTGAAAGGGCTCTATACGGCTTATGAAGTCGGCATGCGATTACGCGCCGCCCGTCGAGAAATGGAGAAAAAGGAAGAGCGTATCCGTAGTTTAGAGGCTCGCGTGGAGGCGGCTGAACGCGAGTTAAGAGAGATCAGAACGGCGCAGCCGCAACCGGCCGGGCAGGTGAATCCGAATCCAATTGTGGAGGAGAGGGTTACCAGTCGGCTTATAAGTGCTGCCATCGCCGATCGCGATACGGCGAGCATGTTCGCATTGGAGTCCGCCAAGGGGAGGTCTTATGAAAAAGGTTTTCACGAAGGACGCTTGGTTGGAATTCAAAGGGCCAAGGAGACGCTTGCCGAAGAGGTTTGCCGATGTGAAAATCGTGGGTTCAGGCACGGTTGGATCAAGGCATCTCAAGTCGCCGAATCTCTTCGCTTGTCAGGCATTGACGCGGCGTCACCTCTCTATCGCAATGAGGATTTTCCGTTTTCTGCTTTCGAGGTTGAAAAGAGTGAGGATGAGGGCGATGCCGTCTGACTTTAATTATTGTAAAGTTCGAACGCTGGTCGCGTTTGCTATTATGTAATTTCTTGGTTGGTCGTATATATATATATAAAAGAAGAAAACGCTTTGTTGACTTGACTGCATTTGGCGTGTTAAATTGATACTTTGATTTGTTGTGCGTGGTCGGAACGCATGCAATGGCCGTTTACCTTTTAATAAAGCCATTGCGGCGTATGTCGTTGAAATTTTGAAGAAGTCTGGCCGGTTGGATTGAGTGGGATAAATCTTTGGCCTTGCGCAGCCTGTGCGCGTGCGTTTTTGCCAACCGTTGGGTTAACTAGGTCGTGGAGAATGTTGACCGACGTTTGTCTTATGGGATTTAACATTGATAAAATCGCCTCGGGATTTGGGCCTCGAGATCGCGGCCTTTATTGAGAATAAAAGCGGTAGGAGTGCCTCATGCAATCAAACATTTATCGCGTGGGACGGTCAAGTGTTGTCACCATCAGGTGGTGATGATAGTCGCAGGGGCTGAGATTCCGGCTGAACCTGGCGCTCACACGGTTTGCGTCGGGGGATTCTCCGATGTAGGAGGTGGACCGCTGAAAGGAGAAACTGGAAACACGTCAATCTCCAGGTCGTTGAAGCAGATCGCCCCGAAAGGAGACACGACGTCCGTTGCCCCTAACCTCTCTTGTCTTGGATCTTGGCCTTGACATTGTCGATGGTGTCAGAGGCCCAGCGACATGCCGGTTCGGGCGCGGCTAGATCGATGCGTGATTTGTCTTAGAAGTTAGAGATAGATATTGTAATGTTTTGAACGCGGATTGCGTCTATGTAACAACTTTTAAATCAAATAAAAAGTATTATTTTATATGATTGAGTCTCACTCTGAAGAAAATCTGTTGTTTAGTTATGCCAGATGGACGTTCCTAATTCCAACTTGTAATGATTAGGCAGGTCATTTCGTATGGCTTAACAGCTTGCTACCGGAACGTTTGTGTAGCTTAGATATTTTTGCTTAAATATTTTTCCTTCGTTCAGGAATCGGCCCTTACTTCAGGCGGAACGTGGATTAAACCTTAATGGGTCGTCCTTGTGGGCCGAATAAGACATGCCTTGTCTGGTGAACAGTACTTATTCGGCCCTAAGGTGTCATGCACCAAAGGGGGCTCCGAATCCGGAGACTTATTTTGGCCAATCGTGATATCCACGAAGGGCGCCCCGAATTCGGAGACTTGTTCGGCCCTAAGGTGTCATGCACCAAAGGGGGCTCCGAATCCGGAGACTTATTTTGGCCAATCGCGATATCCACGAAGGGCGCTCCGAATTCGGAGACTTGTTCGGCCCTAAGGTGTCATGCACCAAAGGGGGCTCCGAATTCGGAGACTTATTTTGGCCAATCGTGATATCCACGAAGGGCGCTCCGAATTCGGAGACTTGTTCGGCCCTAAGGTGTCATGCACCAAAGGGGGCTCCGAATCCGGAGACTTATTTTGGCCAATCGTGATATCCACGAAGGGCGCTCCGAATTCGGAGACTTGTTCGGCCCTAAGGTGTCATGCACCAAAGGGGGCTCCGAATCCGGAGACTTGTTCGGCCCTAAGGTGTCATGCACCAAAGGGGGCTCCGAATCCGGAGACTTATTTTGGCCAATCGTGATATCCACGAAGGGCGCTCCGAATTCGGAGACTTGTTCGGCCCTAAGGTGTCATGCACCAAAGGGGGCTCCGAATCCGGAGACTTGTTCGGCCCTAAGGTGTCATGCACCAAAGGGGGCTCCGAATCCGGAGACTTATTTTGGCCAATCGTGATATCCACGAAGGGCGCTCCGAATTCGGAGACTTGTTCGGCCCTAAGGTGTCATGCACCAAAGGGGGCTCCGAATTCGGAGACTTATTTTGGCCAATCGTGATATCCACGAAGGGCGCTCCGAATTCGGAGACTTGTTCGGCCCTAAGGTGTCACGCACCAAAGGGGGCTCCGAATCCGGAGACTTGTTCGGCCCTAAGGTGTCATGCACCAAAGGGGGCTCCGAATCCGGAGACTTATTTTGGCCAATCGTGATATCCACGAAGGGCGCTCCGAATTCGGAGACTTGTTCGGCCCTAAGGTGTCATGCACCAAAGGGGGCTCCGAATCCGGAGACTTGTTCGGCCCTAAGGTGTCATGCACCAAAGGGGGCTCCGAATCCGGAGACTTGTTTTGGCCAATCGTGATATCCACGAAGGGCGCTCCGAATTCGGAGACTTGTTCGGCCCTAAGGTGTCATGCACCAAAGGGGGCTCCGAATTCGGAGACTTATTTTGGCCAATCGTGATATCCACGAAGGGCGCTCCGAATTCGGAGACTTGTTCGGCCCTAAGGTGTCATGCACCAAAGGGGGCTCCGAATCCGGAGACTTGTTCGGCCCTAAGGTGTCATGCACCAAAGGGGGCTCTGAATCCGGAGACTTATTTTGGCCAATCGTGATATCCACGAAGGGCGCTCCGAATTCGGAGACTTGTTCGGCCCTAAGGTGTCATGCACCAAAGGGGGCTCCGAATCCGGAGACTTGTTCGGCCCTAAGGTGTCATGCACCAAAGGGGGCTCCGAATCCGGAGACTTGTTCGGCCCTAAGGTGTCATGCACCAAAGGGGGCTCCGAATCCGGAGACTTATTTTGGCCAATCGTGATATCCACGAAGGGCGCTCCGAATTCGGAGACTTGTTCGGCCCTAAGGTGTCATGCACCAAAGGGGGCTCCGAATCCGGAGACTTGTTCGGCCCTAAGTTGCCTGGAGTGAAAGAAAGTTGATGTTTCATTAAAACGTGGCACCAGTACAAGCATCGGATCCCACAAGTCGGGTCCGTAAATGGATCTCCCTAACATCTATGTTGGCAGGAATTGCGGTGAGCCACGGATTTCCTCAACGCCGCGGTCTGTTGGGAAGCGCATAAGCTGATGGTAGGTGCTTGGGACAGCCTTCATGAGGTGCAACCAGGGACGTCCCATGATGGCGTTATATGGTGACGGAAGCTTAACTACCAAGAATTCCACGTCAACCGTTTTTGAGCCCGCTCGAACAGGGAGCACGACCTTCCCCAATGGGTACTCTGGATTCGCGTTGAAGCCGAACAGTGGTTGAGAGGACGGGGATAGGTCCGACGCGTTGAGACCGAGTTCAACAAAAGTTCTGTAGTACAAAATTTCCGAAGTGCTGCCTGGGTCTACGAGAATGCGTTCAACGCTGAACTGTCGTACGCGTAATTTGACGACCAAAGGATCGACGTGGCTGGCCTTCGTTCCAACGAGGTCGGAGTCATCGAACTTAATTGTCTGAGTTTCTCTGGGCTTGCCAGTTGACAAGTTATTCTTTTGGAGGATCGGGTGTGATTGGATTGTATGCACGGTCGGGGATGCCGGCAAACTGTAGATTATGTGGATCACACCAAGCGGGGGTGAATCCTGTCTCAGGGCTAATGCTTTGGTTGGCTTCCCCTTGCCCACGTATTGTTGCAGTCGACCATCTTGTACTAGTTCCTCCAGATGATCCTTTAGCGCATAACAACTCTCGGTTTCGTGGCCGTGATCTTTGTGGTATTCGCATCGTCTGTCCCTCCTCCGTGTGTCGGGAGGCCCCACCATCTTTGACGGCCACTTGAAAAATGGAAGGTGCTGGACTTTGGTCATTATTGCTGCGATCGGCTCTGTTAAATCCGTATATTTTTTGTCGGTTCGCCTTGAGCGTCTGCTGTCGACTTGTAATTGTTCGTTCATTCGGTGGGAGCACTGATCGCTTGATCGGCGGGAGTCCCGCCTCTTATCCCGCTTGGCTCGTTGCCGGGGCTCAGGGCTCGGTGGCGGTACGGAGCTTATTGGTCGAGCGATTTCGGGGAGGGCCGTTTTGCTGGAGGTTTGTCCGGCTTTTATTCTTATGGCATCATCTTCGACCTTACAGTATTCTTCAACCTTCTTCATTAGTGCCCAAACTGTTTTGGGGGGCCTTCTGGTCAGGGAACTGCGCAGAGCACTGTCAGGATGTAAACCCATTTTGAAGGCGGTGATGGCCATGGAGTCGTTGCAAGCGTCGTCAACAAGATTGAAGCACTCCCAATATCGCGCCGAATACGCTCTGAGCGTCTCTCCTGACTGGATCTGCATAGCCCAGAGGGAGTCGGCCTGTTTCGGTTGTACCTCATTGGTGATAAACCTGGCCCTGAAGGATTTCTGCAGTTGTCGGAAGCTTTTAACCGAAGCTGGCTCCAACTTGTAATACCACCTGACGGCTAGTGGACCTAGGCTGCTAGGGAATATTCGGCACATGAGGGCTTCATTGTCTGCGTGCAGCGTCATGGCCTGTTTGTAATGACGGATATGATCAGTGGGGTCTGATTTTCCGTCGTAAAGAGTGAATGACGGGGCTTTGAATTTCTTGGGCAGGGATGCCCTTGCGATCCGTCGAACGAAAGGATCGTGCTGGTCTTCCTCGTTTGAGCTGATTCTCCTGCGCTTGTTCCTTGTTCGCAGATCTTTTTCGGAGGAGCTGGAGGTTTCGGACCGTCTCTTTGCGTCGAGCTCCGTGGATGATGAGTTGGAGTCGCTACTGGTATCTTTTGGTCGGGCCCGAGGTCTTTGTCCGTCCGCCTTCGGAGGTCGCTCTGGTTCCTCGCGCATGGCCTCTCTCGATTTTGCTACCTCCAGGGCCAAATCCTGACGGAGTCGTTCGTTCTCAGCGATCATGTTCTCGAGCCTCTGTTCATTCTGCTTTGCTTGTTCTATAATAGCCTGCATTGTTTCTTGCGCTGAGGTCGTTGGCGAATCGAAGTTCAGGGCGCGTCGTGCCGCGATGGTCTCTTTTCCGAGCATGTTAGCTGGGGTGAGGTCGTCTACCTGTGTGGTCGCGTCAGTGGCTATCGGAGGATCTTCGGTCACGTCTTCCATGGATGTATTCGAGTATTCCCACAGACGGCGCCAATTGTGGGGAAATGGGTTGGAAATACTCTTCGGATCCTGGGAGACGCTGATGATCCTCTGGGAGTCACCTGCAAAGACACAAGTACTCCGGTCGGGGGTGCCGGAATTAGCACTCCGACGGACAAGTTAGTTTTCCTCAAGAAAGCTTGTTTACTAAGTTATTAGAAGTGATTTTCTTACATACCTTTTCTAGTTCGTTGCCTCTATATTTATACTTGTTCTTTTTATGATCCTCGGGACCAAAGCCTACTTTTTTCAATCATTATTATTTCCCATTATTCGGCCCTAGGGATCCTTCCCTATTCGGCCTCCATGTCTATGCGGGATGTACGCCGGCTAGAGTACAGCTTTTAAGATGTAGCTCCCCCATCCTTGCCATTTATTCGGCCACCACAATCATATAAAATTATTATATGATAATTACACTTTTATAGTAGAATAGAACTAAAATTATCAAAATATACAAATAATTTAACTAAAATTAATATATATAAATATTCAAATAATAATTTGATAGAACGATAGCGTCAATATTATCAAAATAAATAATTAAAATTATTCTTTTATAACATATATTTTACCATCAAATATTTTTTTTTTTTTAAAATAACATGTGCATTACACGGATCAACTGCTAGTAGGAATACTAATCCCACCATTGGAGGAGACTGATAGTCTCATGAGATTAGCAATCTCATACCATTTCTTTACAAACAAACATGCTATAGTTGGATCCTATGGATTACTAATCCAATCATCTCTTATAAACCTCTAATCAAACATGATCTAAATTTTATTACTAAACACTCACATGACCCATCCTAGTATTTGATTGAAAATTTAATAAATTTTTTTGTATCTCTAATATTTCTTTAAAAAAAATCATAAAATTTAATTAATTATTTTTGTATTACGTATCCCAACCAAGAGCTAATAAGAAAAGAAAAAAGTTTCTTAATTCTTGATGAATGAATAGTCTCCAATTAGCACCCATCTCCAAGAATATTCATATTACCCACACCCCATCTCTCTTCTATTCATCAACTAATTGTCTTTTGTAGGACCTATCTCAACCCAAAGCTAATAAGAAAAGAATACGTGTCTTAGTTCTTGATGAATAGTCTCCAATTAGACCCCATCTCCAAAGAATATTCCTGTTACCCACACCCCATCCATCACTCTTCTATTCTCCAACTAATGTTCAAGAAGATACAAACTTCCCATTTGAAAATTCAACAATATCTTGTAATGAAACAGTAACGACCACAAAATTTTAGACTAGCCATTTGAATGTTACATTGATTTGTCTCATTTTTCTATCATAACTTTATATATTATTTGATGTCGTATATTTATAATAATTTAATATTAAAATCATATTTATGTAATCATAATTGCATGGATTGAATAAGTTCTACTAGTCGCAGAGCCAGAAAAATAGTTCAAAAGGAGCAATTGTATATATTATTAAAATTAATATTTTTCTCATGCTTAGATGGTGCATTATAAGGACTTATCCTTTTTTTTTTTTTTAAGAAAACCACGTCAGTGTGTATTTTGCTTAATTATATATAGAGTTCTATATAAATCCAAACCTAATTTAAATTATACTAATTTCACCTATTTTTTATGGAGCCTATTTGACAAATATTTCTTTTCCATATATTTTTCATCGTAAATTGAATAATCCACAAACCCAATACCAATTTTGCGTTTCTTCTTAATTCTTTCAAAGATATTAGGATTTTTTTTAATGCTAAATTATCTTCTTTTTTTTCTTCTTATTTTTTCATGCATTATTCTATACCCAATACCAATTCTATATTATGAATTTGTTTTCTAAATTTTATAGTGATTCTATATATGAAATTATATTTCATTTCCTACATTATTTTATATAATCGCAACTCACAAGAGGAAAAATCTGCACAACAATAATACGAACCTATAAAGTTTGCATTTACTGCTTGAGTTATTTTTTCAATTGTTGAATAGTAAATTTCTTTATATTTTGACATCATATTATAAATGATTAATCACTTCACACACTGAGATATATCAATCGTTTAGATATTTTTATTATTTTTTATTTTTGGGTTTAGATATTAGGGCAAATTACAAACACCCCCCTCGAGGTTTGGTGAAAATACAGATTCTCCCCTGAGGTTTGAGAAATTACATCCCGCCCCCTGAGGTTTATATTTCCATAACAAACTGCCCCCTGAGGTTTTTATTTTCATACAGATTCCCCCCTAATTTCCCCTAATTTGTTATGAAAATTTGACCCTCAGGGGGCAATTTGTAATTTCTCAAACCTCAGGGGGAAATCTGTATTTTCACCAAACCTCGAGGGAGTGTTTGTAATTTTCCCTAGATATTATTATGTGATTCTTTCTTGATATATTAGTCGCTGTTGAATTTCTTTTATACATTCGATATTTTAATTAAATTAAGAGGGTTTATTTTACAATCTTATAATTTAATATATATTTATCATATAAAATCATTATATAATAATCCAATTACAACATATTTATATTTAATTTTTTAAATAAATTTTATATAATTTCTATTTCTGCATATTTTTATTTTTCAAATAAATATAAAAGACAATTAAATAGTTAGAATTACTTTTAATTTTATGTGACTAATTCTTCTTTTAATTTAACTATTATTTTTAATATCAAAATGAGTATTTATTTTACTATTTTATAATTTAATATATATCATACAAAATTATTGTATGATAATTACACTTTTATAATACGATAGAACTAAATTATCAAAATACACAAATAATTTAACTAAAATTAATATATATAAATATTCAAGTAACAATTTTATAGAACGATAGTGCTAATATTATTAAAATAATTAATTAAAATCATACTTTAATTTTATTAATAATTATAATCAAAATTAATTGTGATTGGCAGGATAGTTTCCGCCTTTGAGGACGAAGCATCGTTGGCAACAATGGCCCTGTTTGGTAGAGCTGTGGGAAAGTGCTTATAGCTTATGCCTAAACAGCTTATAGCTTATAACTATGAACATAAGCTGATTTCTGACTTATAAATTAAGCATCTCCTGCCCCACTCAAAGAATAAGCTGATTTCTGACTTCCAAAAAGCTATAAACTATAAGCTAAACCAAACATATCAAAATAGCTTAAATTAAGTTGAAAGCTGAAATAAGCAGCTTTTAAGCTGCACCAAACCGGCACAATGTCACAGACAAATCATTTTACATGGTTTTTATGTATGAAAATTTTATATGCAATTTTTTAATTCTCTTCTTCTTTTTAATTGTTATCCTAAATTGCAAACTTATGAACCATTTAGTCCTGAAAGATTTTTTATAGATAAGTAGTGGGTGTAAATGGTATTACACATATTGCGAAATTACGGAATTGGGGCATTTGCATTCCCTTTGTGATTAGTGTTGAAGCTACAAAAATTGTGAGATTCTGGGGATTGATGTTAAGTTGGAAAACATCGGAGAAGTTGAAATGAAATGGTAATGTAGACATTTTCGAGAGTGAAGCGAGGACCCCCTAAATTCAGAAAACCCTAATACATTACCCCCGAATGTGACATCGATTCGGCCGATGTGCATGTGAATGTGGGTGCGTGAACGGCGATTGGGCGACCGTGATTGTGGATGCGTCAACACGAGTCGTTGAATGAACACTGTTGATTGCGACAACACAGCGTGAAGGTTTGTAGTTTGGGGACATCATAACATGACGAAAACACAATAAGGTATGTATTTTGCTAAATGTTTTGCATTTTCGTTGGTGCTGTTGTTTGGTTTACATTTACGTTCTGTATTTTAGTGATTGTTTTGATGATATTGATACATGTATGACATTGGTTTGGGATTGTCGGTTGAAGCGGGAAGTTGAGTATAGTGTTGTGATAATGTTATTTGTTATGTAATGTTGAATCATTTGAACACTGGGAAGGTGGGATTTGTTGTTGTAATGTTATGTTTGGGTCAATGTTAATATGAAGGTGGGATTTGTTGCTTTCAGTGGTATGTTTCTACAATGCTCTGTTTTTTGTTGGTAATCTGTATGTTAGATGTGTTTTGGTTGTAATGTTATAAACATTGGTTTTGTGTGTTTAGGGCACATATGTGTTGTGATGATGGTATGTACTGTACAGGGTGCCAATGTAATATAATGTACACATTGCAACAAGTAATTGTGAATGTAAAACATTACCCTCTACATCATTACGCACACATCAGCAAAAAGAATCATACCAAATCCTACCAAAGGGTAAATATGTAAACTCCACACATGTTAAATCAAAGGAAAATATTCATTGCCAATTAAATAAGATCAAATGGTTCATAAAAAAAAAACACAGGACTAAATGATCAATATTTTTTAATTTGGGAATTAACAGTAATTTTTTCAAAAAATTTCAACTCTAATAATACATTTAATTTTTAAAAAATATTAATATATAGTTTAAATTCAATTCAACCACAGTTAACCTATCATGATAATTTTCTTTAACAATAAATTTTTTTAAAATATCAATGTATCGTTTAAATTCAATTCAACCACAGTTAACCTATCATGATAATTTTCTTTAACAATTTTTCGGTATTAGTAGAATTTTTCCAAATAACCAAGGACTAGGTCCAAAAAAACCAAACAAATGAGTGGCCCAGGTACCTTATACATATCTTCCACACATTAAAGCAAAAGCTTCATAGGCTTAGACTTGAACAAGTGGCCCAGGTACTTTTATATAGTTTATTTATTTATTTTTATATATATTTCAATATAACTTTTACAAATGTACAGAAAACTAAAGAAATAAAAGAAAAGAAAAGAAAAGAATAAAGGTGATTACACACACATATATATATATATATATATGCACATATGACACCAAAATAATAATGTAGAAAAATGGTGTATTTCAGCTTTTATTTATTTATGCACATATGACACCATATATATATATATATATATATTATTAAAAGTAAAGTTTTTTTTCATACTTAGGTGGCACATTATAAGGGTTTACTTTTTCTAAGAGAGTCATGTCAGTATGTATTTTTTTAATTACATATAGAGTATTACACAAATCCAAATCTAATTTAAATTATACTAATTTTACCTATTTTATATGGATTCCATTTGACAAATATTTTTTTTCATTTATTTTTCATAATAAATTGAGATAATCTACAAACTCAATACCAATTTTGCATTTCACATTTTTATTCTTAATTCTTTCAAGGGTATTAGCATTTTTTTTAATGCTAAATTGCATTTTTTTTCTCTATCTTATTTTCTCGTGTATTATTCTATACTCAATACCAATTTTCTATTATGAATTTATCCTTTAAATTTTATAGTGATTCTATATATGAAATTATAGTTTATTTCCTATATTATTTTATATAATCACAACTCACAGAAGAAAAAACCTGCACAACAATGATACTCTCGATAAACCTCTAAAGTTTGGATTTACTGCTTAAGTTACATTTTCAATTGTTGAACAGCAAGTTTTTTTTATATCTTGATATCATATTACAGATGATTAATCACTTTACACACTGAGATATATCTATCGTTTAAATGTTTTCTTTATTTTTTCTTTTTAGATTAAGATGTTATGTAATTCTTTTTTAGTTAGTTGTTATTGAATTTCTTTTATATAGTTGATATTTTAATTTAATTAAGAGGATTTATTTTACAAGTTTATAATTATATACATATATATATATATATCATATAAAAATCATTATATGATAATCCAACATATTTATATTTAATTTTTTAATAAATTTTATATAATTTTTATTTCTACATATTTTTATTTTCCAAATGAATATAAAAGAAAACTAAATAGTTGGAATTACTTTTAATTTTATGTTACTAATTCTTCTTCTAATTTAACTATTATTTTTAATATCAAAATGAGTATTTATTTTACTATTTTGTAATTTAATATATATATATATATATATCATACAAAATTATTATATGATAATTACACTTTTATAGTATGATAGAACTAGTACTAAAATTATCAAAATATACAAATAAGTTAACTAAAATTCATGTATATAAGTATTCAAATAATAATTTGACAGAATGATAGCGTCAATATTATCAAAATAAATAATTAAAATTTTAATTTTAGTTTTTAATTAAAATTAAAATTGTTCTTTTATAACATATATTTTACCATCAAATATTTTTTTTAGGATAAATTATACAAATAGTCCCTATAATTTACACGATCTGTCAATTTGGTCCCTATTGTTTCAATTTGCTCGATTTTGTTCCTTAATTTAACAAATTGTATCAATTTAGTTCAATAAATAACGGTTATTAAGTTTGGCAGACGGAAAGTCAAACTATATGTCAATTTGGTCCCTGTAATTTACACAATGTGTCAATTTGGTCCCTGTACACAATATGTCAATTTGGTCCATGTTGACAAGGACCAAATTGACACATTGTGTAGGCTTTCCGTCCACCAAACTTAATAACCATTATTTATTGGACTAAAATAACACAATTTGTTAAATTAAGGGTGCAAAACTGAGCAAATTAAAATAACATGGACTAAATTGACACATCATATAAACTACAGAGACCATTTGCATAATTTACTCCTTTTTAAAAATAAAAAAAAAACACATGCATTACACGGGTCAACTGCTAGTGGGAATACTAATCCCACCGTGGGAGAAGATTGATAGTCTCATAAGATTAGCAATCCATACCATTTTTTTACAAATAAATATGCTATAGGTGGATCCTATGGATTACTAATCTAATCCCCTCTTCTAAACTAAACCTCTAATCAAACATAATCTAAATCTTATTGCCAAACACTCACATGAATTTGATTGAAAATTTGATAATTTTTTTTGTATCTCTAATATTTCTTTAAAAAAAAATCATAAAATTTAATTAATTATTTTTGTAGGACCTATCTCAACCAAGAGCTAATAAGAAAAGAAAAAAGTTAACTCTTGATGAATGAATAGTCTCCAATTAGGACCCATCTCCAAGAATATTCCTATTATCCACACCCCATCTCTCTTCTATTCTTCAGCTAATTGTCTTTGTGAGCATCTCCAATGGGATAGAGCATCTCCAATGCACTAGGCATATAATACTTGTTAGTTAAAATGCCTAGTGTGATTCACTTTTTTCAATTCCAATGCACTAGGCATATGATTAGGTATTTTGGCTCAACTCATATTCACTAGCTACATGTAGCTAGCCTTTAACGCTAGGCAAAATGTATTCAATCATTAGGATCATTTCCCTCCATCTTTATTACTGACGTGGCATTCTATAAAATTAATAATATTTGGATAAATATCTAAAATAAAGAGCATGGTTGGAGTAAAAACATAAAACAGTTGATGGGCAAAATAAAATATATACTTTATAGTAATATTTAGATAGGTAAAATACCTACTACCGTTGGAGATGCTCTAAGACTTGTTAGGCATTTTAGCCAATGTAAGTCTAATTTTGAGTTTCAATGGACTAGCTATTGGGCTAACTACTTTACCATCCTATTTTTTTGGTGACTACAATTGAAGAGCCCCAGAGGCTCTCCAAACAATTATGCATGTATATATTTTAGATTTTTGTATATTTATGTCTTAGATTTGGGATTTTATATATATATATATTATATATGTGTGTGTTTGTGTGTATGTGTATATGTAGTAATTTTATATGTCCTTTTAATTCTGTTGATGAATTACGGAATAACTTATTTTGTATTTTGTATTTTTTTTCTCCTCATTCTACAGGTTTTGTATGTTTGTATGGGCAAATTTATTATTATTGCAAATTTATATTAGTAAAATATCAACAATTAGTATTTTTTTATTTTAAAAATTAATTAAGTTAGTTTAAATGATTAGCTAAAATAAAGAGCGTTGTTGGAGAACACAATAACTAAAGTAATTAAGTAAAATAAAAAGTGTACTTTTTTTATACTTTAACTAGTGAAAAGTAGAGAGTGTGGTTGGAATTGAGCACCTATCTCAACCCAAAGCTAATAAGAAAAGAATACGTGTCTTAATTCTTGACCAATAGTCTCCAATTAGACCTCATCTCCAAGAATATTCCTGTTACCCACACCCCATCCATCACTCTTCTATTCTCCAACTAATGGTCAAGAAGATACAAACTTCCCATTTGAAAATTCAACAATATCTTGTTATCGATCAGTAACGACCACAACAATTTTGGAAGTGGGACGCTGCTGTGCGGCGATTTGGGTCCATTTTGGGATCCATTTTGATAATTTGAACCGTTCATATTTTAGAATAGGTCAAGTAGAACATGGTTGAAAAAAATCAAGTTAATCGAATATCATTTACCTATTCATCCACTCACATTTATATTCATTTTAATCAAGTTAAAATACATTTATATTCTAATCAGCATTCACCATTTATATTATTTAAAATTATAATTATAATTAAAATTATTATTTTATAACCCACATTGTACTATTAAATATTTAAAAAAAAGATAACGTGTGTTTTGTACGAATCAATTACTAATAATATAATATGATAATATAAAACTAAGTGATATATAAATAATTGTCAACAATGTTTGGCAGGTTCGGTCCATATAATGTTGTGTAGGTCCCCATATGTAATGGTGTGACAAATGAACCAAAGCCAAAAAAAATATAAGAAACAAAGTGAACCAGGTACATATTACCAACCATTCATCCTCAAGACAAGAGAGAGCAGGGGGCTAAGAAGTAAGAGGGGAGGGAGGTAGAAAGCTAACATGGCCTTATCTGCCCTGGGACTTGTGATTGGCAGGATTGAGAACGAAGCATCGTTGATTGGAGGAGTATGCGATGAAGTCAACCAACTGAAGCTCGAGTTCGAAAGCATGAGATCTTTTCTGGAGGATGCCGATAAAACAACAGTCCAAACTGAAGGAGAGAAGACTTGGGTGGCCAATGTTAGAGACTTGGCCTACGAGGTTGAAGATATCATAGACGAATACATGTATTACATGAACAAGCAAAAAGTCTATGGTAAATTCACAAGGTTCCTCCGTCAGATAGTCTACGCCCCAAAGAATCTATGGGTGAGGCATCGAATAGCCACAAAGTTACAGAAAATCAACAGCATGATCAAAGCCATCCCAGAAAGAAGCCGACGTTATGGGTTCGATCGTGTAGGAGAAGCACCCTCAAGCTCCCAAGACCATCAGAGGCGGCTGCCAAACCTCAGCGAGTCTTCTCTATTTTTTAAAGATGATGATCTAGTTGGGATCAAAGATGGAAAGAAACAACTATTGGACTGGTTGGTGGACAAAGAAGAATCACAACGCACGGTTATTTCAGTGGTGGGGATGGGCGGTTCAGGTAAGACCACTCTGGTTGCCCAGGCCTACAATAGCCAAATTGTCAAGAGACAATTCGATTGCTATGCATGGATAACTGTCTCTCAAACATATGTAGTCGACGACTTACTTAGACGCATGATTAAGGAATTCTACCGCGGTGCCAAGGAAGTAATTCCAATGGATTTAAGCAGTATGAGCTATATAGAGCTCATGGAGATGATTACAAACTTCTTGCGGTCGAAAAGGTACGTAATTTTCCTTGATGATGTATGGAGTAGTAACCTCTGGAGGGATATACATGTGTCACTTCCTGATGAAGGACTAGGAAGTCGGGTCATACTTACAACCCGAAAAGAAGACGTTTCGTCTTCTTTTGGGGTAAAAAGTCATGTCCATTATATCAAATTGTTGGGTGTCAGTGATGCATGGAACCTCTTTTGTATGAAAGCTTTTTCAAGCAATCCAAATAGATGTTGTCCTCAACATCTCAAAACCTTAGCTCAAGACCTTGTTGCAAAATGTAAAGGGCTTCCTCTTGCAATTGTAGCATTGGGGGGTGTCATGTCTTCTAAATATCTGGAGTCGGAATGGAGAAAAATTTATAACAGCTTGAGCTGGGAATTGAGCAACAACCCTGGGCTAGAAGCTGTGAAAACTATATTGTTGCTTAGCTACAATGATTTGCCATACCGACTAAAGTGTTGCTTCTTATATTGTTGTCTTTTCCCGGAAGATTATAAGATTAAACGAAAGAGGCTCATTAGACTTTGGATGGCAGAAGGGTTCGTAGAAAAGGTGAGGGGGAGAACACCAGAGGAGGTAGCAGAAAGCTACCTTATGGAGCTTATTTGCAGAAGCATGCTTCAAGTAGTAGAGAGAAACGAATTAGGAAGGCCCAAAATATGTAAGATGCATGATCTTATGCGTGAGCTTGCAATTTCTACATCTGAAACAGAGAAGTTTTGTGTTGTATATGATGGGCGAGAGGCAAATGATGAAGAAGAAAGTGCAACAAATCGTCGCATGTCGATTCAATCAATTGGTAGAGAATTACAACCGTGGAACTGGAAGGGCATGTTGAAGCTTCGGTCTCTTCTTGTATTTGTAGTTGAGGAGATAGCATTGCCACTACGCTTACGATTGTTAAGAGTATTGGATCTTGAGGATGCACCGATTGAAGTATTGCCCGAAGAACTAGTGGATCTATTCAATTTAAGGTACTTGAACTTGAAAAAAACTAGGGTGAAGGAACTTCCAAAATCCATTGGAAGACTCTGCAACCTAAACACTCTTGACATTACTGACTCCAAAATAGAAGTGCTTCCAGATGGAATCACAGAGTTGCGAAATTTGCGACATCTAATGATGTACCACACTGACGATGAAATTTTGGATGACTTCCATGTTCATCGTGGTACGACAACACCATCTAATATTTGCAAGCTAAAAAACTTGCAAGTTTTGACAGGTGTAGAAGCACAAGCAGACTTGATGAAGCGAATCAGGAACATGACACAACTTAAAAGCATTGGAATCACAAAGGTGAGAGAAGTAGACGAGGAGGACTTGTGTACTGCAATCCAAGATATGAGTCTCCTTCGTCGCTTGTGTGTGCAGGTGATTGATGAGGATGAATACCTACGAATGGATGCACTCTCCTCAACTCCTCCTCGCCACCTCAAGGAGCTTATTTTAGTTGGAAAATTGGAGAAAGTGCCTTGTTGGTTTCACTCACTTCAAAACCTTACTGTTTTGTCATTGGCATGGTCCAGACTAACAGAAGACCCTATTCCATACATTCAAGCACTTCCGAATTTGGGAGTGTTGAACCTTTGTAATGCATATGAAGGAGGAGGACAATTAAGCTTTAGTGAAGGGTTCCATAAACTTAGAATATTGAGCTTGTGGAATTTCCCTCAGTTAAATGAGATTATTATAGAGAGGGGGGTGATGCCAGGTCTCCAAAAATTTTATATTTGGAAATGTATGCAGTTGAAGATACTACCTCATGGCATCGAGTATCTCAAAGATCTCCAACAATTGAGTTTGAGGCTTGTTACGAATGAGCTCATAGAATGCATACGTGGACTGAATTACATACTATTATCTCGTTCCACAGGTGCAACGACACACTTTTTTTATTTTTATTTTTAATGATACTTTTTACTTTGAAAGTATATCTCCTTATATCTGCACATTCTATAATATACAGTTTAAAATATATATACCATATATTTCTTTGGGTGATTTGATTATAATTAATTGTAGTATTGGCTTAACTCATTGTGGTTGGTTATGAATTAATTATGACTTATTATAATTGTTATTTTTGCTTATGATCAAAGAAATCTTTGGATATACGTATAAGTGTAGTGGTGTTTGATTATAACTTATTGTGATATTGGTGGTGACTTGATTGGCCATGACTCATTATGGTATTGGTTACGATTTAGTTATAAGCTATTATGATTGTTATTTTAGTTACGACTAAAGAAGTCTTTGCTTATAACTCAAATGACGTTTGGTTATGATTTATTTTGGTTTATTTAGTTATGACTAAAAGTAATTTTGTTATGACACTTTATGCTATTTACACTACCAAATGACTATCACAAAATATCAAAATTTGTATATGATACAAGTGTTTTTTGTAGATGTATATTATTGGAGGATACATTTTTAAAAATTTTGAAAATTTTAGAATTAACATTATTTTTATTTAAAAACAAAAACAATATCACAAACAAGTAACGCCTTCCAATTTCCAAAATAAAAAATGAAAATGAAAATGAAAATAGACAAGAAGAAATGGAAGCCTTGGGGGGTAGTTTGTTACTTGTTCTCATTGTTTACTAACGCTGTATTTGGTTTAGAAGATTTGAGAAGAGATTTGGAAAAGGAAAAGAAAAATGTAAGTAAAATGTAAATAAAATATACCTACATTTTCCCTTGTTTCACACACATTTTCCCTTTTCCTTTTCAAATCTCTTCCCTAAATCTCTCAACCAAATACAGCGTAAGAAACTATCTGCCCCTGATTCCCTAGCATGAAGGTAAAATTGCTCTTTGCATCTCTTCAGCCACGCGGTTAAAATTTTTAGGATAACTTATATATACATCTATGAGATTTGCTTAAAATAGATTTTTTCTTATTATCATTTTTTTTATTTAACATAATTAATAGAAAAAGTAAAATTTCGAATTACTTTTTTATACAATAATAAAATTATCTTAATTATTAATTGAAGTATATTTCTGACATCATTAGAAATTGTTAATTAGCTTGATGTTTTATTAATAAAATATGTCATTTGTTATAGTATTAAAAACTTGAAAGGGCGAGATATAATTTTCAGAACCATAAGGAGCAATTCGTGTTTTAAGTAAACCTCAAGGAATGTATTTGTAATTTACCTAAATTTCTACTACTTTAATCCTGAATTTTTTTTGTTGCATCAGTTTTGTTTCCCCAAATCTACTAGTTTTTATGTTTTATAATTTTAGTTTATTATATTTTTGTTTTCCTGATCTTCTCTGCTTTTCAATGTTGCTTTCCAGGTTCCTAGCTTGCTAAAGAGTATGAAGAACTAAACATAGTGACCAGTTCACTTGATTAACAAAAAGACAAGTGCCCCAGTAATCTATTTTGCATGCTTGCTTTCCATCGAGGAGGACATGGTGAATGTTTGGCTTTGTAATTTCATGTGTATGAGATGAAGATTTCTTTAGGCAACCAGCAACTTTAATTAGCTTATGGATATATGCAGAGTTTAGACAGAACATCTAGTGTTGTGGTGGTGAATGATTTTCGGTTTTAGTGTTGTGGTTGTGGTGTTGCTGACTGATTTTTGCTGTCAAATTCATGCAGTTTGGAGTTTTCTGAGCTTTATGGTGGTGCCACATTGTTGTCTTGAGTGATGGTTAGACTTGCTCGAGTGTTGTTTGGAATTGCTGGAATTTTCTTCTTTGTAATTGTGTCGGATATTTGCTGTCAAATTCGTGTAGTTCGGAGTTTTCTGAGCTTTATGGTGGTGCTTCATTGTTGTCTTGAGTGATGGTTAGAATTGCTCGAGTATTGTTTGGAATTGCTGGAATTTTCTTCTTTGTAGTAGTGTTTTTTTTGCTGTGTGTTATGGCCTACTGTTGGAGTGGGGTTGATTTTGTTTGGTGATTCACCTTGTCTTTACAAGGGTTGTTTGGTGTTGTTGTCTTGCCAAGTTTGTTTGGCTTGGCCTGAGTTTGGTTTATGTTTTGCTTGATGCATATGCTGTTCTAGTTGGAATGTGCATCTTTTATTGATATAATTTCGTTGTACTGCTTGTACTACATTATTCATCAATAAAATATTTTATTTTGCCTTTAAAAAAAGAACATTTGGTGTTTTATAACATAATTAAGAAGTATGCATCTGTTATTGTGGAGTGATGTGGTTGTTTTCTTTACCACTATAACCGATAATGTTGTTGATATTGTTTCAACAGCAGGTTTAATTGGCTTTGTTTTTGTTGTTAATGCTTCATCTACTTCAACCTTGATAAGAGCTTAACTCTGATCATCCACATTACTTCTACATGTCAATTGTCAATAAGAGTTTTCTTCCTTTTTTTTTTTTTCTTTTTTTCTTTTTTGTCTTTTTAATTCATATGATTAGGGAATAGTGGGAAGTACCACCAATCAATGAGCCTGTTTTATGTTGATCATTTTCAGTTTATCTTACTGAATAGTTCTATTTATTTATTTATTTTTCAATAAAAAACAGTGTAAAGTAAGTCGTTTTCCCTTACTTAGTCACCTGTACAGTGCAGCACGGAGGATTTTAGTCGTTTTCCCTTCTATTAAAACTATAATTTACAGTCACAATGCAATAAAAAAAGAATTGTTTCACTATAGTTTGAAAACTAAATGAAGCTGACATAGCTCAGCTAGTAAGACATGTACAACATGAAGTTGATTTAGATTTCTCTTTCTAAGGAGTCGAAAGTTTGATACACTATCTTCACATCCATCTCTGCTGTTTGGTACATTAAAAAGTAAATGAACCCAAGCATTTGATTAACAAACCAGAACTTCCCTTTATTCTGAAAAAAAGGAAAGTTCACTTGGTGAATTGGAAAAAGATTTCTACTATAATGGAGTTTGGGGGCTAGTGGTGGCATCAGAATAAAAAAATGTTGCCTTACTGTCAAAATGGTGGTGGAGGTTTGGGAAAGAAAAGAAATCATTATTAGTACTGAAGATATTAAAATTTATGAGTAGTACATCAGAGATGGAAAGTTATGGTTATCATAGAATATATGAGTAATATGCTGTTGAAGATAGGAGATGGATTAAATTGGAAGTTCTGGACTAATATTTGGGCTGATGACAAATCATTAAAGTAGAATTTTCCTAGGTTGTTTTTCACTTTCAATGGAAAAACTTGACAGTGTAGCTGGAGTGTTTATTCATGACTGTGAAAGTAGGAGGTGGAGATTGGAATTTAGGAGAAAGCTATTTGTATGGGAGGAGGATTGTTTAAAAGAACCGAGAATTTTAGACAATGTGAAATAGACATTCACAAGGAGGATGGTATTCACTAAAAAGGTGAAAAGAATGGGCTATTAATTTTCAGTAAACTTAAACTTTTTTTGCATCTGTTATGAGAAGAGCTTTGGGATTGATCTTCGACCCTATAAGCACAATCGAGACAAGTCTAGCTCCGCTAAGGATCCAAATTTTTTGTTGGCAAGCACTTCTACTAAGGATCTTTTAATTAATTAACATATCTTACCATTGTCTGTTAGTAGTATTTTTTTTTTTTTTTTTTTTTTTTTTTTTTTTTTTTCCTTTTGGTGATTCAAAGGTTGAAACAACAGTTCATTTGTTGTTACTATGCAATCAGTCAT
Organism: Camellia japonica; assembly: GCA_030407325.1. Lineage (NCBI taxonomy): Eukaryota > Viridiplantae > Streptophyta > Magnoliopsida > Ericales > Theaceae > Camellia > Camellia japonica. The sequence goes on along the minus strand of JAPPVO010000029.1, from coordinate 111,381,077 downwards.
GCAAGTTTTCCCAGGAAACTTACAAAGCTTGATGAATTGGTGGTTTACTTCACAGTAGTTGCCTAAGGCTTTTTGAGCCCTAGGCCAAACATCAAAATGAGGCCTTACCCTCTAGGGCCTCGGACAGTTGGGGCCTTTGGCAAGAAAGAATTTATTGGTGCAGCTTGGGCAAACTGCCAAGTTGCCTATATTGTTGAGCTGGCTCGGTTACTTCAAGGTATTGTTATCTGACAAAATTAATTTGGGGGACACTATTTTCCACTATCATGTGGTCTCTATGGTTAAGCAGGAATAGGCTGATATTTAACAAGGAGGAAATTGATTAGGAGAATATAATCAAATTAGTGAAAGTGAGTTGCTTCATGGGTAAAGGCAAAATCTGAGGTGTGTTTGTCACCATTGAAGACTTCCTTTACCAGTGAACTTTTGGAGAGTGTATGATTTTTTTGCTAGTTTTTTAGATTCTGTCTTATTTTGAATTTGGTATCCTAACCAACTGAGATTTGGGATGTTGTTGATATAGGTTATGACCTCTTGTAATTCTAAGAGCATACATTTTCTCTATGATGCTCGAGTCTTTCTACCTCGAAAATTTAAAAATACTAAACAAATTTGGTGATGAAAGTTCGTTTTCCCCCCATATGATTAGGTTGAAATTTTGACTAACTTTTCAAAAATTCAAATAAATAATTTGAAAATTAATAAAGATAAATTCACTTGCATGGTTTGAATAAAGAAAAGTAGGAGACTCGTGAAAGTTTCAATTTAGATTACAGCTCTAAACTGATTGTAGATTCAAAATGTTCTGTATTGTATTATGCAATAAAGAGTGCTTCAGCATAAGAAAATGCTCTGAAAATTTTGTTCATGACCACTAATTCAAACATTTTATCTATTAGGGGTGGACACTGTATTGTGTTGTGCTATATTATTTCGGATTTGTGTCAGAATTATTTTAACAGTGACTCAACTCATTTATTATTTTGACCCAATACCCCTTCTCTTACAACACCAGATTTCTCGCTTTGACAAACAAATCTTAATCACATAGACTTACTGTTTGTCTTGTTGAATTTTTTCATAAAATTAATTATCTAATTTAATATTATTATTTTTATAATAATAATAATAATACTAACAACCAATAAGAAAGAATCGATGATAAGAAAGAAATAAACAACTAAACAAAAAGTGTTCTAAAAGAAAGTAATTAATTTTTATCTATGGCAATAATTAATCACTTCAAATTCAATTGACAACGTACATGACTGATGAACTGAACTAACCCAATTGGTTATCTACTTTAACGTTTGATATACCTCTCTTCCTTCAATTAAAATGAGAAGTAGGAACCTATTTGCATACCAATCTTTTTTTAGTTCACACCATTTTGTTTGTATGGATATTAAGTATAGAACTGGTTTTTCTTTCTTTATCTTTTTCTTTTTCTTTTTTTTTTAATAATTGATATCTGAATCATTGATTTTTGTTCGATAATTAATATCCAAACCAAAAAAAAATAGTATTAACTAAGAATTTTAATAAATTGACATCAAAGGATTCTTCCAGCTTGACTGAGAATACAAACACACTTCAAAGATTGGTCATGACAAAACCAGCAGAATGTCACTGTCATGCCAGCCCGAGCAAGGACCATTTATCATAAGTACAATGATTTATCATAAGTACAATGATTCGGGGAGAAGGGGAGGGGGAATCATGAACGCACGCAAAAGCTTGGTCTAACGAAGGTTCACTATATCACAGAAACTAGCAAAGGCATTCACTCCTCAATCAAAATCAGATTTTAATGAGCAATCAGCTTAGAATGTCTACAGAAACCAGTAAAATTCCCACAAAGTGTAACAAAATCATGAAAATAGACCGGTCAAACATAAAATGCTAAATCTTCTTGCCATGACTACAACGTGTCCATGACAACTTAAATCACTCTTAATATTTGGTGATTGTCAGCTAAATAATAAATATCTCGCCCCGTGTAAATAAAGCAGGAAAACTGAACAGGAGTATATTTTCTAAAAGAATAAAAAAATGATACAAGATGTATGCTCCATGTCTTCAAACTGAAAATGGGATGTATCCATGACCTCAGTTTTGGGCAGACAAGGGAAGATCAACACTTTCTTTCTCAGACAAGTAAATACAGCAAACTATCTTCTTATGATGAATGATATAAGCATTTCATGAGCAGATATAACCCAAAACACTGAATTTGCCATGTAATCTTCCCGTGATCACCATTGCTGGTTCAGCAATTATCAGACAAAATGCTCTCCAGGCATGTGGAAAAAATCACACAGTAAACTTGGCAATAACTAAGCTCACTGCTATAAAAGAAACATAGAGACCAACAAGGCAAAATCCCCAAAATCTAGGTACCCGAAACCTACACCAAGTTATTACTAATAGAGAACCCATCAGGCTTAGAAGCAAGAACACAAACGCAACCACAATACTGACATGGAAATGGAGTTCGTAAGCTTTTGGATACACATTGGCAGTCTGTATTACCAAAGCCGTGCCAAGCCCAAAAAGCATGTTAAACATAGGCCCGGCAAAGCAACCAGCCATGGCCAGCGCTGGCTGGCCCGCTTTAGCAACTGCCACATCAGCAACAAGATCACCCACTGAGTTTCCCCATGCAAGTACTGTCAGCCCAAGTAGCGCAGGAGGCAACTTAAGAAGTGCCCCAAGAGCTGCAAGGCAGTTTAGGAGTTCCCCGGCCATGACAGAGATCCAAAATACACTCATCACAAATGCTATGAGCACTACGGGCATTTCCTCGGTTTTTGGGGGCTCTTTTTGGACTATGTAGTGAAGAACTGCTAGAGAGGAGCATGCAAAGAGTACTACTAGCCAGAGAGGAAAATGGGAATTCGGAAGGAGAAAACTGATGGGATGATTTAGTGGCATGAATGAGTTACAAGAGTATAGAAGGGCAAGCGGGCAAAGAACAATGTTGGCAGATCGATAGAATCTGTTCCATTGAGAAGGAGAAGTCTGAGGGATAGTGAGTTTTAGAAGAATTGAGACTGGAAGCTCCCACACTTTTGAGATCTGCAGACAAAGAAAAAGAGAATTAGGTCAAAAGAAGAGTAGTACTCATCTTTACTATTACAGTATACAGATGAGCTGATGATGCACATTCCAAAGAAACATTACAGTTGAAGTGAGTACAAAGCAAAGTCACATCATGCATATAGTTCCAACTGCAAATGGCTACTTCTAAAATTACTTCTAATCAACAGCATTAAGTTTCATGACATCATTAAAATTAATGTAACTTTTTTTCTTTTTTCTTTTTTACAGTATACATTAATGAATCCAAAGATAAGAGCAATATGCTGGATTGATAATCAGGGAAGCCCCTGAAAATAGTAAAAATAGGCATTCCCCCTTTGCCAAGCTGTTTCCTGGCTAACCTAACTGAGTAAAGCGTGAATTAGCAGCTGGGAACTCAGTTGCAGAAAGCCAGGGTGGGGATGGGGGCAGGAGCTGAGGAGCAAGGGCATATATAAAAGTTTCTTAGGTTGGGAGCACTTATGGGAGCATGTATATAATTATTTATTAAATATATAAAAATATTCTAACAATTATTTTTACTGCTTAGTTGTAATATATGTATTAAAATATGAATAAATATTAGAGATTTATGTCAATTACAAATTATCTTTATTAAGTATAAATAACTACTATATAAATAGAAACTACTAGAATAAGTGTGAATTGTTTTTATTTTGTTTCTATAAGGTTTATATGTTTGAGAGGTTTCTATCTCAGTTGGGTTACTTGAAAACACGGAATCGCATTTCTTAGTAAGAAACACCACTTGAATAGAAGGTTCCTGCAACTAAGGCCGGGAACCTCTAGATCATAATACATCAGGGTGTGTGAAGGAGCCATTATTTGTCCCTCTTTGTTCCTCTCTATAAAGAGAGGCTGCCACATGAACCCAAAGATCACAATTTTGTTCTCTATAGCATTTAAAGGCAAAGTCCATCCCTTAGAGCCATTCCGGTAAATGGAACACTCAAGCTACAAACAACGGTTCATCAACAGGAAAAATGTCACTTCATGAAATCATAATATGCCCATTATCATATACAATGCAAGACACAACTATGTGAGATTTAATGCTAATGGGTGATTTGGACTCTATATATGGAATCACTGTCTGTTCACACTGAAAACATATTTATGTATTACTGAGAAACAAAGTGAACTCAACATAACTTAACACACTAGTTTTGCAAGGACACAAAAACATTCACCATTAAGCTCTATTGATGATCATAGCTTCTTCACTTATATGTGTCGAGTTTTTGTTCACTGCTACAAGCTAAGATCAAATACAACCTAACCCCAACTCCAAGGGGTTGGCCAAGTATAAAATACAAGATGTCGAGTTCAAGTCACTCCAAGGGTTCACTAGAGGTAATTTCAAGGCCCTTGGATTAGTAAAGATGCGTGTAAGCTGGCCCGGACACCTAGTTATCAAAAAATACAACCTAACCCCTATTTATCCCTGCATTCTATACCTTAAAGCATGTGTAGCCCAAATATAAGCAATATACTCAGTTTCACACATTCATACTTGATGTAGTGGAATCGTGTAATAGTGATGATTTTAGGGTCTGTTGATTCAAAAATGAATACCTACAAACAAGATCCTAAGATCCTTCTCTAAACATGCTGATTCACACAGAATATTGGCGATAGGTGCACCAAGGCGCCAAAGTCTCCTGGGGCCTAGGCTCAAGGCGCAAGGCGAGGAGCAGGCTTAACCGAAGTGAGGCGCACCTTGTACAGAAAAATATATATAATTTAATATAAGTAAATAATTTAAGGTTCAATATAAACAAAATGAAATGTTAAACATTTAGTGTTTTTTGGAAATTAGGAATTAGGGCTAATTTTTCTTCTATCATTGATTTAGGATTGAATGCTCAATGTATTGACATCTGTAATAAAAGTAGGGATCTTTTGTAGCTACACCATATTAAATCAATGGTCAGATTTTAAACAAAACCAATTAAAGCAAAAATAAAAAAAACCCTCAAGACGCAAGCCTTAGGCCAGTCAGGTGCTATCGAAGTTGCCTGGCCTAGAACACTACAAGGCGGGCTTGAATGGGATTTGGGCCTAGGCGCACGCCTAGGCGCGCCTTATCGAAGTCGCCTAGCCTGGAACACTACAAGACGCAAACCTTGGGCCTGGATGGGACTTGGGCTTAGGCGGGACTTGGGCCTAGGCGCACCTTTAATAACACTGATTGGGAGTAAAAGGCTCAACAATGGTTGATTCTAAAAAATATACCCAAGGTTATAACAAAAGAGTATTATATTAATCATCAAAACTGTGTTGCCCCAAGACTTGCATCTTTATTTATAATACGCCTAATTCATATAGAACAAGAAACTAATAAAATAGGAAATAAAATAAAAACTAATAGAATCGGAAAACTACATAATCCCAAATCAGGAAAATAAATAATTCTAGTCTATTCTATAGTAAATTAGAATATTTCTAACTAAATATTATTTTAAAATAATAAAATATAAATATAATTTTCTTAAGATTTTGACTGCATCAATAACCCTTCAAAAAAAATAATAATAATAATAAAATATCAAAAATGGCATTTTTTATATCCAATTAACACCCAAAAAATCAAATACTTCATTTCATAAAATTTGACCACATCCAGATTCAGTCCCCTTCTGAACAGTGGCTGCCAGAAAAATTTCCAAGCACGAATTCCTTAGTGCTACCCTTTACGCTGTGTTTGGTTGAGGAATTTGGGAAGAGATTTAGAAAGGAAACGGGAAAAGGGTAAAAGGAAAATGAGCATGAAACTAGGTGAAATATAGGTATATTTTATTCATATTTCACCTATCTTTTCCCTTTCACTTTCCAAATCATTTCCCAAATCCCCCAACCAAACACAGCATTAAAGCAACTTAGGGACATCCGGAAGCATTTTCATTTGCAATTGTGCTAATCAACTGCCAAAAAGTGATAATCAACTGCCTAAATGTGAAGACAACAATATCATTCATCATCTTTCTGCTATATACCTCTGATATTTCACATTATAAAAATCCATTTTCTCTACCCTAAATGAGGAACATCATTTTCAAAAATGAACTAAGGGAAAACTTTATGATTCAAATTAGTGATTTTAGAATTACAATTTCCTATTCCTGTTCTGGGCATGTAAAGACAACAGAAACATTAATAGGTTTAGCAAGAAAGAGAGAACAACAGATTCTTGCTTAGGATGGCCACTGCTCATAGAAAAGCTAATCATATAGGCTAGATGAAGATTAATGGTGAGGATTTGACGCAGCAGGAGGCTACTTCCATGGACATTGTGGACTTCTACAAGAGATCATACTTTGAGTCAGATTTGAGAAGACATTTTATTGATGTCTTGGACTTGGATTCTATTCAAGATGAGGAAAGAACTTGGCTAGAGACAATGCCCTATGGAGGAAGTGATTGAGGCCTTGAAGAGTCTCAATAGAGATAAGTCTTATGGCCTTGTGGATCCTCTATAATTTTCTTCCAACAATCAAACCTACTTTGAATCATTTAAATTCTAGATCGTTCCCCTCAAGTGACGCGTTGCCCCTGCCTCCGGGTGTTTCGAAAAGTGAGCAAGGGGCGCCGCATCGATGCTTGGCTGCGGTGAAAAATGGGCAAAGGTCCCCGTGCTTCTCTGAACGAGCGCGGATAAAGAAGCTAGTCCAAGACTATAGGTTTAGGATAGCCACTTGGAACATAGGAACCTTAACTGGTAAAACGATAGAATTGGTAGACGTTATGATTAAGAGGAGAGTTAGTATAACTTGCGTATAAGAAACTAAGTGGACGGGTGAGAAAGTTAGAGAAATTGAGGATACCGGTTTTAAACTGTATTACAGTGGTAAGGATAGACGCAGGAATGGGGTAGAAATCATAATTGCCAAAGGTCTTGTGAAAAATGTAGTGGCGGTCATTAGGAAAGGGGATAAGATTATGTTAGTTAAACTAGTTATTGGAGGGAATATAGTAAACGTTATTAGTGCATACGCCCCTCAAGTAGGATTAGATGATCAGACTAAGGGATTTTTGGGAGTAAATGGATGAAATCTTACAGGAGATACCCGTAGGAGAGAATCTGGTTATAAGTGGAGATTTTAATGACCATGTAGGCTTAGATAAACTAGGCTATGAAAGGGTGCATGGTGGATATGGTTTTGGTGACAGAAATGAGGCTGGAGAGAGTATCTTAGATTTTGCGTTGGCTTCTGACCTGGTGGTGGCCAATACTATGTATAAGAAAAGGGAGGAGCATTTGATAACCTTTAAGAGTGGGTCAGTTAAGAGCCAAATAAATTACTTCTTAGTGAGAAAAGTGGACCGCCTAAAATGCAATGATTGTAAGGTGATTCCTGGAGAGAGCCTGGCCTCTCAACATAGGATTTTGGTACTAGATTTATGTTTTAGAGGGCAATACCAAGCTAGGAAGGATGATGGGCGTCGTAGGATGAGATGATGGAACCTAAAAGGGGATAAACTAGAAATATTTAAGAATAGAATGATTAAGGAAGGTACTTGGGACTTGGAAGATGATGCTATGTGAAACTCGATGACTAATTGTATGAGGAGAATCTCATGGGAAGTGCTTAGAGAGTCGAAAGGAACAAGACCCAGCTCTAGGGAAACTTGGTGGTGAAGGAAAGAGGTTCAAGCGGTAGTTAAGGCAAAAAAAGAGTGCTTTAAAAAGTGACAGAAGAATAGAACTGAGGAAAACCTTAAGAGCTATAGATTGGCTAATAAAGAGGTCAAGAAAGTAGTGAGAGAAGCTAAGTTGAAAGCTTATAATGACCCATACACTAGACTAGATAGTAAAGGGGGAGAGAAGAGCATATACAAACTTGCTAGGATACAGGAGAGGAAAACAAGAGATTTTAATCAAGTTAAGTACATCAAAAGTGAAGATTCTAAGGTATTAATAAAGGATGAAGAGACTAAGAAAAGATAGAAAAATTATTTTGAGAAACTATTAAATGAGGAACATGGAGGTACAACAATAGGGGAAGAAATAGCCAGTAATACGATAAACCAAGACTATAGGTTCTATCGCAAGATTAGGAACTTTGAAGTGGAGATTGCACTTAAGAAGATGAAATCAAATAAAGCTTTAGGACCTAATGATATCCCTATTGAAACTTAGAAGTGTTTGGATAAAAAGGGGGTTGCTTGGTTGACTAGGTTGTTTAGCAAAATTTTATTGACCACCAATATGCCAGATGAGTGGAGGAAGAGTATTTTAGTGCCAATTTATAAGAATAAAGGAGATGTCCAGAATTGCAACAACTATAGAGGAATCAAGCTAATGTGTCATATAATGAAAGTGTGGGCGAGAGTGATGGAACGCCGATTGCGAGATATAACAGAGGTGTCAGAGAATCAATTTGGGTTTATGCCTGACAGGTCAACAATGAAAGCGATCTATCTTTTGAGAAGAGTAATAGAAAAGTATAGAGAAAAGAAAAGAGATATTCATATGGTGTTTATCGACCTTGAGAAAGCATATGATAGAGTACTCCGGGATATAATATGGTGGGTGTTAGAGAAGAAAGAGGTGACAAAAGATTACATTGATGTGATTAGAGACATGTATGAATGGGTGATGACTACTATTAGATCGCCTGCTGGAGAAACAAATGAATTTCCTATCACTGTAGAGTTACACCAAGGATCTACCTTAAGTCCTTATCATTTTGCTTTAGTTATGGATGAGTTGACGAGAAATATTTAGGATGACGTGCCATGGTGTATGCTTTTTGCAGACGATATCGTGCTAGTGGATGAGACTACAGAAGAAGTTAAAAAATATTTAGGATGACGTGCCATGGTGTATGCTTTTTGCAGACGATATCGTGCTAGTGGATGAGACTACAGAAGAAGTTAACACAAAGTTGGAGATTTGGAGAAAAGCTCTCGACTCTAAAGGTTTCCGGATAAGCAAAACTAAGACAGAGTACATGGAGTGTAATTTTAGTAACAGTAACAATAAAAGCAGAGGAGAAATGAGGATTAAGAACCAAGAACTGCCTAAGAGTGAACATTTTCGTTATTTAGGGTCGATTATCACAATAGCGGGAGAGATTGATGCGGATGTGGCACATACGATTAAGGCTGGATGGTGCAAGTGGAGAAGTGCGTTTGGGGTACTATGCGATAAACGAATACCCACTAGACTAAAAAGTAAGTTTTATAGAACGGCTATTAAACCAGCAATGTTGTATGGGATGGAGTATTGGGCAACCAAGAAACAACATGTAGATAAGATGAGTGTGGCTGAGATGAGGATGCTAAGGTGGATGTGTGGCAAGACTAGACAAAACAGAATTAGGAATGAGTGTATTTGGGAATGGGTAGGAGTAGCACCGATAGAAGATAAGTTGAGAGAGAATCGATTGAGATGGTTTGGTCATATTCAACGGAGACCAACAGAGACAGTAGTGAAGAGATGCGATGCTGTAACAGTAGATGGAAGGGTTAGGGGATGGGGTAGGCCTAGATTAACGTTGGCTAGCATTGTAAATAGAGATATGGATCTACTTAATTTGACTAATGAAATGGCCTTTGATAGGACCGCGTGGAGAAGAAGGATTCATGTAACTGACCCCATTTGATGGGACTTAAGGTTTGGTTTGATTTAGTTTGGTTTGGTTTGGTTTGGTTAGTGTTGTTAAATTTAAAGAAAAATATAAAATAGCACCATGTCAAGGTGACACTCTACTGCTAAGTTTTATCCCTTTTCTAACTCTCCATCAGGAAATAGAATTAACTAATCATATGTTTAAAGGTTGAAAAACTCAATGCCACATCTGAATGTGAGACATTGTATACGGTAGGCTTCATTTGTTTGGGCATGTAGCTATATGGACCCCTTCCTTGAGCAAGTACATGACAAGACTTCAGTTGTTTATGGTAGGCTTTCAAATGCAAGCAACGGTTTTGCAATGGCAAGAGGACTGAAATTGCAAGTACATGAGAATACTTCACTTGTTTATGGTAGGCTTTCAAAAGCAAGCAACGACTTTTCAAATTCAATAGCAAGAGGAGGCCTGAAATTGCAAACTAGTTACGCTAATAACTGAACCAATTGTAGTGTTATGATAGCAGTCATATTGATGTACAAAAGGGAAAGAGACACAATCACTGAAGAGGCTACATCCCTAACACACTCACAATATTATTAAGCTAGAAACTCCCTAATACACTGAGAAACCCATTATTTATAGGCTAATAATCCTAATTAAATTAAAAATATCTTACTAAATTTATGGATTTAAGTATAACTAAATATTAATAATAATAATTTATCAATTACATTTGTGGGATCAAAACGTCTTTGGTCCATGTAATGGACCCACAGGCTTCGCCCCAAACTTCCAAAGAAAATAATGAGCTTCCATTCAGTCAAAGGTCAAGCCATCACATACACTCCTATGAGACTAAAGAGTTTGAGAGGAACCTAAATGCCTCCTTTATTGTTCCAGTGCCAACGGATTGTGCTTTGGATGATATCAAAGATTACAAGTCGACTAGCTTGACTAGCAGCATTTATAAAGTCTATAATGCCTTTGTGGAAGGAAGACAACTCCTTGATGTACCACTGGTGGCTAAAAACTATGTGAGCTCTAGAATAGAGAGAAACATTCTTTGCAAGCTAGATATTGAGAAGGCATATGATCATGTATGCTGAGATTTCTTAATCCATTTACCAAAGAAGATGGGCTTTGGGGTGAGGTGTTCTAGGTAGATAAGCTTCGCATCTCTTTTGTAAAGTTTTTTTCTGATAGTAAATGGGGAAGATAAGAGCTATTTTAGAGCTCTAGGGGTTGTGGCACTCAACTGCTACTCTTTTTCATCCTTTTAGAGGTGCTTAATCATATGATTCTTTTGATAGTGAGATATTTGGACACAAGGTGGGTAATACAGTTGATGAGATCGTATTAGAGTTTTATTTTCTATTTGCTAATGATACTAATTTGTTTTGCGACAAAATAAAAAAAAAATAAAACAAAACAAAACAAAACAAAAAAACAAAAAAAAGGAATTGAGTACTTTGAGATGTGTATTACTTTGTTTTGAAATAGTGTTGGGCCCTAGGGTTCACATGAAAAGGAGTGACATCATTATGATAGGTGAGGTAGATGATGGGGATATTTTGGCAACTGATTTGGAACATAGATTGGTATCTCTGTCTTCGACCAACCTGGAGCTTCCATTGACTTGTCCTTCAAAAACAAAGCTTCTAAGGATGTAGTGGGGGAAAGATTTGAGAAGTGGTTAGCTAAATTGAAGAGACAATACCCATCTGAGGGGGGCAGGCTTACTCTCATCAAAAGCACCATTTCCAGCCTTTCTATGTTTGTGGTCTGTTTTCACTATCCCTATCTAAGTTGTGAAAAGGTTGGAGAAATTGATGAGGAACTCTCTTGGGGGGATGGGGGAAGGGATTGAAGTGAAGTTGAAGTATCATCTTGTATACTAGGACAAGGTTGTTTACCTTTGAAAGGGGGAGGCTTGAGGATTTGTAGGTTAGAGGTGTTCAACAAAGCCTGGTTAGAGGAAATGGATGTGGAGCTTTACATGGGAGAGGAAGAGATGTGAACAATGATTAGTGGAAAATATGCTCATGGTTGGGGGATTGGTACACTTAATATAAGGGGTCATATGATATGGGAACTTGAAAAATCATAAAGGAATATTTCTTTCTTTTGAAGGGCTTCAGCGTTGGGGAAGGTCGTAGACCTTTATGAAATTGCGGTTAATTCTTAAATCTGAATGAAGGATTGTTGGACCTTATCTACCATGGGAGTGCTACAGAATCCGATCTTCTAGAGACCTTTTCAGGATGGATGTTTCGGGTCAAGAGGGTGCAAGCACGAATGGAAGATACTTTTGTATGAAGAGAGTCCAAGAACAACAATTTTTTAAGCGGTTTCCTTTTTATCGGAAGTTGGTTGGGGAAGGGGAAGAAGGCTTTCCTTAGAAAGTGATTCAACACTCAAAAGCTCCTTAGATGGCAACTCAAGAAGTTATCCTAATGACGAATAATCAGAGGAAGAGGTGCCAATTTGTGTTACATTGGTCTTGCATGTGCTCTAGAACACAAGGAAGAGTATGATTTATCTTCAATTGTACTGTGTGTTTGGAGTTGAGCGCATGATGTCAGAGTCAGCTAAGGAGGGGAAAGGGAAGTAGTAGGGGAAAATATAAAAATTATTGGGAAAGGGATGTCGTAAGGGAAAATATAAAAATTATATGGTGCATCTAGAGAGAGAGAAATATGGGAACTTTTGAAGCTGTACAGATTGATTATTTGTTTAAAAAGAACCATGCTTATCTTTATAAATTTCTGGCTCAGAAAGAAATTTTTTTCTTCCTTTCTTTTGTTGACTTTTTGAAGGAAATGTATATCCACATAGACATGTTGGAAAAGTGTATGAGATTCGTAGTTCTGTTATTGTTGTATAATTATGTGTATAGGGTTGTGCCCCTTATTTAGTTGGCTCCGGATACTCAATAACTTTATACAAATTGAGCTGAAATTTATTATCATTTTCTTTAGGTGCCTTCCAATTTGCTAACAATTGACTATTCCTCAAGCCAGTTTTTAGCAAAAAATTTAGTTTTCTTCAATTCTACCCATATTAATAATTATGTTTTTTGTTCCACACTCATGCAAGTGGTCAGTGCTCAGTCCAGTGCTGAAACCTAAGTTGTATACAAAATTATAAACCAGCTATATGTTGCAAATCCATTGTTGAATTGCATCAGGTCATAAGCTATGTTTCACGGACTCATGTATGGGTGTCAGGTGTGATTCAAAGTCTAAGCCAGATTCTTCAAATTCCTATGTCTAAAAGAACGTCTAAAAGTACAAAGACATGGCTAGACATTCATATTTCATAATATTCAGTTTTCTGGGGTAAAATGGTTTCTCAAAAGTAACTTAGAGCATTTTATGCATAAAGTGAGAGTTTTATATTGAATAACATCAGGTGATAAGCTATGTTTCATGGACTAGTGTATGGGTTTCAAGTGCGAACATGAGTCTAAGCCAGATTCTTCAAATTCCTGTGTCTAAAAGCACGAATACACAACTAGACATTCATATTTCATAATATTCTTCTTCGATTTTCTGGGGATAAATGGTTTCTCAAAAGTAACATAGAGCATTTTATGCATAAAGTGAGAGTTTCATGTACCATCATATAGTAAACTTAATTACTAGACATGGTTACTACTGGCACATGCTCAAATAGACATGTCTGACAAATATCTTATACCTTTACCCAAGGGTAGAGTGTTTGTTTGCACAATTACATCACATGAATTTAGGAGTTTACTAAGGAAATAAATTAGACTCCATGTGCTTACTTTTTGCAAGAAACCATATCTTTGAGGCAGAGAAGCAAAGCATCTAGAAGATTTTAGGAGAAGCATGGGTATGGAGAAGTCTCTCTCTCAATCAACCTACCTAAGGTAGCTAGACCCACACAGAGTAACACACTGCAGCGAACCTTCACCTCCGACCAATAGACCTCAAAGCGTCGTAGTGCATGCTAAGTTGTTCGGCATGTGTAGGCCTCACCTCTTGGCCTTGGGGGAGAGACAGAAGATATCACCTAGACTCTTAGCTCACACAGGATGCTAGGAAGGTGACTCGTCGCATCTCTTTCATAGAGTGAGATTGAAGCATGTACTAAGTTCCATCATCTTGAGATTGCTCAATGAGACTGAACAAGTGTCTCATGACGGCAAACACATGGCGATCCCAAAACCGAAGTATTAGGCAAGCATTTACAGTGTCATGTCTAGAATGCACAAAAGAGGAATGATAGTAGTATATATTTCTATAATGGTTTCGTATTCATTCTCATAGTGTGCACATTCAATTGAGTATAAATGAATATTCAGTGAATTATGTAGCTGCATTAGTAGAAAAAACTAAGCATGATGATGCTCCAACAAATAGTTAAGGTGCAGAGGTGAGTAGTAGTGCCATAGAGAATCCAAACATATCATCGGAACTGTAGCTCGTAACAAGATATTACATTGGAAAAGAAGGCACCCATTACATTCTTAGTCATTTCATGTTAAGCAAATTTATACTATCTCCAATAGTCCCCACTGGTCCAGTAATCAACATTTAAAGTATTAGATCCCTACTCAGACTGCAGAATTAGGTCTAAGTTTTAATCACATTACATTATTGATACATCGACAGCTGTACTCAGTTAAACCAATTGCAATATTAACCAGGCAATCACAACTTCCACACTATTAATACGATGAGATAATACACCAACTAGATCATAAACAATGCAAGATATCAGAATTGTAAAATTGTAACCCAAAACATACCTGCCTAACAACTTGTCGAAAATGAAAACCCGGCTTCCCTCCCTCTACTTTCCCCAACAATTCTTCATTTTCATAATCCAGTGCAATTAAATCCTTCTGAACCTCAACATCCCCAACAAAACCACCACCCACATCAACCCTACCTTTTCTTTTCCCACGATCCATCCCCAAATCCATCCAAAACACAAACCCAACAAAAAACAGATAAAACCCAACAAACCCAATAGCCTGCCACAGAAAAATCTCAGCACTAAGATACACATAGAACAAGAACAAAGCTGCAGTCAAGTAAAACAACACGTCCCTCACAAAAGGCACACGGTCCACAGAAAAGGGTGCTGCATAAATCGCCACAAACCCAACAACCAATGCCGAAACAAACGTCCCGGCCGACAAAATCGCGCCGAACCCAGTCCTCGGATGGCCTCCGCGGACCGCAGCGACCGATGCGAACACATCGGGGGCACCATTGCCGAGTGCAAGAAGAGTCACAGCCCCAATACTGGGTGACAAATTGAGATGGGTAACGAGCTTGGTGACCACAACAGAGAATTGATCCTGAGCGGTCTTGACGAGGACATAGAACTGGAAGAGGATAGTGAGGAAGAGAAAGGGGACAGAGGCAAATGGGTTTTGGTGGAAGATGCAGAAATGGAGAGAGAAGTAGTTGATGAGGCTGTTAGAGTCGCCATTGCAGTGGAGGAGAGAGAAAGAGCAGCGATTGTGAGGTGGGGTTTGGAGGATGGAGGAGCAGGAGAGGGAAGTAGTGGTGGTGGTGGTGGTGGTGGTGGTGGAGGTGTTGAGGAGGGACCTGTGGGGGATTAATGGGTTTGTGGAGGGGTAGTTTGGGGAGGGTGTGAGGAGGAAGAAGAGGAGAGTGGAGAGAAGGATGAGTGAGATTGTTGGGGTTTTGAGGGAGGAAGGGAAGAGAAAGAAGGCCATGCCATTCCAATCCAAACAAGGTTTAAGCTCTCTCTCTCTCTTTCTTGGGTGAGATTGGAGAGTGATGAGTATTGGCTGGTGCGAGTCTCTGTGTCCTTTTTTTCTCTCTTGAATCTTTGACGCGTTTTCGTTGCTTTCTCAACACCTGCAACCTGTAATTGAAGTTTTATTTTTGAATAATAATATATATATCAATTAGTACTAACTAATATGGTATAATTTTAAAAAAATTTAATATTTATAATTTATATAATGAACGAAATTAATAATATTGTTATAAATAATATTTATATACTAATTAATATATGTAGCACTATTGTTTATTTTTTCCAATAAAAAAATGAGAGTTCGGGGCTTTTTGGAAAGTATAAATAAAAATTTGCTTGGTGTTTAATTTTAGAGTAATGCTATATATTTTAAAAATTCTATTAAAATTTTTATCAAATATCTCACATGAATGTGAGATTCACACTATGTGAGTTCCATGTGGATCTCACACCATATGAGACCTTTAGTAAAAAATTTTAATAGAATTTTTAAAATCTCTAACATTTTTATTAATTTTATTTTAAGAAAATTATTAATAACTTCTATTTTTTATGTATTTTTTGTAAGTAAAAAAAGGGAAAAGGTATCTAATAATAATAATTTAGAGGATAAAGGACACCAAAAAAAAATAGTGATGCATCAGGTCCCTGAACAATATGACGCGCATTTTTAATTATTTTGTGGACCAAAATACCCTTCCCAAAATCAACACAGAAACGAAACTCATTCCGACGTCTGAGTTCCATTCCGAGCATCCAGCATCTTCACGAACAAGAGAACAGCAGAATTAGGGTTTCAATATCATCTTCACCATCAACATTAGAGCTTCGTTATCTTCTACAAAAATCATTCCCATTCCTTCATCACAAATTTCTCTGACCCCGTTTTCACTGTTCATCGTCATCTCAATTCATCTTTGTCACGTCGCATCTTCATCTTAGGCCATATCAGCTCGTCATTCAAGTTTTATCCTAACTCTGGTAATTTTTTCTACAATACAACTAGATTTTCTCTAGAAACACAATTAATTGCATTTTATATTAACTTTCCATAAATTAGGGTTTCAATTTCGTAATAAAAAGCTACCTGAATTTGAAAAAAGCTATTTCTGTGTGTTTTGAACTTATTCTTGAACATGTTTGTGTGATTTTATTTGTAAATTTCTCTAGCATTTGAATTTCTCTGGTTTTTGCTTGATGTATGTTTCTTCTTTCAATTTTCTCTGACATGTTTATTTTGAAAAAACTAATTTTTCTGTGTTTTCATCTTATTCTTGAACATGTTTCTGTGATTTTGTCTATAAATTTCTCTGCTCTGTAAATTTCTCTATAATATGTATTTTTAATTGGAATGTCTATCTTTCTCTGGAATGTCTATTACTCTCTTATCTCTGTCTAAATTTCTTGGTATTTATAATTTTCTCTGACCACATCACATCACTTTCCTCCCTTATGTGTCTCTATCATGTTTAATTTTCTCTGGCATTTTAATATTATGGACTGGAATGAATGTTTCTTCTTTGAATTTTCTCTGACATGTGTATTTTGAAAAAAAGTTATTTCTCTGTGTTTTGATCTTATTCTTGAACATGTTTCTGTGATTTTGTCTATGAATTTTTCTGCTTTGTAAATTTCTTTGGAATATGTATTTTTCTCTGAAATGTCTATTACTCTCTTGCATCTGTCTAAGTTTCTCTGGTATTTATAATTTTCTTTGACCACATCACATCACTTTCCTCCCTTGTGTGTCTCTATCATAGTTAATTTTCTCTGGTTGTGTATGTAAATTTTTCTGACATTTTAATATTATTAATTGAAATTTTCTTTGGAATGGAAATTTCCTCAAGAATGTGTAATTTTCTCCGGAATGTGTATTTTTCTCTAGTATGTTTATTTTGTTCAATTCTTGGTTTCAATGTGGTGTAATTTTCAATGGCATGTTTACATTACTTTGTTTATTTTATCTTACTAATTGTGGAATGAAAATTTTCTTTGGCTTGCCATATTTACTTTTCTCTGTCATTCATTTTCTCTGGTATGTTTACTTCTATATGTAATTTTAACAATTATTGAAAAATTCTCTTCCATGTTTATGGTGCTTTGTTGATTTTCTCTGACATTTAATTTTTAATGTCCAATTTTCTCTGGCATGTCCAATTTTCGTTGGCATGTCCAATTTTCTGTAATTTTTCCTTATCTGTAATTTTCTCTGACATCTCCAATTTTCTCTTATCTGTATTTTTCTCCCTTATCTGTAATTTTCTCTGACATGTCCAATTTTCTCTGGCACGTTCAATTTTCTCTGGGATTTAATGTTGACATCTTTATGTTTTAATCATTGTCTAGAAATGGCAAAACGTAAAAGCAGAAAAACACCGGAAACACCAAGCAAGAAACAGAAACTCTCTCAATCTTCTTATGAGCTAAGATAAAAAAACCAGCAGCAAAACACTGGAAACACCAAGCAAGAAAGAACAACTCTCTCAGTCTTCTTATGATCTAAGATCAAAAACCAGCAGCAAAACACCACAAACTCCTCGCCAAAACACACAAGTCCAAAGTGATGAAGCAACTAGCATCCAGATGAGTACCCCAACTTCAAAAGACTCAAGCTCAAGGGGGAAAAAACCTGTTAAACTCCAAAGAAAGAGAGCTCACTATAGTATTCAATACCGATCCAACCTCTCATCTGTTGTCCCCTTTTTTCAAACACTTAAATTCAATTCAAACCAACTTGTAGAGCTTCAAAAGACCCCATTCTGGTATTTGATCCAAGCTCTAACCACTGGAAGGATGGATCTAAAGAAATCTAGGAAATCTGATGATGATGTAGTTGCAATAATCCAATGTTACAATGAAAAAACAAAAGCATTCACAGTTAGTAAAAAGAACTTGACCTTTACAACAAATGACATGACCTTCATTTTTGGTTTGCAATGAGGTAAAGGAGCCATGTCATTAAGATACTTTAAAAAGCCAAAATCTTCATTCCTAAGGAGAAGATTCCAAAAGGACACAAGGCTCACTGGTCCTGTTCTTAAAAATGCCTTGGTCAAAGCAATGAAAGGCAAGCAACCAACTGACTTCAAAGATGTAGCAATCATTGTTACATTATACTTGTGTCTCACCCTATTTTTTGCAACAAGTGGGAATTCAATAGGGTGAGTTTTTATAAAGTATATGGAACCTCTTGAATCAATGAAACAGTATGATTGGCCAGAAGCAATCTCATCAACATTGATTGATTCTATCATAGCATTGCACAAAACTCCAGAAAAAGTTACGGGGTGTGTCATTGCATTGCTGGTAAGTATAATATCCATTCAAATTTGCAGTTATCATACTTACAAATTTGTGCGTTTAGAAAAATTTAATTACTTTAATTTTCATCATAGTATTGGCTATGTGAACATGCAAATATCATTGACTCGGAAGACAGTAACACAATTGCCTTCCCAAGATATGCCAAGTGAAACCTGTAAACCTTGACGAAACAGCTGCAGAAGACACCAATTCACTCTCTTGCACCTCAACAGGTTAGATTTCTATCACTACTGAAATCTCAGTGAAATTCTAAAATTTCTCTGACCACTGCTTTGTTTCCCTCCTTATGCATTGATTGATTAAGATCAATTTTCTCTGAACTATCAATTTATGTTTTCTTCTTTGGTTACCACTGGTTTATTTCTGCCATTATAATCAATTTTCTCTGCAATCCAAATTTCTCTGACCACAATTGTAACACATTAACTTATATACCCTGATTGATTTTCTCTAATATCTGAATTATGTTGGCTGTTCATAATTTTCTCTGGCCCATAAAATTGTTTCTCCTTGTGTGTAATTTTCTCTGGCCCATAACTTATGTGCCTGCATCTTTGATAAACATTGTTTATTTCTACCCTTGTAATGAATTTTCTCTAGAATCCAAATTTCTCTGACACAATTATAGTCAAACATTAACTTATATGCCTTGATTGATTTTCTCTGATATCTAAATTATGTTGCTTGTTTCATAATTTTCTCTGCCTCATAAAATTGACTCCTTGTCTGTAATTTTCTCTGGCCCATACAATTTTCTCTGAAGTTTGTTTCCCATTAGTATCATTTAGATGAATTTTATTTTCCTTATTTGAATTTTTTCTCTCAGTGAATTTTGTAACATTTCTCTAATAAAAGAGCCTCCTGTTACAAATAGATAACAATGAGCTAGTAAAAAACCCATCAGAGGAGTTCTGTCTTGGTAAAAAGACGAAGAAAGAATAAAAAAAGGCAATTGTCAAATTCAAGGAGACATTACAAGATTCATCTGAATAAGGAGGGAATGAAGAAGCAGAAGGCAACATAGAAGAATACGAAGCCAACAATGGACAAGAAAAACAAGCAAGCAGTGGAGAAGCAGAAGCCAGAGAAGAAAATGAAGAAATAGAAGCAGAAGACAAAGAACAAAATGAACAGAAAGAAGAAGACAGTGAAGAAAAAGATGAAGAAGAAGATAAACAGCAAGAAGAAAACAATGAGGAAAGTGATAAAGAAGAACGTAATGAGCTGATGGACCAACAACGTGATAGCATTTGTGGCTCAACAATGCATCAGCCTCAAAAATCTGAGGAATCAAATGATGCACAAATTGCTGATCTACGTCAAAGACTAAAGGCACTTTCTCAATCTAAAAAAGAAGAAGAGAGAAATTGGATTGAATTACTTGCTGAAAAGGATATTGCAATAAGAACCTTGACATCACTTAACTCAGAACTTCAAGAAAGAGACAGCACAATCCAAATGAAACTAAGGATGTTGGAGGTTCAAAAAGAAGACGATACAAAAACAATTCAACAGTTAAGGTATTCAATTTCAGAACTTGAAACTAAAAATGCTAAATTGCATAAACAAGTTCAAGAACTATTCGTCCAACTAGCAACACAACCATACCGAACACCAACACAACTTCAACCACAAGGTCAATGAAAATCTTGAGCCACAAAAAGTTATGTCATTGTGTCAACATAACTCAAAGAAATTTCTATTTATTATAATTTTCTATGTCAATGGTAATTTTCTCTGGAAATTAAATTTCTCTGAACAAATTAGTTTCTGCTGCTTATTTCTATTAATTTCTACTACTCATTTGATTTTCTCTGTCTATTTTCTTATTCGATTTTTGGGGCTTGTTTGATTTTCACTGTGTATAGTTGGAATGCAAGTAGAACAACAACCAACAACCCAACAAGAACAAATGGCACACAAAGAACAACCGAAACAAAAAACAAAAGTCTATGGTAACTGAAAAATATTGAATCAAATAAATTTACATATTGAAATATCATCTGTTACTTCAGAAAAATTTCACTTTTACTGATATTTTCACTGTCTACAGTCAAAAAAGATCCGACATCAATGATAAAATTTAAAGGTAAAAGAAAGGAAGGAAGAGCAGCACGATCCAGAATTTCAATATCCCAAAGTTGCGAAACTGACTAGAGGTTCAAAACAAGCTGCAAAACAAACTAAGCAAACCACGAAGGACAAAGAAGTACTTGATGCTGATGCGTACGTCTTGCCTCAACCTACAAGCATCAGAAAATCTTGGGTCTTTCCACAAACTCTACCGATTTTAAGATTGATAAAAGATCATGTAAAAGACATCTTGCAGCACATATCAAATATGTCTGGACTTGAGTAAGTACAACAAATAAAATAGAAGATAACAAACAACAAATTACAAACTTATATTGCATTAACAACAATTAAATCCCTTCTTTGTCATCTTGTAGGCCTTTAATTTGGACAAGTGAGTTGAATCTCATTACCTTCGAAGACATTGAAAACCTAATAAAGCAAAAAGAAATTGCCAACAATGTAAGTCTTTCATCAAAATTTCTCTGCAATGTTCCATTAGCCTTTATAAACCAATATTACAATTATAAATCATATTTTTTAGGTCATTGATGGCTATGGAGAGATCCTTTTTGCTGACCAAAGGAGAGAAAGCCAACAACCAACTTCATTTTTTTTCACATCCATGAACTTAGTATGTTACTACTATTTTATTTGATTTTCTCTAGAATTTACTTACCACTTTCTCTTGTTAAGATACTTCTTGAAGCCAGTTGTGTCACTAGTCTAATTTTCTCTAGCTAGTTGTGTGTATTTAAAATTTTTCTGTGTATATTTCTTAAATTCCTGTCATTTCAACTTTCTCATAACATAACCATTTTTTGATTTTCTCTGACCACAGAATTTCATCAAGATGACAGAAAATCAAGCTTTTCGAATGTCCTTATTTGGCAAGTATATTGAAACAGCATGGAGGAACTACAGGTTCCTCCATTTCCCAATAAATACTGGAGGTAATGAGAAGTCCACACATGGAAATCACTGGACCTTGCTTGTCCTGGACAAACAAGACAATTTATAGAGGTTCTACAACTCACTGAGGCCAAGGAGGGATGATGCAGAAGACAAATATGTCAAAGTTGCAAAACAATTGGTAACGAGTGCAAATTTCTCTGATCCATCATAATGTTTATGTGATGATAATTTTCATAGAATCCCATTGATTTGTCTGTAAATTTCTCTGTTATTTAAAAATTATTTTTTTGCAACAAGATTATGTGGAGAATTTTTTGAAAGCTTGCCTTGAAAGAGAGGCTCAATCACAACCTTCTTTCAAATTGATAAACTCACAAAACACAAGTTACGACTTTGAGTATGTCAACAATGCTCCACAACAAGACAGTGATTCGTAAGTTTCATACAACATCTATAAATAAGATAATCTGATTTGCATGTTTCTTAAAACTAACCATACCTATAATTTGTATGCAGTCTGGATTGTAGCCTCTTTGTCTGCTATATAATGAAACAATATAGCAAGCATGAACCTATTAGCTCCAAATTGTCCACACAAGACATAAGGTAGATGAGGGCAGAACTTATAGAGAGATTTGTGACCGAAGTTGGCCGGTCATGGACTGAACCAATTGAAATACCTCCAGAAGAAGAACCAACAATGTAATAGTGAAACTAGTAAAAGGAAGACAATGTACATATCCACACAGAAAAAATTGTCTCACATATATGTATATATCCACACAGTATTAACCATTCAATTTTTTGTTCATACATTGAAGGAATGATGATGCTTGACATATATGTATATATCATTTTTTGACTAATGTAAATTTCTTTTTTTTTATTTATTTTGACTAATGTAAATTTCATACCTATCAATGGTTAAATATATATATTTTTTTATTGTGATTGTCAACACAATCCACACAGAGAAAATTGTCTGCAGAAATTTCTCTGGTATGATATTACTAGAAATTCACAGAGAAATTTAACTCGTATCGTCCCAAGGGGATGCCTATATGATCATATAATCTATAATGCTTTGTGTTGGTACAAAACAATCATCAAACTCAACAAAACACAAAGCGCACAATAATTTTCTCTGCTACTGGAAAATTTCACTGGATGAATTTGAAGTTTCAGAACACAATGCCCAGATAATTTTCTCTGCTAGTGAAAAATTTCTCTGGATGAAATTGACGGATTCGAATGGTGAACAGAAAATGGAATTTCTGAGTTGTGAATTTCTCTGGGTTGAGTGATTTGGAGAGGGGGAATTTCTCTGGGTTGGTGAGAAAAATTTCTCTGGCTTTGAGAAAAATTTCTGAGTTGAAGTGATTTTAGATAAATTCTTCCATGGTCTAGAGAAATTCTCAACTCAAAAAAATTTCAAAAGAGCTTAATTTTGTTTCTTGGTTGTACTCAATGCAATAATTTTGTGTATGCTCTGTCTGGTGTGCACATTTCTTGAAGTGAGTCCAGAAAAATTCTTCCCTGGTAAGAATTTCTCTGTGAAGTCCAAAGAAATTCTCTGGATTTCTGTACTTTAAACTTAGAGAAATTTCAACAAACACAATGCACACTGTAATTTTCAATGCTATTGGCAAATTTCTCTGGATGAATTGGATCTCACAAAACACAATGCAGATTTCAACAAACACAATGCCCATAGTAAATTTCTCTTATACTGGCAAACTTCTATGGATAAATTTGACTAATATGAAGTTACTAGAAATTCGCAGAGAAATTTAACTCGTATCGTGCCAAAGAAGGTGTCTATATGATCATGCAATCTGTAATGCACTGTGTTAGTACAAAACAATTATCAAATTCAAAAAACACAATCCACGTAGTACTTTTCTCTGCCATTGTCAAATTTATGTGGATGAATTTGAAGCTTCAAAACACAATGCACAGAGAATTTTCTCAACTATAGGAAAATTTCTCTAGATGGATTTGACAGGTATTACAAACCCACTGCCTATAGTATATATCAACAAACACAATGCACACTTTAACTGATATTGGAAAATTTCTCTGGATGAATTTGATTGATATTATTATATACACGGTCTAAAAAATACATTTCACAAAACAAAATACACAAAGTAATCATCAAATGTATTATTCAATCAATAAAATGTATTATCCTTAACTATTTAACAAAGGTTCCTTGCATGTCCTTTTATTATGGTGACCAATACTCTCACAACGACTACGCTTAATCACCCTTTTAAACTCTCCAGTAGAAGCAATTCTGTTTTTCTTCGGCTTCCCAGCTGGTCTCTTACTCAATAGAGGTAAAATCATAATATCTTCAATGTTACACACAGGTTTTTCAACAGTTGGAACTGGGCCAATCGAAAACAAGTATGCTTGACGATACATATCAGCATGAAAAAATGGTTCAACAAATGAATTCAAATTCTTTCCACCCCTAAAAATTGCAGCAACAACATATTGGCATGGATACCCATTTATTTCCCATTTTCGACATGAATAATTTCTCAACCCAAGATCAACCATAACTAAAGGAAAAAATGCACTTTAAAGACATTATCAGATGATAAACTCACATTCCATGTCCTCCCATCCAAGAAAGACTTCTCCAATACACTATCCATACGAGGACAGAGAACTTTATTCCATTTACTAGAGAGCAGCCTCCTATCTGACCTCATATTCATGATTTGCAACCGTATCATGTCCACCAAATTTGTTATTGGCAAGAGCCGAGCTTCTCGTATCTATGAATTGAATGACTCAACAACATTTGAATACATCTCACCATAACGTTTTCCCTCAAAATATGTATCACTCCAATTTTCATACAGTAAACTTCTCAAGAAACACTCACAACGTCTCCTCCCTCACTTTTTAATTCATTTAACTTGAAATGAAATGATGCCTTTGTTGGCGCATATGCACATTCTGAAAACTTGGACACAATCGTCTCCCTAACCAAATTTGTGTTTTCACATGACAACTTATCCCTCAAATTTCTCTTTAGATGTTCAAGATAAAATCCATGAAAGCAATTAGGGAAAAACCTAGCAATTCCTTCCACAATACTGCAATGTCGATCTGATATGAAACTTATCACCCTTTCTGATCCCAATACTCCACATAAATGTTCAAGGAACCAACACCAATTGTCTTTATTCTCAGCATCAACAACAGCAAAAGCTATAGGAAAAAAACCTACAAAACAAATAGGAACAAGCATATTAGATATACACATGCAGAGAAAATTAGAATAATAAACAACCATAGAAATTTGACACTGCCAACATCTAGAGAAAATTCACTTAGTGCCCAACTCCAGAGAAAATTCACACATTGGCAACATCCAGAGAAAATTCACTTAGTGACCAACTACAGAGAAAATTCACACAATCAGAATATCCAGAAAAAATTCACCTAGTGACCAACTACAGATAAAATTCAAACATTGGCAACATCCACACAAAATTCACTTAGTGACTAACTACAGATACAATTCACACAATGACAACATCCAGAGAAAATTCATACACTGACCAAAATCCAGTGAAAATTCTCACAGTGGCCACAACTATAGAAAATCCACACAGTGGCCAAAACCAGAGAAAATTCAAAATGTCAAAGAAAAATCACATTCACTTAATTCCTACATGTATAGAAAATTCACATACTTAGATAAAATTGGATATATTTATAATTACCTTCATTCCCATCTTTCCCCGTTGCAGCAAGCATAACTCATTTGTATCGTCCTTTCAAAAATGTTTCATCAAGAAAAAGTAATGACCGACAATATTTGAAACCAGCAATGCATGCATGAAAAGCCACAAACACTCTTTTGAAACGCTTGTTATCTTCAAAATCTAACTCAAAACGACTACCTGGATTGTTCTTCAATGCCTCATCAAAATACCACCGTAATTGATCGAATGACAAACAAGAATCTCCATATGTACTACGTTTTGCTTTTTCAACCCCCAACCAACCACAGTTATAACTGATTGAGACCCCATACTTGTCTTTCATTTCTTTGACAACATCCACTGGACGAGTTAAAGGTTTTGCACTTACCTCTTCAAGTATCAGCCCAGAAACTAAGCTGGGTGTCATCCTAGCATGTTTACTAGTACGAATCGCCACACCACACATATGTTCATTGTTCAAAGTTCTTATGTAAAAGAACCCATTTGTTTTTTCAACTGAAGCATGTACACGCCACATACATCCCATTGATTCCTTATATGCACATTCTGCCGTAACCCTCAGCTTGTCATTTTTAACATACGTAAGCTGAAAGCCAACCTCAATAGCATACTTGTATAAAACAGTATGAAACTCAACCACACCACCCTCAAACTTTTCTCCAACACTCATAATATTATTTCGTCAACCAGCTAACAATAACGTCTTTTCTTGGTGAGAACAAAACTTAGAGAGTGAATTCCTCTCAATATCCACTAGCCTATCACATTCACCATCCACAACATCTACCCAATTAGACCCCACTTCATCCTTTTGATCAGAAGTACTACATCTAGTAACTGAAACATCAACTATATCAACACCATGTGCACAAACAACCCTTAACATATTCAGAAAATCAATATCATTTCGAACCATACAATTCGGATGGCCCACAATAGAATATGAAATACACATTGTCTTAGGTTGCAAATTCTCCCATGTTTTACACAAAATGCCAACCAATTCCTCAAAATTCAATTCGCATGAAACATTAATGACAATAGTATCATTCTCATATTTGCACAGCAACAACAACACTGCACTATCCATCAAAACTGAAAGAAAAAAATAAGAAAAATAATTTGTTCAACATAAAAACACTTCACAAAAACAACATAAAAGTCCAGAGAAATTTCTAATAATTATAATTTTCTCTGAATTATAATAACAAGCTTATAATTTTCTCTGGATTCAAATAAAAGTCCAGAGACATTTACAAACTTATATTCACCTTCAAGATAACAAAAACAAAATCACAGAAAAACTAATGAATCCAGATAGAATCACAGAGAAATTTATTGCTAACTATTAAACACAATCATAGACAAAAAACACACAGAAAATCTGTTATAAAATTATAAGCTTCTTTGTGATTTTCACTGAAGTACAAGCTTACAATTTTCTTTGCGTCATTCTACAATATTACACTCATATCAAAATCTAGAGAAATTTACAAACTCATATGCACCTTCAAGATTCCCTAAAAACAGTGCATTGTCCATCTAAATTGAAAGAAAAAACACAAAAAATAACTTTTGCTCAGAGAAACAAAAACTTATATTCATTTTCTACAAACTTATAATTTTCTCTTAACTACAAACTGAAAGTGAATAACAAACTTATAATTTTCTCTCAACTATAAATAAAAGTCCAGAAAAATTTAAGAACTTACATTCACTTTCTCAGATTCTATCTACACTAGAAACTAATAATATATCCATATGAACTTTTAATTTTCTCTGTCATTTTTGTTGGACTATAATAACAAACTTATAATTTTCTCTGGACTATACCAACAAAAGTGCAGAGAATGAAATTTCTCTGGTTTAAACAAATTTCTCTGGTTTGAAAAAATAGAGAACAAAACTTATCATTGATCAGCATGTTGATGAAAAATAGAGCACAAAAAATGAACTCTGATCAGCATGTTGATGAAAAACAGAGTATGAAAAATGAACTCTAAACATCAAAATCAACCACACTATCAACACTCTTTGAAATTGATCAAAAAACAGGGAATGAAAAATTAATTCCAAAAATAAAAATCAACTCTATCAAGCTGGCCTCTGTCTAAAATTGATCAATAACAGCAAATGAAAAATCAACTCCAAAAATCATAAACAACTTCACTGAGCTAGCATCTCTTTGAAATTGATCAAAACTGAAAACAAAAACCTAATGCAAAAATACACTCGAAAAACTAATATGAAATCGGAATCCTTACATAAAATTCAAAACAAAAATCAAAAATTCATGTAGAATCTCTATCAAAACCGTACCTGATTCAACTCTACTGAAAAACCTACGCGATCAACACACTATAACACCTACACGATCGTCGTAATCTCTATCGTAAAGTCCACTACAACACTTGCAAAATCCCTACAAAATCTCCGACAAAATCTCTACCGTGAAATCAGTTTCCAAAATCTCACCGTGAAATCAGCAGTTTGCCAAAATCCAAACGATCTTATGTTATAACGAGGGTAAATTAGGTATTTTATAACATAAAATAAAGTTGAGGGATCTTAGCCATCATAACATATTATTATGTACCTCTCCTTCTATTAAAAGTTGGGGAGGGACCTTAGGCCAATTTTCCCTTAAAAAAAATAGGGGTTAGTTTTATTTGTTTCCAAAATATATTTGTATTACCCATCTCTCATTGTCACTGCTGGCCACCTCTACCTCTAATTGTAGTTGTTGGCAATTTTCTCCAGCCACTATCACTTATCTTCACTAACACATCCATCTTATAACGCTATTGGTCATCAACCACCACCAATTGTCGAAAATCATTAAAAATTATTTTTGGTGTTTAACAATCACATTCGACCATTATTTCTAACTAGTAACTATCTTAAATTATTTTTATTAACTATCTTAAATTATTTTTATTTGAAAATAAAGTATTTTAATAATTTTTTTAATTTTTTACAAAAAAAAAATATACAAAAAAGTAAAAAGAAACTGATATAATAATTTATGATGACTTTTAAATTTTTTGACTAAAATATATTATAAGTATCTTTAAAAAAATAATAATAAATTTGGATAAATTATAATAATAATAAATAAATAAATAATAGGATTTAGCGTGTTTTTTACATTAAACCCCAACATTATAATTTTAACAATTTAAACTCTAAATTTTTAACCGTATTCCAATGTTAACCCTCTATTTTCTATTAACTTTTTATATTTAATATACATGACACTTTTTGATTCATCATAATTATTATAATTATTTTATTTCTAAATTTTTTTTTTTCCTATCAACTCTTTCTCTCTCTCTATAATTATTTTTTTATAAGTGAAGATTACACTTTCACAACACCTAACTATCAATATAAAGTATATGTATTGTGTATATGCACAATTTTAAGCCTATTCTGTAAATCACACAGAGCAATTAACATGATCTATCATTCAAACAAGTCTCAAATCAACAACAACAACATCGAAAAGACAGTAAACTATTCAAATTGGTAAAAACTAAATACATGTTCGACTACATTACAGTTTTGCGAAGTTGGGGGCAAGAGCGAATCAATGGGGAGCTTCGGCGAGTCGGCCGGTGATGTGATGAAACCAACAAACAAACTTTCCCAAATTTGCTGCGCTAAAATACACGTTGTGGTCAGATATTTTTTACGGAAAGAGGTTAAAGTGGCAGTGTGGATGAGAAATTTGGTTTGGAACAGTCGAATTAGGAGGGAACACGTGGGGTTTGGTGATTGTGTGGCGTGATGGAGTTGGACGGTCGTGGGGAATTTTGGGGTAGAAGAGAGATAATTGAGGATTATTTTAGAATGGGAAAGTTGTTGGGAGAGAACGTGTAGAGGAGTATTCATCTTCTATTACATTTAGGATTGGATATAGGGTTATTCGGTTCACACAATTCGTTCTACTCCATCCGACCCGTACACGTATGGACAGTTTCACAAATACGTAGGACGTTGTTTGGAATATAGCAAGTTTTCAGATTGCGAGTTTGAACCGCACCAGTTACAACCCGTCCACATTTAGGATATATAATTTTATTTTATTTTTTTAAACTGGATACGTTCATCTATGATCTATCCTAGATATTTTTGTTTTGACCAAACAAACCAAAACCCTAATGCATTAGGAAACAATTTTCATAAACTCTTATCTAAAACATGAATCAGCAAAAATATTAAGAATCATAATTAATGAAGAGATGCATTATTTTCTTCTTCTTCTTCTTCTTTCTTTCTTTCTTTCTTTCTTTCTTTCTTTCTTTTTTTTTTTTTTTCCATTTTTTCTCTTGGATACATATATACACACATAAGTTTTTTTTTAAGAAAGTATATATATATAAGTTATCTTGGAAAAGAATGATATCTTAGGCTTATCAATGAATCAGGTAACAGCTTTATGAATCATGTAAATTTTGTGTAATATTCAAAAATGCAATGTGTTAGTATTTATTTATAACTAAAAATTTATGGATTGAGTTTCTGTACTGTAGGAATTTTTAGCATCCCCTATAAAATTGTTCATTCATTCGTTTTGAATGTATCATTGAGAGAACCATATCTGAAATCCCAATCCCAGACTTTTTTTTGTTTGATCTGCATTGTGAGTACTGCTTAGCCTAACATTTGCTTCTGTCATTGAATAGAACCGTGACGCATGGAATTGGAATTTTATAATTTTATAAGTTTGAATGATTTGTTTGTGTTAAGAATTGATTTTGTTGTGTTTTTAATTTTATAAGTTTTAATTCATTAATTATTAATGTTGGAGCATTTTAGAAAATTGGGAAAAAATGACACAAAATAAATATTTACAAAATAGGGGGAAAAAAACTCAAAAATAAATTTTTAAAGAAAAAGTCCAAACCACCCGCAATCGCCGCATATCTGCGAATCCTATCCGCACAAACCGCAAACTGCACTGCGGGTGGTTGCGAGTTGACTTTTTCCAAAACCGCATAGATGCAGGGGGGTCAAAACCAAACCGCAAACCGCACAAATCCGATCCACGACCACCCCTAACTACATTACAGTGAAATTGAAAACGAAAAAAATTTGAAAAGAGGAGAGTAAGAACTGACACTCCTCCAGCGACACTACTAGCGACGAGAGACTTGCAAATGCTTAAGAACGCATGACTTGGAGCCTTGACTCCTTCTCTAGCAATCTTCGCTTCCTCAGCTAGATTGACAATCGTCGACACCGCAGTCTCGCTCATCTTCGCTACCACATCTTCAAAGACCATTCAAGCCCTAACTCGCCGAAACCCTAGGACAAATTCCCTGTCGTCACGACCTCCAATGATCCAAAGCGAAGGAGAGGTGGTTTTGTGAGAAATGATTTGGTTGCTTTTTAAAAATCGGCGATCCGGAGGTCGGTGATTATTCATCCTGGAAGAGAGAGAGAGAGAGAGAGAGTTGAGAGAGTTGATAGAAAGAAAAAAAAAGTAATTTAGAAATAAAAATAATTATAATAATTATAGACAAATAAAAAAGTAACACGTATATCAAATAAGTGTAAAAAATTAACAAAACAAACGAACATAGACGGAAGGTCAACATTGGGACACAGTTAAAAATTCAAGGTTTAAATTATTAAAATTAAAATGTTAGGATTTAATGTGAAAAACACGCTAAATCCTGAATTTTTTTTTATAATTTGCCCAATAAATTTTTAACATTACTAAACAATACCATCATAATTCAGTGTGACAGTGCATTGATTAGAGTGAGCTGAAGTGCTACATCTGCATGGATTAAGAAAATTTATCATTGATTTCATTTCATTTATTTCTTCTAGTACCTAAAAAATTATTTTTTAGTTATTTATTTATTTGTTCTTTTGTAATGACAAATTAATGTAATAAACTTTTGAATGACATTAATTAAGATGTTTCCATCATTTGGGCTTACAAAATATAATTATGTCTGACTTCATATTTATGACAGTATTCATTAGGATTACTTCCACATTTTTTTACTGTTAATCATAGTACATCATCTTCTATATAGCAACCAACAATGAGCACTCATTTACTCTGGTCTTGTAACAAATGAATTTGGAATTCACTAAAACCATACTACTAACAACATATACATATATATACATATTTTCAGAATTTTAGTTCATTATTGTAGAAAATTATGAAAATTGATGGTGTTATTAGTCTAACTAATAAAGTCTCTTAAGGGGTGTTTGGGAAGAGGGTTAGATTAAAATAGTCTATTAAAAGACAAAATAAGCTAAGATAAACAATAAAAAAAATATCACATCCAATCCATAATCATTTTACTTTTTCACCCACAATTATTAAATCAACTAAAAAAAAAAAAAAACCCAACTTCCCAACCACAACTATTTTAGTCAGGCTAAAATAACTAAAAAATTAAATAACCAATTAAAATATCTAACATCTCAAACAAAACCTTAGTAGACTAACAGTTTTGTCCCAAAATCTCTTCTGTCTTAAAATATTCTTAACTGTTAAATCATAGAAAAATTTTAAAGCACAAAACTATCAAAACATAATTTCATGACTACGAATCTGACTAATAAAAAGTCCCTTAGTATACTAATGGGAAAATGTTTGAGGGCCCGAAATCTGGGGCTCGAAGCCGGCTCGAAACCCAAAACGACGTCGTTTTGGGTTTCAATTTTTTTTTTTTTTTTGCCCTTTTCTTCCTCCTCTTTCTTTTCTTCTTCTTCTCTGTTTTGAACACAGGAGAAGCAGAGGCGAGAGAGAGAACCAGAGGCGAGAGGCGGGAGCTCGTCGTCGCAGGTCGTCGTTGTCGCAGGTCGTCGCTCGTCGGCCGATCGTCGCAGCTCGTCGCTCGTCGGAAGACTTCGCCTCTGCCTCCGCCCACCTCTGCCTCTGCCTCCGCCCCCGCCTGCCTCCGCCTCCGCCTCCGCCTCCGCCTCCAGCCCCATTTTTATGGCCCCCTCCAATTCCATTCTTCTCCTTCCTCTTCTCCTTCTTCTTCTTCTTCCTCCTTTCTTCTCAAATTCGAGCCATTAGAGCCCGAGCCCTTTCAGGCCCTATAGCGCTACTGATACTAATGGTTTTGTTCCAAAATTTCTCTTTCAAAATACTCATAACCGTTAAATCATATAAAAATTTCAAAATACAAGAATATCAAAAAATAATTTCATGGTTATGAATGTTTTGAAATAGAAGATCAGATGAATTTGAGACAGATCCCTCTTCTGGATTCTAGTTCCTTCATCCAGATTGGGAGAGTTATCACATATTGTTGTGTAGCCCATTGCCGATTGAGAACAACGTGCACTTGTACAAAGTACACACGTGCGAAGAAAAAGTAAGGAATCAACAAGAAGGTGAACTCATTCTTCTTCTTCTACCAAGATGAACATCAAGTGAAACTGTGGATATCGAAGAGGATAGAAAGGAATCGGAAGCTGATTGAAAACTGTTTCCTCTTGTACATTCTGTCTTATACTTCATATACACATCATAATCATATCTACACTTTAGATAACCAAAAACAGTTACCTAAATTATGCACGGAGATTTCGCAACAACCACTTCTTTCGATGCAGGATGTCCATCTTCACAAACGCCTTCGCTTTTTTCTCATCTTCCAAAAGATCACAAGCATCCAAGAAGAGTTCATCATGCATGTCAGGTACGGCTTGAAGTGCATCAACAATGCTTTCTATTGAGCTATAGTTCCTGTCCACTGTATTACTTCTACCTGCTTCTTGCAACTCCTCCCCGGTTTTCTTGATTTTTCTCCCACGTGTTGAACTTAACGGTGTGGTGGATTGGCGTCTTTTTCTCCCATTAGACAATTCATTATCAATAGCTGGGGACTTTAGGGCTCCAAAAATGCCATCCATCCCCATTTCCAGGGCATTATCATCAATATTCATTTCTGGACACAGATAACTTGACGTTCCATCATGGATCTCATCTCCAAAAATAATGCTCAAATCACAGTAATTCTCCAATATTATATCTTTGTATGCTACAGCGTCGGGATGTTCCTGCAAATCATCATAGTGACAAATTAACTATCAATTAACAATGTAAAGTCCAAGCAATTGGAATGGGTGTTTCTAATACCCTACTTCACAGAACTGGCATCAGTAAATCACTCTTTGTTAGATGGTGCAATATCAGCAATTCAACAAAAGTAAGGGTACTTTTCAAATAATATACAAGGTCCATGTCACAGTAGCAGGAAAGTTGTACTTGGGATACATTTCTTGCTTAGAAACGTGATTCCGCGCTCCCCAAGTAAAAAACTTGTAAGAAACTCACTCCCATCAAGAAAGAAACGCAATCCCAGCTAAGATAAAACCTCTCAAATATATAAATCTCACATAAATAAAAGAAAAACAACTTAAACTTAGTAGTTCCTATTTACATATTTACTTATACTTAACAAAGATAATTTGTAGTTGACATCAATCTCTAATGTTTATTCATATTTTAACACATATCACAACTATGTAGAGAGAGGGAAAAAAAAATGTTAAAATCTATTCAATATATAAAATATACATGCTCCCATAGGCGCTCCCAACCTTAGAAACTTCTATATTCCCTAACTCCCCCAACCCCAGCTCCTGCAACTAAGGTCCATGTTATTTTGAGTTGAAGTCATTAATAATTACATGAACAATAAAACGAGGAAACAGCCTTTGATTTGCCAATTCAGTCATACACATGAAAGAAATTCACCTCAATATAAGCTTCCCAATAATCATCATCAGCTGTGACTTTTTGTTCTATTTCGTCCCATGCAAAGCCATTCTTGTTGAGAAGAGTGCTGATGTCGTCATATTGTTTCATCAAGCTTAGGTATCGATTTTCCAGTACACATTTGTCAAACTGAAGTCCAAATTTCTCATTGAATGATGTGATCATGCAGACCCAAGCTTGCTTATTGAAGATATTTTCAACTCTATTCCCTTCAAACACCTGTCCTAACATGAGGTCAATGAAATATCTGTCCATTGGCTTTGTCCAAGCAATGCTTGAAGTATCACTACCGGAAGAGGATTGGACATCTTCTTGATCTACACATTGAGAAAACCATCAGTCACAAGACACCATGTAGCTGCCTTGGATACCATGACTATTTGCATTATGCATAATATAGCAATATAGATAAGTCCATTTTTCCAACATCCTGCAGAATTCTTTTTTTCTTTCTTTATTTTCGTTTTACCTCTTTTTTTCATGCACGGTAAGAAAGGGAGGGAATATCAGTAAATAGAATATCATGAAAAGGTGAAACAACTCAAGTACACACAATTTATAGAACAAAACTCTATGCGCCTATAGAGCTAAAAGATTCCAAATTCTATACAAAATCCAAAAAAGTCTAGATGGGATATTATAAAGCACCGACACTTCAAAATAAGTCATAGTCACATCCGACATGGGGACACAGCGGGGACATGGTGGGGACATGTATGGAACACGCCACGTGGCGTGTCCCTTTAATTCTTTTTTTTCACGAATTATGCCCGGGACACACCAATTAGTTTTTTTCTCCCCATTCTTTAGTGCTTTTGATGGATGTTGGATTTTTTTTTGTTGCTTAGATTTAAATACTTAATAGATCATCTATAAAAAAAAAAAGAATTAATTTTTGTTAATTTTAATTGTTTGTGGATGTAATATTAATCTACATAGGAAATAAAAATATATGAAAAATTATTTTACTGTCGTGTTGCCGCCGTATCCGTTTCATTTTTTTGAAATTACCTTGTCCTGTGTGTGTGCTTCTTAGATGGGATCAATTCCCTTTGCTCATCACTCAACTATGTAATAAATTCCAAATAAATACAACATAACCAATCACATTACTAAGATTAGGAAGACATTGTAATACCAATATTATATATATATATATCATTCACATGCAGCTTCCAAGATAAACAATTAGATCAATCATACTAGCAAATAAACAATAATCACACTTGTGCTTAAAGCATATAGACAGAGCTATAGTCCATATTTATGATCATTGTCACCATTCTCGTCATGGTTCACCAATATAAAGACAACAGTTGTGGTTCACACAAATCAAGCAAGGAGAGAGAGAGAGAGAGAGAGCTCACAAATGTTTACTTTTAGGGCACCATCATCAATATTGGTACAATGACTTGCATGGTCACTCCTTCCATTAGTGCTTGTATTTCCAAATATCAGAAACAAATCATTATAGTTTGGGAGAGTTCTACTTCGGAATGATTGTGCATCAGGACGCTCCTGGTTATGAAGAATGTAAGCTACTACAAACTAAAATCTTACATGTTATGAATGTCATTAGAGAACTATACTGAAATATGCACCTTGATATAAGCATCCCAGATATCATGACTAGCTGTCACCATCTGTTGCATTTCATCCCATGCAAACCCACTCTGATCAATAAGAGTTCGCATATCATGGAATAGATTCCTCATTTTCTCAAAACGACTTTCCAGAACGTCTTTGTGGTGCTTAGACCCAAATTTTGCAACAAACTTCGCCACCATATCACCCCAAGCTTGTTTGTTGAAATTTTGATCAATCATATTCCCTTTACGGATCTGCTCTAGCATTAAATCGATAAAATATCTGTCCATAGGTGCTGTCCAACCAGACCTCAGACAACTGCCGTTTTGGGATGCTTGAAAATCCCTTCCTTCAACAAATTAAAGAAGAACATGAGATAAAAATAATAGAATATATTCATCAAAACCCATTGAACTTTTATTTCACAAAGAAAAAATATATGCATCATTCATTTAGGGTAATCTATGCAATTCAAATTATTACTCCCAGGTTCAAAAGTTGTCCAATCCTGAGAACATTTTTCACTAAATCATGTTGACACAATAGTGATAAAAAAAGAAAAAATAATAATAATTCCTTAAATCTCATCAAAATAAAAACTAACCATCACCATTGAAGCCCACATATGGATCTGATTGGTTCCATCTTCCTTCAGAAGTCAAATTTCCATAAACCAAGCATAAATCATTATAATTTGGCATTGTTTTTGTTCTGAATGATGTTCCATCTGGGTTCTCCTATAAACAACATATGTAAGCCACTAGCAATTGGAACTCACATGTAAGAGTAAGACCCAAAGGAATAAGCAATTCACCTTGGTATAAGCATCCCAAACATCATCAGGTCCCGTGACCATTTGCCTTGATTCGTCCCAAGAAAATTCACCCAGTTCAAGGAGATTCTTCATATCATGATATAACTTCTTCAAACTTTTATACTGACCCTTCAAAACATATTTGTCATGCTGTGATCCAAATCTATCATTGAATGCTGCCACAATATCCATCCATACTTGTTCGTCGAATATGTGATTTATGTTTTGCCCTTTGTGCACTTGCTTTAACAGAAGGTCAATGAGACAGCGGTCCATTGAAGGTGTCCAATCTGTCCTTGAACAATCACTATCTGCGTTACAAAAATGTCCTTTCTTTTTAAATCAGAGACTCTGATATGAAAATACAATGATAGATCAATTTAATTCACAATGATTGCAGGCATGCACCTACTGCCAATCATACAAGCTAAAGTTACATGAATTAGCTTCATTTAGCTTTAGCCAATAGATTTTCAACTTAGTGCAAAAATTGGTAATTCAGCATTAGATGTGGTTGAGGAGCCAGTGTTTGAGAAGTATGGAAAAACTATGGCAACATTTCCTTCTTTTTCCTGAACCCCGCAAAAAAATGCCTTTTGTGAGATTTGTTAATAATTCAGACGATATAAGCAATATGTTCAGTATCAGAGAATAACAAGACTGGATCTATACCATCGAGGTCTTCACTGTGAGCCATATTGCTAGGTTTTCCATTAGAACCTTCCTCGCCATATATGACACATAATTTGTGGTAGCTTGGGACAGTTTTAAATTTATACAATTGAGCATCAGGATATGCCTGCACTGTAAAACATAAGCAATGAACTATCAAACAAAACATCACTCAGTAACAAGAAGCATGTGAATGGTGGTTCACCTTGGTATAACAGTCCCAAACATACTCTTCAGCAGTAACCATTTCTTGGGTTTCATCCCAAGAAAACCCATTGTGATCAAGAAGAATCTTTAAGTCATTATATTGCTCCCTCAAATGTTTATAG
This sequence comes from Camellia japonica, assembly GCA_030407325.1. NCBI lineage: Eukaryota > Viridiplantae > Streptophyta > Magnoliopsida > Ericales > Theaceae > Camellia > Camellia japonica. The sequence goes on along the minus strand of JAPPVO010000029.1, from coordinate 111,343,401 downwards.
CGACTTTTCAAGACCTCTTTATCATAGTGAGATCCAAATTTTGAATTGAATGACTTCACCATTTCATTCCAAGCCTGAGTTATGAATGCATGCCCAATTTTATTCCCTCTTAGCACCTGGTCCAGTAATAAGTCAATAAGATAATGGTCCATGGGTAGTGTCCAAAATGTCCTTGTACAGTTGCTGAAACTGGGAGCCTGGGCCTCCTTTCCTTCACCTAGATAAATAAAAGACGTGTAGATGATTAATTATTCATTCATGAGGTCATTTTTTGTCTCATTATATATATATAGGGCAAAATCCATTTTATCACTTGTGGCAGCGGCCCAGAGAACTTTTACTCCTTTTTCTTCTAAAAATAGTCACATGTTCCCCCATGTGATATTAGACTAAATTGCAACACTAACTCCATTAATTTTTTTTTTTTGATCAACAACAAAAACTTTATTAATAAAACTGAAAAAGGAGAGAAAATGATGAGGCATCCTCTAAATACAAAACAGTGCAAAGACACCAGGAAAAAGTCCCTAACCGACTAAATACAAGCAAAAGCTTACAAAACACACACTGCCAACCAATCTCTAGCTAACAAAAAGAGTGGAACTCCCTTAAATAAAGAGTTCCCCGACGCCCAAAAAGAAGATAAGTGACAAACATGATCCCATAAACAGTCCACCCCCCGAAACTTATCTTCAAACAACCTCTGATTTCGCTCCCACCATAGCACCCAAAAAGTTGTAAAGACAACACTAACTCCATTAATGGTAGTGATAAAAGACAAACCCTTATTCTTCTCTCTACTTCTCATTGTCTTCATAAAAAAAAAAATCAAATTGATCTCCACAATCACAAATAACCCCCCCCCCTCCCCCCCGCGCGCGCGCAGTGGCATAATGATAAAGCTTCTAATGCATCTTATGTTTTTGCCAACATTTACTGTCACGATAATTGCAAGCAAAAATATAGTGCAGTCATGTGACAACCGCCTCCTTAATTAAGCAAATTAATTAAATTGATTATGTGCTTATTGTTAATTATATGTGATGAAGTGTTATTGTTATGCCATGTGAGTGTTTACATTGCATTATTGTGAATAGATAGGTTAAAATGAATATTAAACCTGTCTGATTCGTTAATTTTAACAAGTTAGAATTAAATAATTGAATAGGAATTAGAGCCTAATTCACCCTAGTATAATTTAATTTAGTGTAATTAAGATTATAAGATGATGAGATTAATTCAATTTGAATCAAATTGATTTTAATTTATTTAGTCTAATTAATTTAAGTCCAATGCATTATACTCATTAATTGAATATAGGAGAAGTGTAGTGGCTTTCTTACACTTTGATAGACCTATGTGGGGAAATGGGTTGGAAATACTCTTCGGATCCTGGGAGACGCTGATGATCCTCTGGGAGTCACCTGCAAAGACACAAGTACTCCGGTCGGGGGTGACGGAATTAGCACTCCGACGGACAAGTTAGTTTTCCTCAAGAAAGCTTGTTTACTAAGTTATTAGAAGTGATTTTCTTACATACCTTTTCTAGTTCGTTGCCTCTATATTTATACTTGTTCTTTTTATGATCCTCGGGACCAGAGCCTACTTTTTTCAATCATTATTATTTCCCATTATTCGGCCCTAGGGATCCTTCCCTATTCGGCCTCCATGTCTATGCGGGATGTACGCCGGCTAGAGTACAGCTTTTAAGATATAGCTCCCCCATCCTTTCCATTTATTCGGCCACCACAATTGCCCCCCGAACTCCCTGTTGACGGTCAGTAAATCGGCGTGTTTGGTTCGGAATTTGAGGAATTTAGTGTCAGGCGGCTTCGCGCGCCCCAACATGTCAGGAAGCACGCGCCTTTTGATCATCATTGCGCTTTCCCGCTCTATTCACGTATACCTCAGCATTTATTGCGATTTGAAACTTTGGCCCTTTCGAATCCATATTTCGTCGATCTTTTTGAGACTTTTGGATTGCCAGTGCATATCCCTCCGTGACTCGCGTCTTCTGCAGCTTCTCCCGCCTTCCTTTGTCTCATCTGTTCTTCGTAAGTTTTCTTACTCCTTCTTTGTAATCCTATTTTTCTATTTGCTATTTTAGCTTCGGCGAATACTTAGCTCGCTAGGATGGCCAAACATTTGAAAGACCTCCTTTCTGAGGGTCGCGTCTCCGGCTTCCGGCAGCATTTTTCCATTCCTGACGATGTCCATTTATCCCTTGTAACGGACAATGCTCTTGACATGGAGAGGGAAGATCAGAACACGATCGTATTCCCTCTTTTATCCATTGCGGAGGGCGGTGTCCGTTTTCCCCTACACCCGCTCCTTAGGGCCGTTCTTCGATATTGGGGTTTGATTCCCTCTCAACCCAACGTAAATTTCTTTCGAATCATTATGGGGATCTTAGAGTTGAACCGACGCCTTAGGATTAACCTTGGGATCCCGGCCATTCGGCATTGTTACTCCCTAGCCAAATCTTCCGGTCGGCTGGGGCGATACTTTCTCAGGGCCAAAGATACCGACCATCACTTGGTGACTATGCTTGCCAGTTCTGGCAAACGGGTTGACGACGTGATGGTCAACGTTCGAGGTAATTGGGAGTTCGCTGAAGGAGAGGACCGCCTGGACCCTATTCCCAGACATAAGGGCGATCCAGGTTGCCACGCGATGTCCTGTTTGTTGGTCTGCCTCTTATTCGGCTTTTTTCTTCTGAATCGCTTTTCGTTTTCCGCAGGTAATAGGTTGAAGAAGATTCTGACTTCGGTTGACGACGCGGTTCTTGGGGAAGTCAAGACTGCACTCAGGTATTTCGGTCGTCCAAACGTACAACGGCAGGGGAGAGCCGCCCATATTCTCCTTCGGTACGAACCCACTTATACTACTTTCTCGGCCGCAGATAACATTCCGATTCCAGTCGGCGATCAGCAGCTCTCGGCGCTTATCTTCCCCAGCTTCAAAAACCTTAGGCAGATCGGTCTCGTAGCTCCTGATTCGGGAGAAGAAGCCGAGCCCAGCGTTGAAGTGGTCGCCGATCCGGAGGGGGGGCCTACTGAGAGAATAGTAGAAGGCGACGAGGTTATACGCTCGGCATTTGAGGCCACCGAGCCATCCGCCTCGGGACGAACAGATTTCTCTTCCGGGGATATTTTTGCAAATTTGGGGGATCTACCCGGCGATTTCTTTGAGGGTATGGCGAAGGAAAGCCTGACGCAGATGGCCCGCAAAAGAAATGCGGAGCGCATGGCCGCCCGAAAGAAGGCTGAATGTGCCGTATTAGATCCCAGCTCGATCAAGCCGTCCGTACCCGATTCGGAGGAGATAGTGGTCGTTGCGTCCGATACGGAAAAAGAGGGTGGGGGACAAATTGATGAGAAACGGCCGATTCCGGAGCAAGGCCAAAAACGCGGTGCCGAAGGGGAAGCGAGTTCAGAAGCTGGCTCTGCTAGCAAACGGCCTCGGCTTGAAGAAACGGACGCGATCGCTCCGTTCGTTATTCAGCCAAAAATCAGGGATATGCCGATTTTATCCGACGCTTCAGCCGCCGAGGATCCGGCCGTGGCTCTGAGCTTGGCGGCTTCGATTTCTCTGCCGGCTGACAACAAAGCCTTTGGTGCCGTGCCTGACATTATGGCCGTTGCCCTAACTGCTCAATCGGCACTCCTGGTAGGTCATCTTTATTTCGCCTTCTTTGTTGAACGCGTCTAATCATACCGAGTTGTTTTGCAGACGGTCGGAAGGATCACCGACTTGGGTCGCCGTCTTCGTGATGCTCTCGGGAGAATTGACCATTTGCAAACAGAGGTGCAGGGTCAAAAAAGCAGGGCCGAGTTCGAAATTATGAGGGCTGAAATGGAGAGCGCGAGGGCCGAAGCGGAGAAAGAGAGGGCTCGTGTGGCCGAACAGCTTCGTATTGATGCTGAGGGTAGAGCGAATGCGAGCGCGGAGTCGCTCAAACTTTCCAAGGAGGCACTTGCTGAGGCGGAAGCTCAGTTAGAGGAGCTTAAGGCGGCTCGCGAGAAAGCTGAATCGGAGGCCTTCGAAGCAGGGAGGGGGGCCGCTCTATCAGAATATGTTGAAGAAGTGTCCAAGTTTGAGAATCGCGGGTTCAAACATGGCTGGCTCAGGGCCCTTGCCGCCGCTGAGGTTACATTGGACTTGCCGATACCTTATGAACAGGTGGATGTTGAGCCACTTGAATCTGATACCGACGAGTGATCTGGGGGCCGTTTATTAGGAAGCCGTCTTTTTGTTTTTGTTTTTCCTTCTTTTGGATAATGCTTTGTTGATCCAGGGTAGTTTTCATGTATAAATTGATTAACATCTGTGCGCAATTTATTGATGAAAATTTTCTTGTAATTTTTTGCTTTACCGCCGCACGCTTTGTATAAAGGAGTTCTGTGGTTTAACTTTAATGAATGAATGCTGTGTTCATCAATGCATTTGGTAATATATTGTGGGGAAACCCTGAATTTGGTCCGAGTGATTTTATTTGGAACTATTGTTTATCTTTAGCTTTCTGCAGATTCAATGCATATTCCATCAAAATCACCATTTGCAATTTCACTGCCTACTGATCTTCGGCCCTTATATTGGCGAATCGGCCCTTGCCCCAGGGGGTTTATGATAAGGACTTCTGGATCGATTCGTGAGCCGGTTGGGGTAGTTTTATCTTTAGCTTTCTGCAGATTCAATGCATATTCCATCAAAATCACCATTTGCAATTTCACTGCCTACTGATCTTCGGCCCTTAACTTAGTCGGCGTCAGTCGATTGGGTGTCGCGATTAATGAACTTGCCTCGATCGTGCTGCCTGTGCGAGCGTTAAATGATCAAAGGGATAGCTTTTAAGAGTCTGGTATCTTATCTGATTAAGACTCCTGAGAGAATATCAATTGTACGAATGTCCAACAAACTCTTCTTTAACAGCAAAGGGGAAGCCAAGACATTGGCTGAGCTTGGTGGTGACATGAGGCAAAGTGAACACCGTGGTGCGCCCTTGCGAGCTGGGAGTAAGAGTGCTATGGGTCGACAGAGGCGTCTGTCTCCTAGACGTCGTAGTAGGTCGCCCAGACGGGATAGGCAGTCCCTAGGGAAATCGCCACACGCCCAAGTCGATAGGAGACCAGACGCGAATCCGCGCCCATTGAGTTTCGCAGTATTTGTGAAGAATAAACCTATGACAGAAGCGGACTCGATCGTTCGAGATCCAGACGTGGCTGTCGAATTTGCTCGACAAATATTTCCTCCGGAAGTGCAGCAGTCAATGGTCGGTCGTCAGGACTACGAAGTATTTCGCGAGGGCATTCATGGGGCGGTGAAAGGGCTCTATACGGCTTATGAAGTCGGCATGCGATTACGCGCCGCCCGTCGAGAAATGGAGAAAAAGGAAGAGCGTATCCGTAGTTTAGAGGCTCGCGTGGAGGCGGCTGAACGCGAGTTAAGAGAGATCAGAACGGCGCAGCCGCAACCGGCCGGGCAGGTGAATCCGAATCCAATTGTGGAGGAGAGGGTTACCAGTCGGCTTATAAGTGCTGCCATCGCCGATCGCGATACGGCGAGCATGTTCGCATTGGAGTCCGCCAAGGGGAGGTCTTATGAAAAAGGTTTTCACGAAGGACGCTTGGTTGGAATTCAAAGGGCCAAGGAGACGCTTGCCGAAGAGGTTTGCCGATGTGAAAATCGTGGGTTCAGGCACGGTTGGATCAAGGCATCTCAAGTCGCCGAATCTCTTCGCTTGTCAGGCATTGACGCGGCGTCACCTCTCTATCGCAATGAGGATTTTCCGTTTTCTGCTTTCGAGGTTGAAAAGAGTGAGGATGAGGGCGATGCCGTCTGACTTTAATTATTGTAAAGTTCGAACGCTGGTCGCGTTTGCTATTATGTAATTTCTTGGTTGGTCGTATATATATATATAAAAGAAGAAAACGCTTTGTTGACTTGACTGCATTTGGCGTGTTAAATTGATACTTTGATTTGTTGTGCGTGGTCGGAACGCATGCAATGGCCGTTTACCTTTTAATAAAGCCATTGCGGCGTATGTCGTTGAAATTTTGAAGAAGTCTGGCCGGTTGGATTGAGTGGGATAAATCTTTGGCCTTGCGCAGCCTGTGCGCGTGCGTTTTTGCCAACCGTTGGGTTAACTAGGTCGTGGAGAATGTTGACCGACGTTTGTCTTATGGGATTTAACATTGATAAAATCGCCTCGGGATTTGGGCCTCGAGATCGCGGCCTTTATTGAGAATAAAAGCGGTAGGAGTGCCTCATGCAATCAAACATTTATCGCGTGGGATGGTCAAGTGTTGTCACCATCAGGTGGTGATGATAGTCGCAGGGGCTGAGATTCCGGCTGGACCTGGCGCTCACACGGTTTGCGTCGGGGGATTCTCCGATGTAGGAGGTGGACCGCTGAAAGGAGAAACTGGAAACACGTCAATCTCCAGGTCGTTGAAGCAGATCGCCCCGAAAGGAGACACGACGTCCGTTGCCCCTAACCTCTCTTGTCTTGGATCTTGGCCTTGACATTGTCGATGGTGTCAGAGGCCCAGCGACATGCCGGTTCGGGCGCGGCTAGATCGATGCGTGATTTGTCTTAGAAGTTAGAGATAGATATTGTAATGTTTTGAACGCGGATTGCGTCTATGTAACAACTTTTAAATCAAATAAAAAGTATTATTTTATATGATTGAGTCTCACTCTGAAGAAAATCTGTTGTTTAGTTATGCCAGATGGACGTTCCTAATTCCAACTTGTAATGATTAGGCAGGTCATTTCGTATGGCTTAACAGCTTGCTACCGGAACGTTTGTGTAGCTTAGATATTTTTGCTTAAATATTTTTCCTTCGTTCAGGAATCGGCCCTTACTTCAGGCGGAACGTGGATTAAACCTTAATGGGTCGTCCTTGTGGGCCGAATAATACATGCCTTGTCAGGTGAACAGTACTTATTCGGCCTTAAGGTGTCATGCACCAAAGAGGGCTCCGAATCCGGAGACTTATTTTGGCCAATCGCGATATCCACGAAGGGCGCCCGAATTCGGAGACTTGTTCGGCCCTAAGGTGTCATGCACCAAAGGGGGCTCCGAATCCGGAGACTTATTTTGGCCAATCGCGATATCGACGAAGGGCGCTCCGAATTCGGAGACTTGTTCGGCCCTAAGGTGTCATGCACCAAAGGGGGCTCCGAATTCGGAGACTTATTTTGGCCAATCGCGATATCGACGAAGGGCGCTCCGAATTCGGAGACTTGTTCGGCCCTAAGGTGTCATGCACCAAAGGGGGCTCCGAATCCGGAGACTTATTTTGGCCAATCGTGATATCCACGAAGGGCGCTCCGAATCCGGAGACTTGTTCGGCCCTAAGGTGTCATGCACCAAAGGGGGCTCCGAATCCGGAGACTTGTTCGGCCCTAAGGTGTCATGCACCAAAGGGGGCTCCGAATCCGGAGACTTATTTTGGCCAATCGTGATATCCACGAAGGGCGCTCCGAATTCGGAGACTTGTTCGGCCCTAAGGTGTCATGCACCAAAGGGGGCTCCGAATCCGGAGACTTGTTCGGCCCTAAGGTGTCATGCACCAAAGGGGGCTCCGAATCCGGAGACTTATTTTGGCCAATCGTGATATCCACGAAGGGCGCTCCGAATTCGGAGACTTGTTCGGCCCTAAGGTGTCATGCACCAAAGGGGGCTCCGAATTCGGAGACTTATTTTGGCCAATCGTGATATCCACGAAGGGCGCTCCGAATTCGGAGACTTGTTCGGCCCTAAGGTGTCATGCACCAAAGGGGGCTCCGAATCCGGAGACTTGTTCGGCCCTAAGGTGTCATGCACCAAAGGGGGCTCCGAATCCGGAGACTTATTTTGGCCAATCGTGATATCCACGAAGGGCGCTCCGAATTCGGAGACTTGTTCGGCCCTAAGGTGTCATGCACCAAAGGGGGCTCCGAATCCGGAGACTTGTTCGGCCCTAAGGTGTCATGCACCAAAGGGGGCTCCGAATCCGGAGACTTGTTTTGGCCAATCGTAATATCCACGAAGGGCGCTCCGAATTCGGAGACTTGTTCGGCCCTAAGGTGTCATGCACCAAAGGGGGCTCCGAATTCGGAGACTTATTTTGGCCAATCGTGATATCCACGAAGGGCGCTCCGAATTCGGAGACTTGTTCGGCCCTAAGGTGTCATGCACCAAAGGGGGCTCCGAATCCGGAGACTTGTTCGGCCCTAAGGTGTCATGCACCAAAGGGGGCTCCGAATCCGGAGACTTATTTTGGCCAATCGTGATATCCACGAAGGGCGCTCCGAATTCGGAGACTTGTTCGGCCCTAAGGTGTCATGCACCAAAGGGGGCTCCGAATCCGGAGACTTGTTCGGCCCTAAGGTGTCATGCACCAAAGGGGGCTCCGAATCCGGAGACTTATTTTGGCCAATCGTGATATCCACGAAGGGCGCTCCGAATTCGGAGACTTGTTCGGCCCTAAGGTGTCATGCACCAAAGGGGGCTCCGAATCCGGAGACTTGTTCGGCCCTAAGTTGCCTGGAGTGAAAGAAAGTTGATGTTTCATTAAAACGTGGCACCAGTACAAGCATCGGATCCCACAAGTCGGGTCCGTAAATGGATCTCCCTAACATCTATGTTGGCAGGAATTGCGGTGAGCCACGGATTTCCTCAACGCCGCGGTCTGTTGGGAAGCGCATAAGCTGATGGTAGGTGCTTGGGACAGCCTTCATGAGGTGCAACCAGGGACGTCCCATGATGGCGTTATATGGTGACGGAAGCTTAACTACCAAGAATTCCACGTCAACCGTTTTTGAGCCCGCTCGAACAGGGAGCACGACCTTCCCCAATGGGTACTCTGGATTCGCGTTGAAGCCGAACAGTGGTTGAGAGGACGGGGATAGGTCCGACGCGTTGAGACCGAGTTCAACAAAAGTTCTGTAGTACAAAATTTCCGAAGTGCTGCCTGGGTCTACGAGAATGCGTTCAACGCTGAACTGTCGTACGCGTAATTTGACGACCAAAGGATCGACGTGGCTGGCCTTCGTTCCAACGAGGTCGGAGTCATCGAACTTAATTGTCTGAGTTTCTCTGGGCTTGCCAGTTGACAAGTTATTCTTTTGGAGGATCGGGTGTGATTGGATTGTATGCACGGTCGGGGATGCCGGCAAACTGTAGATTATGTGGATCACACCAAGCGGGGGTGAATCCTGTCTCAGGGCTAATGCTTTGGTTGGCTTCCCCTTGCCCACGTATTGTTGCAGTCGACCATCTTGTACTAGTTCCTCCAGATGATCCTTTAGCGCATAACAACTCTCGGTTTCGTGGCCGTGATCTTTGTGGTATTCGCATCGTCTGTCCCTCCTCCGTGTGTCGGGAGGCCCCACCATCTTTGACGGCCACTTGAAAAATGGAAGGTGCTGGACTTTGGTCATTATTGCTGCGATCGGCTCTGTTAAATCCGTATATTTTTTGTCGGTTCGCCTTGAGCGTCTGCTGTCGACTTGTAATTGTTCGTTCATTCGGTGGGAGCACTGATCGCTTGATCGGCGGGAGTCCCGCCTCTTATCCCGCTTGGCTCGTTGCCGGGGCTCAGGGCTCGGTGGCGGTACGGAGCTTATTGGTCGAGCGATTTCGGGGAGGGCCGTTTTGCTGGAGGTTTGTCCGGCTTTTATTCTTATGGCATCATCTTCGACCTTACAGTATTCTTCAACCTTCTTCATTAGTGCCCAAACTGTTTTGGGGGGCCTTCTGGTCAGGGAACTGCGCAGAGCACTGTCAGGATGTAAACCCATTTTGAAGGCGGTGATGGCCATGGAGTCGTTGCAAGCGTCGTCAACAAGATTGAAGCACTCCCAATATCGCGCCGAATACGCTCTGAGCGTCTCTCCTGACTGGATCTGCATAGCCCAGAGGGAGTCGGCCTGTTTCGGTTGTACCTCATTGGTGATAAACCTGGCCCTGAAGGATTTCTGCAGTTGTCGGAAGCTTTTAACCGAAGCTGGCTCCAACTTGTAATACCACCTGACGGCTAGTGGACCTAGGCTGCTAGGGAATATTCGGCACATGAGGGCTTCATTGTCTGCGTGCAGCGTCATGGCCTGTTTGTAATGACGGATATGATCAGTGGGGTCTGATTTTCCGTCGTAAAGAGTGAATGACGGGGCTTTGAATTTCTTGGGCAGGGATGCCCTTGCGATCCGTCGAACGAAAGGATCGTGCTGGTCTTCCTCGTTTGAGCTGATTCTCCTGCGCTTGTTCCTTGTTCGCAGATCTTTTTCGGAGGAGCTGGAGGTTTCGGACCGTCTCCTTGCGTCGAGCTCCGTGGATGATGAGTTGGAGTCGCTACTGGTATCTTTTGGTCGGGCCCGAGGTCTTTGTCCGTCCGCCTTCGGAGGTCGCTCTGGTTCCTCGCGCATGGCCTCTCTCGATTTTGCTACCTCCAGGGCCAAATCCTGACGGAGTCGTTCGTTCTCAGCGATCATGTTCTCGAGCCTCTGTTCATTCTGCTTTGCTTGTTCTATAATAGCCTGCATTGTTTCTTGCGCTGAGGTCGTTGGCGAATCGAAGTTCAGGGCGCGTCGTGCCGCGATGGTCTCTTTTCCGAGCATGTTAGCTGGGGTGAGGTCGTCTACCTGTGTGGTCGCGTCGGTGGCTATCGGAGGATCTTCGGTCACGTCTTCCATGGATGTATTCGAGTATTCCCACAGACGGCGCCAATTGTGGGGAAATGGGTTGGAAATACTCTTCGGATCCTGGGAGACGCTGATGATCCTCTGGGAGTCACCTGCAAAGACACAAGTACTCCGGTCGGGGGTGCCGGAATTAGCACTCCGACGGACAAGTTAGTTTTCCTCAAGAAAGCTTGTTTACTAAGTTATTAGAAGTGATTTTCTTACATACCTTTTCTAGTTCGTTGCCTCTATATTTATACTTGTTCTTTTTATGATCCTCGGGACCAGAGCCTACTTTTTTCAATCATTATTATTTCCCATTATTCGGCCCTAGGGATCCTTCCCTATTCGGCCTCCATGTCTATGCGGGATGTACGCCGGCTAGAGTACAGCTTTTAAGATGTAGCTCCCCCATCCTTGCCATTTATTCGGCCACCACAACCTACACACAGAGAGAGAAGAAGGAGAGGCTTAGGATTTCAGCAACTTGTAGGAAGAGAAGAAAAGAAAAGAAGTTAGATAGAAGAAGAGCATTGAAGCTAAGTTTGTTCATCAACTTAAGGTATGACTACCATTTGATTTTCTTGAAATTGAAACTCCTATACTCATCACCTTCAAACATATAAGGTTAATTAGGATGAATTCATGATTAATTGGGAGTTTATGGTGGTAATTGACCAGTTAGAACATCCAAGTTAAACTAGAAAAGACATTGTAGGAATTGACTTGAATTAGCATCATGCATGGCTTAATTCTTGAACAATTATGGTCATACATTCAATTTTTTGCATATATACAGGAGTTGAGAACTTGGATTCAAAATTTGCAAGCTTTATGAGAATATATATATATATATATATTTCAATACTTGGAGTGAAATTGGAAGTGAGGAAATATGACCATATAAATGAAAGATTGGATGAGTGACTTCTTAAAACTTAACATGCATGGCATGAGTTTCATGAAAATTGTTTTCTGTTGAATGTATAGATGAGAAGAAGAAGAAGAATAAGAAGAAGAAATAAAACGAGAGAAAGCTGCTGTATAATATTGATTCAAAAAGCATAGGGTTTCCCCCTTACACATAACTACTTATACTAATAAGAATAATACATAAAGACCAAATTACCCCTAACACTTAACACTCCCCCTCAAGTTGGTGTAAAGATGTTTCTCATGCCCAACTTGTAACAAATAGGGTGAAAGACTTTACTACTAAGACCCTTAGTAAAAACATCCGCCAGTTGATCTTCAGACTTAACAAAAGGCATACATATCAAACCCTTATTCAATTTCTCCTTAATGAAATGTCTGTCAATCTCAATATGCTTAGTCCGATCATGTTGAACAGGATTGTGTGCAATACTAATAGCAGCCTTGTTGTCGCAATACAAAGTCATGGGACCACTCCAATCAAGCCCTATATCACTCAACAAAGATTGAAGCCACATTAGTTCACATGTTCCATGTGCCATAGCCCTGTATTCAGCTTCAGCACTAGATCTAGAAACGACCGCTTGCTTCTTACTACGCCATGTGACTAAATTTCCCCCTACAAAAGCACAATAACCGGAGGTAGAGCGTCGGTCATCTATAGAGCCTGCCCAATCTGCATCTGTGAACGCTTCCAACCGCAAGTGACCATGATTAGAGAACAAAATTCCTTTTCCAGGGGCAGATTTAAGGTACCTCAAAATGCGATAGACTGCATCCAAATGAGTTGCACGAGGATCATGCATAAACTGACTCACTATCCCAACTGCATAGGCAATATCTGGACGAGTATGAGAGAGATATATCAGTCTTCCCACAAGTCTTTGGTACCTTTCCTTCTCCACAGGCTCACCAATTCCACTACAAAGATGATGATTAGTCTCAATTGGTGAATCAGCTGGTCTACAGCCCAAATGCCCGTTTCCTCAAGAAGATCTAGAATGTACTTCCTTTGAGAAATAAAGATGCCTTTATCAGATCGAGCAACTTCAATCCCAAGAAAGTATCGCAATGGACCAAGTTCTTTTATCTCAAACTCCTTGGCTAACTGCATCTTGAGATGGGTCACCTCCTCCTTATCATTACCTGTCACAACTATGTCATCCACATATACAATAAGCATTGTTACCTTATGTACATTGTGTTTGACAAACAAGGTGTGATCCGCATTGCTTTGCTGATACCCAAATCCCAACATTGCCTTGAGGAATCTACCAAACTAGGCTCTAGGAGATTGTTTCAAGCCGTACAAAGCCTTCTTTAATCTACAAACCTTTCCAACTGTAGACTGAGATGAGAATCCTGGAGGTACATCCATATATACCTCCTCCTCCAAATCCCCATGAAGAAAAGCATTCTTCACATCTAGTTGTTGTAGAGGCCATCCCAAATTAGCCGCACATGACAGAATAGACCGAATGGAATTCATATTTGTTACCGGGGCAAAAGTTTCTTGATAATCTATTCCATATGTTTGGGTAAATCCCTTGGCCACTAGTCTTGCTCTGTACCGTTCAATCGTCCCATCTGCATTGTGCTTAACGGTGAACACCCACTTACATCCGACTGGTTTTTTCCTATTTGGAAGAGACATCAACTCCCATGTGTTATTTTTACTCAAAGCTTGCATCTCTTCTACCATAGCTACCTTCCACTTAGGATCATTGATGGCTTCTTTCCAACCCTGCAGAATACACACAGAAGAAAGGGACAAAACAAAAGCACGATACGGAGAAGACAACGAATCATATGACACGAATTTAGAAATAGGGTGTTGAGTACAAGCTCTAACCCCCTTTCTAAGAGCAATAGGAAGACTCAAATCATCCATAACAGGACCATCAACAACAGGTGAACAAATGAGATGAGGATCATTACCTGAAGAGTTAGTGGACACTGGGTGTGGAACTGGCATAGGAGATGATGATTGACTTGGTGGCACAAGAGAAGCCGGCTCTTTCTGACGCCGTGAATAAGTCTTAAGATCAGCTTTGTCCAAACGACCACTGATATCCGACTCCTCATCAACAGAACTTCTAGGCTCCCCCTCACCACAAATAACAGCCCGCTAAGTAGGAAGGAAAAAAGACAACTCATGCTGATATGATGCCGTCTCATCCGCAATCTCATCGATACCACGCTCCCCTTGAGGAGATGGCGGAGGACCAGAAAAGAATGACTCAGATTCACGGAAGGTGACATCCATACTAACATACAGCTTATGAGAGTGAGGGTCATAGCATTTGTAGCCTTTCTGAGTAGCAGAATAACCAAGAAAGACACACCGGACAGCCTTAGGATCAAGCTTCCCACGAGTACGAGGGTGAAGATGAACAAAACAGACACAACCAAAAACCCGAGGCGGAAGGGAAGAAGTGGGATAAGTCACAGGAAGAAGCTCAAGAGGAAGTTGAAAGTGAAGGACACTAGATGGCATACGGTTAATAAGGTAAGCCGCGGTAAGAACTGCATCCCCCCAAAAGGACTTAGGAACGTTCATGGTAAACAAGAGAGAGCGAGCAACCTCAAGGAGATGGCCATTTTTACGTTCAGCAACTCCATTCTGTTCAGGAGTGCCAACACAACTAGTCTGATAAAGAATGCCATGCTCGTCGAGGTATGCCCGGAAAGCGCCATCAACATACTCAGTCCCATTATCACTCCTAAGAATTTTGATAGTAGCATTGAAGAGATTGGATACCATTTTATGAAAACTTTTGAAGCAAGAGAAAACCTCATTTTTTGTACGAAGTAAATAAAGCCAAGTCACACGGGAATAACAATCAATAGATGTGACAAACCAACGATAACCAGAGGTAGAAACAACAGGGGAAGGACCCCACACATCGGTATGAATAAGCATAAAAGGAAAAGTACTTCTTTTATTAATTTAAGGATAACAAGTACGTTTATGCTTAGCAAGCTCACAAGCATCACAAACAAAGTTATTCTTAGGACAATCACGAACTAATAAAGGAAAAAGTTTCTCTAAAATGCTAAATGAAGGATGCCCCAGACGGCGATGCCACTGATGAAGGAGACGAAGGGAGGAGCCAGAAGCACATTGAAGAGCCTGAGAGGATAAAGGTGAAGCAGGAATGGCATCCAGAAAGTACAGACCACTTTGTGCTCTACCACTGCCAATCATTTTCCTCGTAGCCAGTTCCTGAAAGACATAATGAGTCGGAAAAAAGGTTACAGAGCAATTGAGAGCTAAGGCTACTAACAAGAAGTAAGTTAGTTGAAAAATTAGGAACATGAAGAACAGATGAAAGCGAAAGTAAAGAGGTGCAATGAACAGAACCCTGACCGGAGATAGAAGATAAAGTGCCATCAGCCACTCTAACCTTATCTCGCCCAGAACTAGGTGAATAAGAATGGAAAAAACTAGAAGTACCCGTCATGTGATCGGTAGCTCCGGAATCAATGATCCAAGGAGACGACGAAGAGGCACTGAGTGCACTAGCAGAAATACCTGTGTGAGCAAAGTTGGAAGAGGCAGAAGAGGAAGAAGCTAAGGCAGATGAAGAATCAAGTCGAGCCATCAAACGTCTGAGAGTGTGAAGCTCATCCGGGGAAATATGAGAACCAGCATCATTCGAGGCACTAGCAGTAGTCTCAGAAACATGTGCTTAAGGACGAACACCACCACCACCACCACGGCCTCGAGTAGGGCGGCCATGCAACTTCCAACAGTGTTCTTTATCATGTCTATCTTTCCCACAATACTCACACTTCAACCGGCCCCGATCAACCAATGGACCCTTACCACCACCTGGAGGTGGAAAAGGCGGAGTATCACGTGACTTGGGGCCGACAACCATCGCTGACCGATCCGGAACAGGAGCATGCACCATAGCACTACGACGACTCTCCTCCTGCTGAACCAGGGCATAAGCCTCACGCAATGTAGGAAACGGAGAGCGACCCAACACCTGAACCCGTATCTAATCATACTCCAAATTCAGACCAGCAAGAAAGTCATACACCCGCTCCTTCTCCACAGCCTGCTGAAACATAGTGGCATCTTTGGAGCAAACTGGCTGGAAACTCTGGTAAAAATCTAGCTCTTGCCACAAACCACTCAACTCAGCATAGTAGATTGCCAGAGAGCGATCCTTCTGATCCAAACCCCTAATCTTCTTACGCAATTCATAGGCCTGTGCATCATTCCCTTGTTGAGAATACATCTGAGAGGTTGCTATCCAGATCTTGTGAGCAATATCCATCAAGAGAAAAGTCCAACTAATGGTAGGCTCCATAGAATTGATGAGCCAGGTCATAACTAAAGCATTCTCAGAAATCCATTGAGCAGATAAAGCACTATCCTCAATAGGTGGCTCGGTACTACCAGTAATATAGCCAGTCAAACGCCGGGCGGCAATGGCAAGACTACAGGAGCGGGACCAAATCAAGTAATTAAAACCATTAAGTTTGACCGGACTAATCTGGAGAGAAGAACTATCACCAAGAGTCAGACCACGACTCAGCCCACTCTCCTCCTTGCCCTTAGAGTCCTGACCCAAGTTGTCAGCCATGAGATGAGAAAAGAGGGTGCAAAAAACACAAGCTGGATATCAAACAAGTCCAGAAATCACCCAACCAGCACACCAAAACACCTTCTAAGGCTAAAACAATCTAAGAGAGTCCAAAACAGAGCAACCAGATCAACTACAAGCCAGAAAACCGAAGCAGAGCATCTGAACAGCGATAAAAAACCAACATAGGGCCAAAATACATCAAACCAGGGACAATAAACCCCTCTAGGGTTCCAGTCGGCTCCCAAGGATAGGAGAATAAGGGACAGAACCAGAAAAAATAGGATCAAACAGTGATTTTCGAAAAATCACCCAATTTTGACGAAAAATCAAAAAAATTAGAAAACTCAATCAATAATGACCAAACAATCAAAATGAGATTATAGGGTGATTACCCATTAATTTTCGAGCATACTGTATTTTTTTTTTTTTTTTTTTTTTTTTTTTTTAGCTTTGCTTTGCTACAACAGACGTATCAGGAACAGTATGAAGCCTAAGGAACAATCTTCAAGGAGGAAGATAGTGCTCTGATACCATGTTGAATGTATAGATGAGAAGAAGAAGAAGAATAAGAAGAAGAAATAGAACGAGAGAAAGCTGCTGTATAATATTGATTCAAAAAGCATAGGGTTTCCCCCTTACACATAACTACTTATAATAATAAGAATAATACATTAAGACCAAACTACCCCTAACACTTAACATTTTCACACATTTAAATTCATGTATGGTTCTTCAAATGAGGAGGAATTTCATGGAATTGGAGATTTAAAACCCAAACTTGTATGTTTATGTGTTTATACTTCATTTTCAAGGTTTGATTTCTTTTTGACAATTGGGTCATTATTTCCAAGTTTTGATTTGTGTTCCATGGTCAAGATTCAAGGCCTAACACGTTTCTACGAATTTTGGTAATGAATTACATGAAAATAAACTTGATTTTGCAAGGAAACACACGACTCAAACAGAGCAGTTTTCGGACAGTTTTTTTGCAACAGCCCCGCACGTGCGGAAAACAGGGCAATTTTGTGGAGCATTCTGCTTAAATTGCAGGTGCGGGAGGTAGGTGCGGAGGTGGCCCTGCACGTGCGGCAAGGACCCCCGCACGTGCGGCAGTTAGGCTAATCCAGGTTTTGTTTTTCGCTCCTCTTTTTCC
This sequence comes from Camellia japonica, assembly GCA_030407325.1. NCBI lineage: Eukaryota > Viridiplantae > Streptophyta > Magnoliopsida > Ericales > Theaceae > Camellia > Camellia japonica. The sequence goes on along the minus strand of JAPPVO010000029.1, from coordinate 111,326,046 downwards.
ACCTTCCGGGCCTCCGTTTGCACGGTTTTAAAGTGTTTTCATAATCATTTGCATCTCATGAGTGCATTAGAATGAATAAATGAAAGATTAGAACCGAACGAGTATAGACGAATAGTAATTGAACAAGTAAATAATCGAATCAATGGTATTGACCAAGGATTGAATATAATTGTATCGTTGTGCTTGACTTTATTTGTTTAGGTCGGACGCCGAACCAATAGTACGTGTATCAAGAAGCCCACTGTGAATAACAATGTTGTAAAGATACGTTCTTAATTGTATTCATTTTCTGAACGATAACTTATATTGTTTCTAAATGATTACTTTCTATCGATTGAATGATGATCCATTTTTGAATTGTACTCGTGGCATCCATAGCTTATTGTTATTGTTATCGTTATTGATATCGCTATTGTTACAAAGATCTTTGTCAGTTCCAAATCTTGGAACTATTGTTATTGTATGATGGCCATCAATTGATTGTTCGGTCTTTAAGACCTATTGTGTTGTATTGTTGCTATGGGATGTACTACGTATGACCTATATGAATATGAATATGATTGAAAATGATTGATTGATTCGAATGATTGAACAATTGACTGACAAAGGATATTGATTGAATTCGATTGTTTTAAAGATCGTAAGGACATCATTCTTAACCTCTTTACACATTTGTTATTCATTGGGCTTTAGCTCATAGTTTATTATGTATATGTAGGTGACCGAGCACCGGACCAAAGCTAGTGGCACTGACCCGAACCTTTGTTTTGTCAAGCCAGCTATTGTGCCTCATAGCGAGGTTTCGAACCTTCTTACGTCAAGGTTTTTTGGGTGGTTCAAATCCACCGTTTTGATTTTGCTAAGTGTAAAGAATGTTTAAGAGTTTTGTTTATATTGTCCTTGATGATGCGATTAATTCCCTAACTTGCGTATTATCTTGTATATATATGATTATGGCATAAGTGGTTATGAATATTACTATGTATATAAAAGTTTATTCTCATTCAGGTCCTCATCACAGCTCATTGGACATTCTCTTTTTATTGATTGGCTTCCGCCAGCCCCCTCTATATTGTAATATAGTCATTATTGTTAAACAAGCCTTTGGTAATCACAGGTTACTGGCTGGTTACGGCACTAAACCTATATGGACGGGTCTGAGTCGTGACAAGTCGGTTCCAAAATTGTGCCAAAACTGTGTTAGTTAACATCTTAGACACCATTGTAGAAAACATGTTAAACAAGATCCCTTTTTGGTTTAGATTTTAAAACTTCCATTTCACTCTTCCTTCTACAAAAATAAAATAAAATAAAATAAAATAAAATAAAATTAATAATAATAATAATAATAACAAATAAATAAAATAAACTTCCTATTGAAAAAACTATCATGAAGTAAAAACACAATAATCACACAGAGTGAATCCCAAAATAAATGGCATAACTATTAATATTGCTTGAAATCCTTCAAAATCCTACCTATGATACAAGACGAAGATTTATTAAGTCCATTTACATGTGCTATTGATGGAGTAGTATAACAGCCAACTATTTAATACATTCAAAAAACTCAGCTTGCGAGAATTTCTCATATAACAAAAGGGTGACCTCTTCATTTCAATGCCATTTCCAGTGTACACCTATTCATGTCATCATCCCAGTTGGTGACAAAGTCTTTACCTCCGACTGGTGAGACAATTGTACAGGATCTACAAATTTATGAAGCGTAAAGTGTGGCCAGTGCACAAATGGTGTAGTGGATTCATAATGGGGTTCGAATGTGAAGGCAGGGAAAGTCCATGTCCCAAGTTCATTCTCATATACCAAAAAAGTGAGAGGAGGTGGGAGAGGGGGAGGGGGCACTGATGAGGGAGGTAGTGATGGGGAAGTTTGGGGAAAGGGACAGAGAGTTGGTAGGGAAGTGACTGGAGTGGGTGGGTGGGGGTGGTGGAAGCAGTAGGTGAGTTAGGGTTAGGGTTTTGGATAGGGTTTGAAGGTACAAAAAGAAGATGAAGAGAAGGGTAGTTTAGTCTTTATGTATTGAAATTTATATTCGACTAAAAAAAATTCCCCTCTCTACACAGTCATGTATCTTAATTTCTGTCTATTTGGACGGAAAATATAACGGTAGCACTTTAGTCCAAAACCACATAGGGGTATATGGCTTTTAAGGTGCTGCCGAACCATAGGGGTGTAAAGGGGCAGTGATGAGGGAGGCAGTGACGGGGGAGTTTGGTGAAGGGGGCAGAGAATTGGTGGGGAAGTGACTGGAGGGGGTGGGTGGTGGTGGTGGTGGTGGTGGTGGTGGTGGTGGAAGGAGTAGGTGAGTTAGGGTTAGGGTTTTGGATAGGGTTTGAAGGTACAAAAAGAAGATGAAGAGAAGGGTAATTTAGTCTTTATGTATTGAAATTTATCTTCAACTAAAAAAAATTCCCCTCTACACAGCCATGTATCTCAATTTCTGTCTATTTGGACGGAAAATATAATGGTAGCACTTTAGTCCAAACCACATAAGGGTATATGGCTTTTTTTAAAAATAAAGGGAATAAGGTGCTACCGAACCATAGGGGTAAAGTGGATTTTGCATGTATATATACATGTATATTGTACCAACAAGAAATTCATTTAGACTAACATTTTAAATGAAGATATTAACTTTGCAACTGATTTCATAGTTCTGCTTGTAGTATACATTTATTCAAATAACTATGAAAACCTCAGTCCTCAACTGCTCGTGAGGGTATTTTAACCATTGACAACCTTAGATAGAGATTCAAAAGTGAAGGTTGATTGGTCATGTATGTTCAAGAATGAAAAGGAAAAGTATCGACCATCTCCTTCTTCGTTGTCCTGGGGGCCTCAGGAGAACAAATTATAGAGCCTGATGAGCTTAGCTTGATTTTTAGGGCTATGTGGGTGACAACCATGTTCAGTCGTGGATGTTCTTGCTAGTTGGAATTCTTACAATCCCAAGAGGTTAGAGAAAATAGATTAGCAGACTATTGTGTCATGTATGTTATGAACTATCTAGAGGGAACAAAATAGAAGGTCTTTTGAGGACACCAAACTTCCTATTCATACCTTGATGAGATCTTTGTTCCTTTCTCTATTATTTTGGATGAGACAAAACTACCATTTCTCGATTTTGTCTTTTGTGCAGTTCATAGGTGACTTGTATATCCCAATGGATGTATAGCTTTAACCTATGTTCTTGCTTAGCTAGTTGATGTATGTAGCTGTGTGAGGGTAGAATGTTTGCCCCCTCTAAGGCACTCTTTCTTATTATAGAATCATATTTATCAAAATAAAATTTAAAAAAAAAATCTAGCATGACTAATTTCTCCAGAATATAAAATTTAAGTCGACTACAACGGTGGACACATTTATGATAAAGCCATAGAATATCATTATATCAAACATAACAAAGCAGATGATCACCGTTCAAAAGTTCACAGTTCATTCAAAACTATTGTTACATCATCATGTAACAGACCTCAGTCTTGCCAATTATTAAAGCAACTATAGGGCACCACATTATCAACCTAGATTTAAACTAATGTTAACTTGGTGACATATACCACACCAGCAATAGCTTCTAAGATGTCATCTTCGAGATTGTCTTCTTTCACAATTGACTACATATTCTGCATAACGTTGTGAGTCCTAAATTGTGGACATAATGTGATTTCATATTTGTCCAAAATTTAAGAACTTGATAGGGAATTGAATTCTGTCAATTTGTGATCAGGTCATAAATAGTTAATATGGTCATTAATAACAATAAAAATTGATTAAATAAACAATAAATTGAAACATTATCACGGTTGGGGTTGTCAAACCTAATAAATTGACGAACTTAACCAATAAAATGCATTTCAATTGACAATGGCAATTCATTCACAATTGAAACCTTATATCATGCCCTTGATAGGAATAGAAACAAACCAATATTTAGTCCTTGGATTTCATCATCAAAGTCTATATCATGACTTGAACGACTGTATCTTCCATCTGCAGTTGCATACGCATATATCAAGCACAAATCACTGAAGTTCATAAGAGGTTTATTCCTGTAATATTGTGCATCTGAATGGGCCTGCATCCAATCAAGTTATATTACTAGCCAGCAAGGGCCGATAAATTAAAACAAAGAGACAATGTACCTTAGTATAAGTATCCCAAACATAATCCTCAGCTACTACCATTTGTTGAGTATCATCCCACAAAAATCCACTCTGGTCAAGAAGATTCTTGACATCATTAAATTGTTTCCACAAAGTACTGTAACGATTCTTCAAAATATCTTTATCATGCTGAGTTCCAAATTTTGCACTGAACATGCTAAGCATATCAGCCCATGCTTGTTTGTTGAAAGTATGTCCAACTCTGTTACCCCTATGCATATGATCTAACATAAGATCAATAAAGTAACGTTCCATTGCTGGAGTCCAATATGTTCTTAAACGCTCACTGCTCATGGGTGTCTGGCAACCCATTCCTTCACCAAGAAACTGAAGCAATAATCATAACTGTTACGTTGTTTAAACATATAATGCTTCTTATATGTACAGAATAGGTCTACAAACCACTAATCATGATGTCAAAATTTCTAGAATGAAGATTACAAAAACCCAGGCCACAAAAGATCATACAATTACTTAAAAACCTTAAAACTATTATTCAAAAAAATATTGCTCACAACGCATCTAAGAATGTGTAAAAGAGACAAGTTCAAGCTAATACCATCATCATTAACGACATAATATCAACATTAATTCTTCAAAACCGTTGACATATATCATGTCTTCAATAGATGTAATTCTTAGGTAGCATTGCAATAAAAAAACTCAAAGACAAGTAACCTATAAAACCTTCAATGATGAGTAAAATGAGCTTAGCTAACAATAAAGGAAATTAGTCAGAATTTTGTGATGCGAGACTAAGTGAACACTTCATCAATAAATAGATAACATGAATTCTTAATCATAGATTAAACTAATCAATCTAGATTAGTCGAATCTTACACTGAGCCTGAAATCATATACCAAAATTCAAACCTACTGCATACACATAAAGTTGAACAGGAATAACTTGACAATTTCATTGCAGTTTTTAAATAGATCATGAAAAAATCTCTCATACTACACCCATAGTCACCTACTCACCTCATTGGGACCTATTATGTATACTTTATTTGTTATATTGGCTTATTTAATATCTTTATTCTCTTGTGCTCCACAGTGGTGGCTCCAGAAATTTTTGTTGATGGGATCAAGTTAAAACTTAAACTCAAATTCTCACTTCATAAAAATTAAAATAAAAAAATTTTGAAAAATAATAATAATACATTGATGCTTTGTTTTTCACCAAAAAACACAAATTATGTACTTCTACAATTGTTCACAACAAAGTCCTATATTTTAGAATCAATGTGTAATAACCTCATTACCAATATAATAAAATATATCTTTTGCAATGTAGTTCACCAAATAATCATTCATTCACTAATTTTTTATTCAATTACAAAATCGACTCTATAATTTTTATTGTTAAAAAAGCTCTTTCTATTGTTTTCAATGTGACCTAGAAAAACTAATGTTAATTTCACAACCAAGTAGACCAATGGATATATGATAGGTACCAAAATGTATACATTCAAGCTCCCTAAACTACACTTGTTAAGTCCGTAACAACGGATTGGTGCGTTGTGCAGGTTATTCAAGTCCTTGTAAAGAAAGTGAGCTTAAATGAGAAGATTGAAGGTCCACAAGATGGGACCAAACAAAGCAAGAAGGAGAGTGCTGAATGTTGAGGTGTGCCTGAGCGTAGTTCATGGTGAGCCCGGGCGCACAGTAGTGAAGCTACTGTCCGAGTGAGCCCGGGTGCACAACGCGCTAAAAAGTTTGAAAATTTAAGTCTTTATGCTCGTTTTGAGCCCATTCGAACCCTGATCGATATGAAACTATAAAAGGATAACTTAGCCTTCAAGAAAAGGGATCTTCAATCATTGAAAGATGGCACAAGAGGCAAGAGGAAGGAAACCCAAGGTTCCAAGGAAAGAGTTCTCCACATTCATGGCGTTCTTCACCTTCTCCATGGGCAACTAATCTTATTCCTTAGGGTGTAGATGAAACACTAGCCAAGTAACTTTGGTTTGTTGTATTTTACTTTGGGATTCATTATTAATACAATGATTGTGTAATTTTGAGACAATTGTCTATTCAATTGAATTCATTCTTCCAATCTTCTTTGATATATTTAATTTATGTGATTTTAAATAAATGGGTACACCATGGTAATCTTTTTGCATGCATTTGAGAGTTAAGAAAACTATTGCCTGTAGAAGACGAGACGTCCTGCAATCCTAGTTTAGTGTAAACGTTTCGTACTAATTTAAGATAAGTTATGCATGATTCTTAAATCACAAAATTCTCTTGAAGACAACGTTAGGGCTGGTAGCCATAACAGATCACTATAGTATTAAGCAATCAATTCCCGAATTGATACGATGATTATTGTTATGCAGGTAGTGGTGAATTCAAATCCCCAACTCTTTTCATATTGAATTTAACTTTTGCTTTTAATTACTTTTCATATTTTATTATATAAAATCTCAATATCTTTAGAATTAATTTAAGAACAAATTTTTAGATTTAAAGTAACTCAGCCTTTCAGTCCCTGAGGATCGATACCTGAACTTGCCATTATTTTACTGAATTAGGGTATAATTTAGTGTTTTAGTTTTTGTTGTAAACAACACAATCAATATACAATATTTTTTTTTTTTTTTTGATAAGAACAATCAATATACAATATATATCTTCATCTCCCCAACTTTATACTAAAATCTCCAATTCTCTTTAGTTCTAAAAACTCATTGTTGGAGTGTATATCATATCAATATATAAATATAAAGTTGTTAAGTATACTAGTAGAGTGGGTTCAATCTTTTAAGCATGGGGTCAAATTTAGATCAAACTATTTTCTTTTATTACAATGGATAATAATATTTCATTTTTTTTTTAATATTTTATAAGTGTTTGATGTGGTCAATTGACACTGCCGCCTTGTCCTTGTGTCCGACACCCCTATGGCACTTGTTTTGAAGTGTCGGTACTTTATAGATGTTACGATTTGATTTAAATTGCTAGGTCAAATCTCATATTGTAATGAATATTTAGAGAATCTCATGATTGACGATTCATCACTGATTCATGCAATTCAAGTGTTTTTAAATCTCAACAATCATAAAAGAATTTTTTTTTTTTAGCTTTCTCAGCAACCATAACTTATTTATTTATTTTTAGCTTTCCTCTCTCAGAAACAAACTTCTGAGGAAAAAAAATTTAAGGCCCTTATGGTTAAAATATATACATATATATTCTGCCTTTCTCACTCCCCCCGCCTCTCCCTTTTGTTTATGTTATATACCATTGGAGATCTATAATGTTATCATTAAATATATAAACATTCACTTTTTTCAAAGTCCACAAAACTCTAAATAAAAATTAACTTTTCTGTATTTTTTATGGGCAAATAGAATTTCTTATTTCATTTTCTTTAAATGAGAAAACAAGCAAAAGAACTCTAAAGATGACAAGGATTGGAGTCTGAATATCAATGAGCAAAAAGTAACTACAATTGTATATATGTATATATGTATATAACTATTAGAATCAAGACTCTATTTGGTATAGATTCCAAGAGGTGATTATAGCTTATTTTAATTTGGGGGTCTTGTATCCGACGGTTTGGTGCAACTTATGTTTATATCTTATTAGGCAAAAATAACTTAAATAAGCTTAAAAAAACTAATTATTTAAAAGTTTGGAAAGAGGTGCTTTTAGCTTCACCTTTCTGATTATCAGATTTTAGCTTTAAAAAAAAGCTCTACCAAACATGGCCAAAATCTCAACCAGCAAACTACTTGAGGATAGATTCATTTTCAAGATCATAGCACAAAATGTAAAATCCAACGTAGGATTAAATGAAAAAAAACATATTCACAACCATAGCTCAAAATGCAGAGTTGTTTCATTCAGAACCCAAGTGAAACAAGGCCTTAGGCATGTTAATATAAAATCCGAAACTCGTATCAATTACATGTAGCACACTACATATTCAGAAAACCAGTGCATCAAAATGAGATGAACACTGAAGAAATGCCAATTACGAAAAGAAGGAGAGAGCAATAGATTAAATTCCACAAGTTAATTACAAAGAGAAACAGCAACAAAGAAAAGATCATATCTCAGGGCTACCCACAGTCAGTATAAACAGAAAGAGTATATACAAATAATTAGGGACATCTATAGAACCAAGTTAGGGCATCATCGTCATTCCTGAATTGATTCTTATACCCAATTTACTTGTCATGCAGCTTTTGAGTAATCTCTGTTTAGAGATAAAAATCCAAAAATTAAAAATTAAAAATAAAAACATAAAAACCATTGAGGTGAGCTTGAGAATAGAATTCAGGCACAAAAAAAAAAAAAAACAAAATGAATAAGAATTGAAATACTTGACAAATAAAGGAAAGAAGAAACCCTACCGAGGGAGAGAGAGAGAGAGAGGCGAGATTAGGGTTTCAGTACCTGGAGTTCGGTTCCAAATAGGTGGAGTATAACCGGTGTATCCGCCGGAGTAGTGAGAACTGAGAAGTGCGATGGTGGCCCAAGACACAAATGGCCAGTGAAGGCACTCACTTTGTCAAATAAATAAATAAATAAGATAAATTATACTTAATTCTTTTATATTTAAAAAAAATACAGTGAATCAGCTCGTTTAGTTTGAGTTTTTTAAATTTATTTTCAAAAGATTAAATTTTTTTATTTTTTTATTTTTATTAAATTTTTTAAATTTTTAGATACACTTAACATAAATACATTTAAAAAGTATAATATTTATAAATTTTTTTTAAAAAAAAACTCACTAAATATAAAAAATACAATATATATATATATATATATGAAAATTTAATACATTCTTCATAGGGAATTTTTTTTAAAAGCCCCTAATATTAAGAAGGGAAGTGATTGAGACCCCCTCCAATCACCACCCCCATCACCTCCACACACATGTGGCGGGTGGTGATTGGAGGAGAAGGAAAAAAAGAAAAAAGAAAAACTGGCCAATCAGGGAGAGAGGGGGTCAAAGGGGGTGCCTCCTTGAGGGGGTCCAACTCATTTTCCTATTAAGATTTTATAGCATAAAGGACATTTAATATTTTCATAATATCTAAGGTCCCTTAACATCAATCCAGATAATTTCTCTGGACTTCCTAGAGACTTTCTCTCCAAACATCCAGAGAAAATTCACACAATCCAGAAAACTCGGCATCATCTTGCATTTTATATGTTCTCTTACAAATATCTTTTCATGGAGAGTTGCCATCAAAATTCTGTTTACTAATCACAGTGCTCCTTGCAGGTCAAGTCCAACAAGATGAGGTGGTTGACTAGAGATGTAAGAAAAACTGAAAAAATCGACCAAACCGATTGAACCGGACCAAACCGACTATATTTGGTATGTTTTTTAATAAGAATTGGTCTGTGCAGTTTTAAAATTTGAATTTTTTCGATTTTTGGTTCGGTATCGGTTTAAGCATCTTGTGCACCGATCTAGACCGAAACCGACCGTTTCAACATATATTGTATTTATAATATATATATAATCTAATAATCTAATGATATTAATAAGTATAATAAATTATTAACATTAATTAATTAACCTTATCATCTTTATAACCTAAGTTTGTAAACTCTTATTATATATAATTTTAACTCTAACTCATTATTCTTGAAACCTTAGTATTTTTAAACTTTTTTTTTGTTTTTATTTTTGTTAATTTAAGAATTAAAAAGTATGTATTAAATGGATAGATTAGATATGTTTGAAATTGTAGACAAATAACTAATTTAATATTTTTATATAGATTAATGATTATATTTTAAAGTGGCTCAAGTTTAAAAAATTCTAAACCGATTAAACCGCACAAAACCGAACCGTTTCAATTGGTTCGGTTCGGTGCTGTAATGACCCTCACACTGATTACCGATTAATTACCGATTATGGCTAAACTGAGACTGATTGTGACTGATAATTGAAGTAATTGAAATACTGAACTGACTGACTGAAATCTGAAACTGATTGACTGACTGTATCTGTTTAAATGCATTTCTATCTGTTTGACTGTTTGACTAACTGTTCATATTTCTATGTTTAAACTGCAAATTGAAGGCCTTATCGGCGGCCGAATCTGAAATTGATTGATGTTCTGTGTTCATTAGAATTTATATGATTTTATGGTATATTTAATTGAAAACTGATTTGGTATAATTAAATTAGATTAAAATAAGCTAATCTAAACAAGTTACCTTATTTACGGAATTGCCATTGTTAGTGGGCCCTTTATTATAACATATTAGAGCCTTTGTATACTTGATTCAAAACTTTTCCTCAGCTCCTTTTCCTTGTTCTTGCCGACCAAGAGAGTTAGAAAGAGAGAAATTGAGTTCTAGCTTGTGATTTGCTTGGTAATTGAAGAAATTGTAGAAGAGATTGCATATTTGAGCTTCATTCTTGAACTACAAGACTTAAGGTAGATTCATTGTCTTTTTGTTTATGTTTTGAGTTGATTCTTGCATGGTTTAGAGTGAGTTGAAGTTTTGAGCCAAGTTATGGCTTCTAATTGTTGAATTGAAGCTTAGTTGTTGCATACATGTACATATATTGAAGTTTTGAGGTTATAGTTCATGTTTCCTCACATTCATGTCCATATTTTGAGAGTAGACCATGATTTCATCTTGTTTTGTAAAGAATTGGCTCACTAGAGCATGTTTTAAAGCTTTGAAATGATTTGAGCTCATGCATGTCATGTTTGTAGCATGTTCATGAAAATTGGTTTGAAATTGAGTTTGAATTAAACACCCTTGGGCTTTGATTTCTCAAATTGAGTTTCGAATCATATTGTTCTATGTGTTTACAAGTGTTTTTCCGGAAAATGGGCCCAAGAGGATCGAATTTGGTGTTTGAAAACTTGAGTTTTGAGCTTGGAGCTCAAATCTGGATTTTCCAGATTTTGGTCTTCCACTCGAGCGGGGAATATAGCGCTCGAGCGGGAAATTCGAGCTCCCAGTACTTTGCACTGTTCATCAGTTCGCTCGAGCGGAGGAATGTACGCTCGAGCGGAGGATTGGGTGACACGCTCGAGCGGGCGTCGAGCGTGAATTTCACCTATCCAGTACTTTTTGGTTCGCTCGAGCGGGTAAGTTGACGCTCGAGCGGGGACCTTTGTTTGCATGTCCGCTCGAGCGGGGGAAACCTACGCTCGAGCGGGACCCTGTTTCACTGAAAATTCTGAAAATGTTTTCTGAATACATCTTTGCATCCTCATCCCATCCTAGGCATTCTTAGGCCTCGTTTGGGAACAGGCTAATTTAGTAACTTTTTGGCTATTTGGCTAAAAAGGTAGGTAAAAAAAACTTGTATGTTTGGGATGACTTTTTGGCTAATTACAAAAAGATGTGCAAAAAGTAGAGAGAAAAGAGAATCTTTGACTTTTTGGTATGAGTGGTTGGCTTTTTGGCTAATTTAGTAACTTTTTGGCTAATTTAATCAGTCCCCAACCTAGTTTAAGACATCTTAATGAGGATATATATATATAGAACACACCGAGGCAATTAGAGATTAAATTATTATTATCTTTCCCAACTTGGTAGCTTAGTGTGTATTCATTCTGTACTGTTTAGGGTTGGCATTCCGAGGAGACGCTCTAGCTTACTGTAGCCCAGAACTCTGTGAGTAACAACTGTGTAAAGATATGTTCAAAATGATTATCTTCTGAACAATTAAACTGTACTGTTTCTGAACTGATACTGTTAACTGAATGAATGTATGTCCTATATTCTGAACTGTATTGTGGCATCCTTAGCAACTACTGTTACTGACTGTTACTGTTACAGAGATCTCTGTCGGTTCCTTCGTTGGAACCACTACTGTTTACTGATTGATGGCCATCATTGATTGTTCGTCTTTTAAGACCTACTGTTTACTGTTATGCTAATGGATGTACCACATATGACTGTTTACTATATTGAACAATTGATATACTGATTGAAACAACTATTTTCAATACTGAAGGACATTCATTCTAAACCCCTTTACGCTTTATGTTATTCACTGGGCTTTAGCTCACTGCTCATATATATATGTAGGTGTACAGGCACCAGACCGCAGCTAGGAGCATGGGGTAGATTTCCCTTTTTGTCAAGCCAACCACTGTGCCTCACTGCGAGGTTCCGAGCCTGCCAAGCTATGGCTTAGGGGTGTTTTTATTTCCCCGTCTGTCTCTGTACTGTTTTTGTAATACTGTATAGACTGATAGTACTGTACTGATAATAGGGATTAGGTCCCTGTCTTCTGAATGATTGTACATGTATGTATATACTGTTTCTGTACCGAATGTAATTATGTATGGAAAGTCTTTTTGCATACAGACTGTCACAGCTCATTGGACATTATTTATTTACTGTATTGGCTTCCGCCATGCCCCTGTACTCTGTTTTACTGTCTTTCTATTAAGCAGGCCTTTGGTAATCTCGGATTACTGGCCGGTTATGGTGCTAAACCCATAGGGGCGGGTTTGGGTCGTGACATGTGCGGTTTGATGTGAGAAATGGTCTGTATCGATGTTCAAAATAATAAAACCGACATTATCGGTTCGGTGTAATTTTTTACCTAAATACCGATCGTACCGAACCGATTACATCCCTATGGTTGACAGACAAGAAAGAGAATAAGTCATTGGGTGAGCTTGAATAAGAATTTCTTCAAGCACTACAAGTAATAAAACAGATTATTTTTAGTTTGTTTTGTTTTTTTAAATACACAAATTTATTATGTTTTAGAATTCTGCTCAGACTACGGTTCTACAGTGATTAAAATACTTCTGATTGTCCTACTGATTGTAGAATCAAAAGTATTATGCAGCGTTCTATATTTGGGAAAAAAAAAAGAGCAATGATCTAAAGAAAATTCACACATCCAGAGAAAATTCACAAGTCCAGAGAAAATTCACAAGTCCAGAGAAATTCACACATTCAAAGAAAATTTACACAGTCCAGGGAAAAATCACATAGTCCAGAGAAAATTCAATTTGATTTCCTCACATACTTGACATGATTTGAACAACATAATTGATATTACTTTCATGTCAGTTCACTTTTCAATTAAAAAATCTGCAATATAAATTTGGGATCTTGGATGTCTCATTTTTTGTAGATAATATGACATTCATCAAAGTAAATAAACAAGCAGAAAGCTATTTGTAATACCCCTGTTCTGTATTATGTTAATAGGTCCCTAATATGAGCATGATTATGTGTTTAGCATGATTTCATATGTCATTATGTGAATATACTTGATTTTGAAGTTCTATCTGTTCACCGTAGGAATATCTGTTTGAATAATCTGCTTTGGAAATTAAATTGAGGGCCCTATCGGCCACAGAACCCGAAATTGATTACGCCATTGTGATTAGCGTAATTTTTAGAGCCTGTGGTGAAATTTAATTGAAAATTTATTCGGGTCAGATTAAATTGATTTATTTAATGGCTTTGTGCTCAAATTGTTTAATATTATTATTTTGACTTAGTGGGACTTAATGTATTTGAGCACTACACCTCATTTCTCTCCCTTAGCTTATTTTGGCTGATTCTTAGACTCAATTTGAGAGAGAGCCGACCATGGAGAGGGAGAAAGAGGGATTGTGCAATTTTGGTCTTGAAACTTGGAGATTTGAAGTCTAATTCAAGATTTGATCATAGATTGTGAGAATCAAGCTCTTAGGTGAGTGATTCTTGGATTATAATTGTAATTTTGTGTGTGTTCAAGCTATTTTGGTGATCAAGAACAAGATTGAAATGAAATTGAGTTGTATTTGTTGAATTGAAGCTTAATATGTGCATGCATGTAAGAATTACTTTGAAAATTGCATGTTTGAGCACAAAGGTGTATAATCCATGTGAAAGGTTAAAGGAAACTCATGTTTTGATCACCATTTGTATTGTCTAAGTTGAGAATGTGGCTAACTTATCACATGCATGTACAAATTATGTGAAAGGGGGCTAGAATGCATGAATTGGTATGTTGTTAATGAGTTTGATGGGAGATTGGGGCATGCATGTGACTTATTTGTGAAATTGAGCCTCATTGGGTTGTGATTTGGGATCTATAGCATGTTAGCATGATTATATTGGAGATTTGAGCCATTGCATGCAAGTAATGTGGCTGGAAAATCGATTTGGAGCTCAAGAACACAACCTGGAATTTCCAGAATTTTGACGTCCGCTCGAGCGGGAGAAGTGCCGCTCGAGCGGAGAAATCGAGCTCCCAGCATTTTTGACAGACATGGTGTCCGCTCGAGCGGGGAGGTTGACGCTCGAGCGGGGAGCTATGTAGAGGGACAGTCCGCTCGAGCGGGGGAGTTCACGCTCGAGCGAGAATTTGAAGTAACCAGTACTTTTGTGGGCTTAAGGGTCCGCTCGAGCGGGGGAGTCCACGCTCGAGCGGGGACCCTGTTTTCTGAAATTCTGAAAATGTATTCTGTGTTCTGTGTTCCGTTCTCTTTCACTTGTAAGCACTCTCAGGCATACTTTGAGCATGGTAAATGAGTTAATAAGATAAGAATAAAGCCTAAAGAGGAGTATGTGAATTAAAGAACGGATCGAACTGTTAGTGACCCTTTTGTGTTCATGAATTGTGTAGGGTCAAGCTCCAGGGCAAATCCACAAGCCGATCACTGTGAGTAATATCGATATCTTAATGCTTGTGAATGTCCAATTGTTTATTCCCTTATAAGCTTATGAAATGCTAATTGAGATTGTGGATGTAAGTTAAACATGAATGGACCAAAGGTCGTTTTGTTAAACATGAATGGACCCAAGGTCGTTTTGTTAAACATGAATGGACCAAAGGTCGTTTTGATAAACATGAATGGACCCAAGGTCGTTTTGTTAAACATGAATGGACCAAAGGTCGTTTTGACAAACCTGAATGGACCCAAGGTCGTTTTGACATGAATGAGTGGGCCGAAGGCCGTTCTGACATAAACGAATGGGCCAAAGGCCGTTTTGATACGAATGTATGGGCCGATGGCCGTTTTGATACGAATGTATGGGCCGAAGGCCGTTTTGATGCGAATGTATAGGTCGAAGGCCGTTTTGACATAAATGAATGGGCCAAAGGCTGTTTTGATACGAATGTATAGGCCGAAGGCCGTTTTGACATAAATGAATGGGCCAAAGGCCGTTTTGATACGAATATATGGGCCGAAGGCCGTTTTGACAAGAATGGAAATCTGAATGGGCCAAAGGCCAGAATGTTTGGAATTACAATCACTTGATTTGTATTTCGTATAGTTGTATATCTGTTAAATAGAATTACGAGTTGGGCCCAAGGCCGTTCGGAATATGTTGTTCTACAATGTTATGTAAATTTGGTATTTGATATTATTCACTGGGCTATCGCTCATGCTCATTCATGTGTTTGTAGGTGAGCCAAGAGAAGCAACCCCGGCCCCAGTGAAGTCTGCCAAGAACAACATGAGTTTTGGAGAGTCAGCCTTGTGTCTCACGCACGAGACCCATCCTTGCCATTTTGTCACGTATTTACATTTTGTCTTGTTGGCAAGGACTTTGTGTATACCTGTGTATATTTTGATATGGTTGACTCATTTTAGATGATCCTGTCTGTAAAGAAATTTGTGGTACCGTATTTTGTTGAGAGTTATTAACGTATATGCGCATGGTTGTTTAAAAGTGCATATAAGCACGGCTCTATGGATAAAGTTTTTAATTATTGCTTCCGTTTGGCCCCTTTACTCTGTTGAGTTACGTCTATTTTGGTCTGAGGCCGTAGGTAATCTCAAGATTACTGGCCGGTTACGTCCTTGACCCACGGGGGCGGGTTCGGGTCGTGACACTATTGGCATGAGAAAGCTTTGTACTTACATGCTATGTATATATTGAGAAAGTTACTTTTTGTTTCTACATGATTTGCAGTCCCAGAACCCCAGCTAGACACATATGTCATCTGTAGATTTTGGGGAAAAAAGAGTAATGATCCAGAGAAAATTCACATTCTAGAGAAAATTCACAGTCCAGAGAAAATTCACACATCCAGAGAAAATTTACACAGTCCAGAGAAAAGTCACACAGTCTAGAGAAAATTCAATCTAATTTATTTGAATTAGCTAACTGCTCATTTGAAGTACCTTGTCTGCTGAGCCCAGATGTTTTATTAGCCACAATAGTATTACTTTGAACTAGGGCTGTTCACGGGTCGAGTCGGTTCGAGTTTGCTGCTCAATCATCAGCCGAACCGACATCTTCGGATGAGAAAAAGAAACATCCGATTCCGACCAAGTATTATTCAAAATCATAGAGTATCGAGCCACTGTTTTCACGGTCGGATTCGGTCGGTGGGCAATGAAGAGGACTGTCACGACCCAACCCCAGGGGCTTAGGGTTGGAATCGCAACTTACTAACTTATTCTTTTTCGTAGCAAATTAAGCTGCGCAAGCGGAAATAAGTAAACAAAAATTTTACATCATTTTACTATTTAAGAAAGAGGAAATACATTCTAGGGCTTTCATTATTTTATTATTCAGTGACCAGCCTCGAATAGAAACAAAAGAGAGCAAAAATATAAAAAAAAAGAAGGATAAAATAGTGATTCAACATCAGTCCATGTGCAGGTTCTATTTTGTGGGGTTATAGGTTTCCCTTACATCTCGTCACCTGAAAGGGTAATAGCTATAAGCACACAGCAGAGTGAAAAATATTATACCAAGAGTGTAGGGAATAAAAAAACCATGGATAATTAGTTAGGCTAAAATGTTTACATAATTTAATTTGAAATAACAATTTATTTAAAGTGACAGAATACAGAAATCATGTAAATAAATAATTAGTTAGGCTAAAATGTTTACATAATTTAATTTGAAATAACAATTTATTTAAAGTGACAGAATACAGAAATCATGTAAATAAATAATCATAACCACGGTATAAAACAAAACAGAACAGAGGTCACAAAAGTGACAGTCGGAACAGAGGTCAATGGATCCATGACAAACAGAGGACCACAAAGTGGTTAAACAGAGGCCAGTGGTTATTTAAGCCCCCCAAGGCGTGGGACTCCCGTGGTGATATTTACAAAACATAATTATTTATAAGGTAATAGTCAAATATATTCTAAAATTTAAACAAACATATCCATGGATTTCCTTTTAAGTAAATAGAGTTTAGGAAGTAAACCATGTAATTGAAACATTTATAAAACATAACTTTTATTAATATAACTTAATAAAATATAACTTGTTTAAAATAAGTTATGGTAACTTCAAACATTCGTAAAACATATAATGGTAAATCAAGACATAATATAACTCACCTTAATTATAATCCTTAACTTTACTTTACTATCAGAACTTCCCTACTATCAATTCCTCACTCTCCCGTACCTCTCTCTTTCTCGGTTTCCACTCTTTCTTTTTGTTCTTTCGTTTCTTCCTCTCTTAGTTCATTACCTTTGCCCCTATTTATACTGTGAGCCAAGCCTCACTTGGAGTGCCACGTACCCCCCTCTCTCAGGAGGCATAATGAGGCTAGGAGGTGGATCTCTTAATTGCAAATTTAAGATGAGATTTGAATCTTGTAAAGATAAGTATAAATCTTCATACTTGGGCCTTTTTACATACTTGGGCCTTTTCTCTTTTTTTTTTTTTCTTTCTTTTGGGCCGAAGTTTACAAACCTTGCTGGGCAACTAGCTTATTTCTTTTTATTCATTTATTTATTTGTTTTGGTGTTAAATTATTATTTATTACTATCTTTAGTTTGACCCAATTAATATTATAATTCCATAAATGTGTTAATTTGCTCCCAAATAATAATTCCCAATTAGTCCTATAATCCAATGTCAAATTAGATTTATATATTTATTTATTTAATAGTCTATCATCACATGTCACTATAATTATATATACCTCTAAATATTTACATGGACTTAATTAAACGTTCGGGGTGTCACAAGGACACATACAGACGAGCGACAAAATCTAAGGGTCGATTGGTTAGAGGGTTAGTAGCATTACACATATAACCCTCGTTGATATACTCGAGGGAGATTTGAGAGAAGAATAAGAGGTTGGAAGATCTGAGAGAGGAGTGACAAAGATCTGATAAGGTCAAAGGGTGAAAAGAAATACCAAAAAAAAGATGAATAGCAACACGGTAAAGTAACCATTGTAGCAACAATGGTAGCAATCTCTGTTGATTCAGTAGAGATAGATAAACAAATGAAAAATACAATGAGAGAGAGAGAGAGAAAGAGTATCCGTGTCTCACAAAAGAAAGGAAATGGATGAAAATAAATGAACGAAAGGAGATAGAAAGAATGAGAAGACAGAAAAAAGAAAATAAAAATGAAAAGACTTAAAGTTAGCTCTCTGACCAAGAGAGGCTAGCTCTTTCATCAAGAAGTCTGAAGACTCATAAAAAATAAATAAAAAATAAGAGTTATCTCTAGGGAGTGATAGAGTGTAATTAATGTGATGGAGAGATACAAGTCAGATATTATAATAGGAGAGGGAAAATGTGTTAGTGTGCATGGAGTAGTTGGTGAACAAATTTTTAGACTTGAGATAAGGATAGTAATAGATTTGCAGAAAGTAACATGAAAAGTCACCAACACGTGGAGGTAATGTATATATACTTGTATATTATATTGGTTGAGTCGGTTTTTTTCGATTTTATTTCAAACAAATTTAATACCGACTGCCAATCTATAAAAATTAAAAAGTACAAACTGCAGCCGACCGTAGTATCATTCGAAATCGTCTGTTCAATCTTGGTTCGAGTCGGTCTGGGCGGGTTGATCGGATTAGACGGGTTGCTGAACAGCCCTACTTTGAACGTTTCCAAGTTGACGGGTGTTATGTAAGGTATCACTTTTACATGTAGTATGTGTTAAATTCAATGTATAGACAAATAGAGAAAATAAATTGTATGTATCTTGATTGTGTATTACAAAGGTTCAGTTGAACTCCTTTGTATAGGAGAGGAGCCGAAAGTGGCACTAATAAAGTAAAGTAAAAGGAAAGGAAATATACCCTACTAACAGCTGATATACACTAACATCCCTCCTCAAACTCAAGGAGAATAGATACAAACCAACTTGAGTTTGGAGAGAGTAACAAAATATGAAAATAAACTAAAAATAAAATAGGATAAGAGACACTGTATGGTCGTATCAGACCGTTGGTGAAGATACTGTATGGTCATGTCAGACCGTTGTAAAAGCTAACCGGAATCAATGTCGGGACAGTTTACGGGGTCATACTAGACCGATGTAGCAAACACTGTGTGGTCGTGTCAGACCGTTATAGAAGCTAACCGGAATCAATGTCGGGACAGTTTACGGGGTCATGTCGGACCGTTGTAGAAGCTAACCGGAATCAATGTCGGGACAGTTTACGGGGTCATGCTGGACCGATGTAGCCGACACTGTGTGGTCATGTCAAACCGTTGTAGGAGCTAACCGGAATCAATGTCGGGACAGTTTACGAGGTCATGCCGGACCGTTGTAGCAGACACTGTAGGCTGCCCAAAGATATACATATATATATCGCGCCCTCAAAGTTGTGCCCTCAAAAGTCGTGCCCTCAAAAGGCGTGCCCAATACCTCAAAAGGCGTGCCTGACACTGTGGCATCGAGTGGCGCGCGATGCGCGTGTCTGCCTTGGCTTGCGCTCCCGTTTTGTCGTCTGGCGTCGAGTGGCGCGCGATGCGCGTGTCTGCCTTGGCTATTTAAACCAAGGCTGAAGCGAAGGCTGTGCAAACCAAACTAGTCTGAAACCTCTGAACATCTTCATTCTTAAACACTCTGCAACCAACCCTTTCTGATATTACCAGTCTTAAATCTCTACTTCTCTAAAACACTCTGCAACCCTACTTGTGCTGCCTCTGATATGGCCTCTTCTTCCCCTGGTCCTCTTACCCTGTTTCCAGACCTGAATGATGCCACAATAGAGATGACCAGGTCTGGCGCCCTTGAATCGCAACCAAACGCCCCTGGACCAAGCGCCCATGTTTTTGCTCCGTTAAACTTTCCTATGTTGTCTGTGGAGCAAATAATGGCTACTCAATCTGATATTGAGGCCAACCATTATACGTTGAAGTCATGTGTGGAGACCATGACTGCAGTCACTAACTTGTCTCACTGGCTTCAGAATAGAACAAGTGAGGTACAACAGTTAAATGCCCAACTAGCTCTACTCCAGCGCATGTATAAGGATGCGCGAGTAGAGATATGTGTGCTGAAGGCGGAAAACAAGGAGCTGAAACGGAAGGCCACTGTTATGTTCCGATTATGAGGGCCGCCATATGCTGCGGTTGAGAAGTAGCGGGAAGGCAACTTGCTTGGTGATCTAGGAAGCACGGAGGCTGGGCAGTCACGAGACACCTAAGATAAAAGCAAGAAGAAGAGACCGGCAGCAGAGTAGAGAAGGGAAAGAAAAATCCCGCCTATGGGTATGGTTGTTTGTGTATTTGTTTGTTTGTTTGTCTGTTTTTTTTTTTTTTGTTTTTTTTTTTTTTTGTGTGGTGTTGTGGAACTGTGAACGGAGTTGAGCCCCGATATGAATAAAACAATGGTGTTGGGCAAACCGAATGGCATGAATGGTACAAGTTGAGCAGAAAATCAGTTGGTGGGAATGGTTTTTTTTTTTTATGTATATATATGTATATATATATATATATATTTTTTAATGTGGAATGGAAAAAAGTAAGAAGAAAGGTTGAGCACCTCTGTAAAATCTGAATTTGGACAAAAGTGGGTGGATGGTATGGTGCAAAGTGGCATGTATTGGTGCTTGGCACCCTGTCCGAGAAGCATGCACTGGTGGGGCAAAAGTGGGTGGTGGATGTTTTGGGATAATATTTTATAATAGCATTGGAAGCTTTGTTGTGTTGTGTTTGGTGGTTGCTAAATTGATGGGCTGATATATGTCGGTATAATATATGATAATAGCATGGGTGGGGAACATGGGTTTGATTAATGAAATAGCTATGATCAACATGGCAAGCAATGGCCCACCAAAAAGAGGCAACCCAGAGTCCAATTCTTTTCCCTTGGCATCTCCAAGTGCGAGCAATGCCGGTGAAACTTGTTGCAACGAGGGAGTTGGTAATCTGGGTTGAAAGTCAAGCCAAGAAGAGAGAGGGAGAGCTGTCTGTTGCTCTGTGGTCATGCATGGCGACCGAGAGAGAGAGTTGATGAATGCATAGTTTGATCAGGCCTCAACACTCTTTGAGGAATCAAGCAACTTTAACTATAGAAGATTTGCCCAAAAAACAAACCAAGAAATTTGATCATCTTGTTCTTGGACCTGCTGCTGGTGAGTTTTCAGAGGTCGCCGACGCGTCCGGCTGACGGCGTGACGCTGAGATTTCATCGGTCTCGGAAGGGAGGGGCTTGAGATTGAGCTCTGAGGTTTGTTGTTTCAGCTCCTTCACGCGTTGAATCACTTTTGCAAGCAGCGAAGCTTTGTCTGTCTTGGAATTACAGGGAAGGAGAGTTCGGAGTTTGTCGAGATGGGAATTGATCTTCTGACGACGGCATTTCTTAGCTTCTTTGTGATTCTTGGAAGCAACCAGAGCACGTTCTTCTGCAGTAGTAGTAGTAGTGTCGTGAGAATTGAAAATTGTGACTTGAGACGGAGAAATGCTTAGAGAGCAAATCTGCCAATCCGGCGTTATCGACGGTGCAGACGGTGATGGTCCTCCGGCTGTGATCGAATCTGGTGATGCGGTGGTGAAGTGTTGTTGAAGAATCTGCCATTGAAGAAGAAATTAAGGAAATTTGGTTTGTCCGGCGGGCGGCCAAGGCGAGGTTGCCGCTCGCCGGTGAAGCGGAATTACTAAGTTGTTAACCTAGCTCTAATACCATGTCAAATTCAATGTACAGACAAATAAAGAAAATAAATTGTATGTATCTTGATTGTGTATTACAAAGGTTCAGTTGAACTCCTCTATATAAGAGAGGAGCCGAAAGTGGCACTAATAAAGTAAAGTAAAAGGAAAGGAAATATACCCTACTAATAGCTGATGTACACTAACAGTGTGATCAACATCATGAGGACTATCTTCTTTAACCCCATTATCACCATTTATCAACCAAACTCAGTAGGAACTTGATTGTTCAGGTGGAGTGCTTTCATCTCCATTTCTGGATGGATTTGATTTTTTTTTTTTTTTTTTTTTTGTAGTAATGACAGTTGTACCACAAATTGGACTGCCATTACTTTCTCTAACATTTGGAGCACCACTTTGTGAAATATGATTCTTATTCTTTATGACATCTTCCATGTCCTCTGCCCCTTTAGGCCGAGAAGGAACCTCAAGCATCGGTTCCAAGAAGGTTTTCCAAATCTTCACAACTTTATCCAACTGTTCAATCGTACAAACTTCACCACAGGAATATTTGACTAGCTGGTACAAGTCTTCATGGATGTCCGAATCAGGATATTCAAATTCCATATGTGGAATGATAGTTCTTCTATTTCCAGCAAACGTACCTAGCACGACATTAGCCTATATCTGGACTCCATTAAAGAGTTGAAACAGGAGGCCCGTGCTTGTTACGAAGACATCCTCGTCTGACTCAGATCGTGGTGGTCCGGCTTAGATCGCGGCACTCCGGCGACAGTGTGGTAGAGACAGAGGCGAAGGTGAAGCCATCGGCGTCGAAGATGAAGACCAAGAGAGGAAAAAGAGCAGAGAGAGATGATCGAAAAGAGAGAGAGAGAGAGAGAGTCAAATTTTTCTGAACTGATATAAGGGTGTGGGTTTAGGGACCTTAAACATCAAAATATAATATTGTGGATCTCTTCTATTACTAAAAATGGGAAAGAGACCTTAGACTAATTTTTCTGTTTTCATATTCTTTTTATTGATTTTTTTACAAATATTTTACTTTTTAGATATATTTAAGTATGGTGTATTTAAAAAAGTTAAAAAAAAAATTAAATTTTAAAAATATTCACTAAAAAAAAAAAGGAAAAATAAAAACTTCAATTTCTAGAAAATTGAAATCAAACACAATTAATCTACCATTTCAATATAATTACACTCATCTCCATTTTAATATAGTAGACACACGATGAAATGAATAAAGATAAATATAAATTTTAATAAAAAAATGGATTATAATATAATTTTTTTATTCATATAACGAATAAATTATTGATAATAAAAAAAAATGATCTAGTTGTCATATAAATTGAAACCTTAAAGGAAGTCAGTATAATTATGTTAAAAGTGTAAAATTAATTATATTTTTTTCAAATTTTAAAAAAAGTGATTGTAATTTCTGTAAAAAAAAATTATTTTATCTTATTACGTTCTTCATAATTCTAGGCCTCCGTTTGGGAAGTGGGTTGGCTTTTTGACTTTTTTGACTATTTTAGCCTAGGGCTAAAAAGCATGGTTTGAAAAGGGCTTTTTGGCTTTTTAGCTTTTGGCTTTTTGGTGAGGTGTCTTCATGGTAAATTACCAAACTACCCTTCACATGTGTTTTGCATGTGAACTCATTCCTTCTGGTCCTCCACGTCAGATGCGTAATTGGACCGAAATTGTTTTGTTTTGTTTGTTTGTTTGTTTTTTTTTTTTTCTTTTGGGTTTGGATTTGGCGTATTTTGATTATTTTTTTTAAAAAAAAAATTTTTTTTGGTCATTTTTCTTTTTTTATACATTAATTAGTTCTTGTTCTTTAATTTACGCTTTTTTTTTAATTGGTATACAATAACTTTTTTTATTTTTCAAAAATGAGTTTTCATGTGTTTTATTTATTTCTAAATTACGTCGCGAATGGTAATTTATGTTTTTATGTTTTTTTTTAAAAATATTTTTGAATGAGGCGTATTTTTCTCGTTTTTTTTTTAATTTACGTTTTTGTCATTTTTTAATTTGTACACATTAATTTGTTTTTATATTTCAAAAATGGGTTTTCATGTGTTTTATTTATTTGTAAATTACGTGGCAAATAGTAATTTCTATTTTTTTTTTGGATGAGGTGTATTTTTGTCGTTCTTTTTTTTTTTTGAATTTACGTTTTTGTAATTTTTTTAAATTTGTATACATTAATTTGTTTTTAGTTTTCAGAAATGGTTTTTCATGTGTTTTCCTTATTTTTAAATTATGTGGCAACTGGTAATTCATGTTTTTTACTTTTATATTTTTAACTTTGTTTTTAATTTGTTTGGTTTTTTTGGGAAAACGTTTTTTTATGTCATTTATTTAAAATGATGTAAAAAATCATATATTGCCGTGGCAAATGACAAAAAATGAGGTATGTTTTTGGTTTTTTGAAATTTTGAACTGGTGTTTTTATGTTTTTAATTGACGTCGCACATGATAATTTCTGTATTAGTTTTTTTTTTTTTTTTTTCTATTTGTTTCACCTTGTTTTCTTTTTCGAAAAAGGTTTTTTTCTGTGGTTTTTGGTTTTTCAAAGTTAGGCACGTCACCAACAGAAAGGGGGTATATTCTCGTGTAAACACATTCTACTTGTACATGATAATATATTTGAATACAGTCTGTTCCACGTGTGTTACCAATGTTACAACCCTACGAAAATTAGGTCGACTATTATATATTTCCTAACGTTCCGTTATTACGCATGTAACATAATTTGTCGCATATGCGAAGGCGTACCAATGCCATATGCGGGTCCTCATCCCCAACCATTAAACCATCCTCGTCATGTTCAACTTCTGGTATGGCATTTACTATTGTCATAGCCTCTTCCTCGTCACAGATTGGGTGAACAGTTGTTGGATTACTTGTGTTTCGCCGTATATAATTATGTAATGCCATTGACGCACCTACTAACTGAACTTGCACATTTGCAAAGTCATACCGAGGCATGTCTCGAATAAACCCCCATCGATTTTTCCAGGCACCAAAAGTGCGTTCTACCACACTGCGTAATGACGAGTGAACTTTGTTAAATAATTCCCTTGGCGTGTTTGCCGTCGTGTTCCGTGGAATACGTCGGAATTCTTGTTGGTGGTAACGGCTGCCTCTGAATGGTGCTAAGTAACCTATCCGGTTTGGATAGCCAGAATCGACAAGATAATATTTGCCTGCAGAAAAGACAACAATGTATGACACCAAAAACAAACATTGTGCTTCATTTTCAAGTAACGCTGTCTGACAAAAAATTATAGCCCCATCAATGCAGAATTCATGGCACTATGTTACCTTTGTCAGGATGTGGAAATGGGACATTGTCATTTGTTAGTATCTCGTTGAAGATGCGACTATCATGCATACTTCCTTTCCATCTGCACGAAATGAAGATGAAACACATCTCAAAATCGCACGCGGCCATGATATTTTGAGTGTGACAGTATTTCCTACCGAAATATGTTGCCGCATTTGGCCCTGTAACCCATGCACTTACATGTGTTTCGTCTATTGCTCCAATATAGTCCTGTAAACAACCCAATTGTAATGTTACTTAAACGGGTAACAAGTAATGGTTATTTTCATACGTCACGTCCAGTTAATAATAAAAACAAAATAACTGCACTTCGCACTTATATGTCAATAATGTTTTTCAGTAGTACCTTGAACGGTAGGTATTTCCATCTAGACTACACGTATGAATGTATACGATGCTGACTGTATGTGGGCCGGCAATGAACAACGGTGAACTCTTTCATGGAAGTTAATACGTTATGCACGTGCCGAGACACAGTCTCCCCCGAATGTTGAAAACGTTCTTGGATTTGCCGATTTTGCATCCCTTGCAACACGTGGATAAACATTGCAACGCTTTCTTCAATAGCTAAGCCATGTGGCCATTGTGGTACTTGTAACCCAAAATCATTTACTAATGTCTTACACAAAGCGGCAAACACTTCCTTCAGCATGCAAACATTTTCCTCAAATCGACCCATATGGCCCGCATATAGTTCGCATATCCATGCATGCCCGGTCAATATCGAAGTGCGGCATGGCGTTTTAGCCATGTGTTTTTCGTACCACTCTGTCGCATACTGGCATGCTTGTAGAAATGTCCAATTGTTTTCTTTTTGCAGCTGTAATGCCATTTGATTAAGCATTTCCCTTAATTCGTCATTGTTGCTGCCATCCCAACGATTCATCACGTCTTCGTTGATGCGAAACCTACAAGAGTGGCACTGTTTCAATCAGGTTGCACGTGATTCATTGACTCAAATGTAATAACAGTTTGCATGTATGAATGCCACATGGTTTTTAATGTACGTAATGCCGTCACCAATGTCATTACTAACGCATCATAATATGAATTGAACAAATTGTGAACCTGGTTGTTATATTTTACAGGGGGACCATGGTGGTAACAACCACAAAAATGACGTCAAACTAACATAACAGTTTCCCTCGCAAAATAAAGACATACAAGAAAAGAACAAGAAAACCGTCATTGCGCATTTCATTGCCATACATTTAATTAAACAGAAGCATCCCATTCCTTTCCCAAAAAACGCACAACCATGCTTCCATTTTTTCTACGACAAACTTAACTAAAAGTTTTGTTCACCATAGCTAGCAAGAAAAAAAAACAACAAGAAAGGAATAAAAACATGCAAACACAACCATCCTGTTTTAATACAGTGCCAACAATAACATAAGTAAAAGTTTTCAAAAGCAAGAGAAGGGCAGGCATCTTCAACAATCGTAACACCCGTACATCACATCCGGCGAGCCCCAAACAGGTTCGCAAACGGCGCCGACGCAGTACACTGTAGCTGCTTTTGTGTAAGCCACCCTATGATGTGGTCATCATCAGGCTGACACATCATCACCTCCTGGTAATCTGCGTTATCCATAAGTGTCGAGGCGAAATGGAATAGCGGCGTACCAATCAGGGATAGAATACTCATCAGGCGATGCATGCACTCCGAAATAGTGTACAGCGATTCGTTGCCTGTGAGGTGCCTCACCGTAACCTGTTGATTCTTCGTATGTACCACATCTGTTAGATTGTTTATGCTTTCCGCAATAACTGACGCTCCACTTGTTGCCTTCTTCGACTTTGAAACACTTGTTGAAGGCGTCTTTCTCCTTTTTCCCTTTTCAATCGGAACATGCTCCAGTGAAGAATCTGAATCCACGTCCTGTACTCCTGCGGGTATCGGATCAGCAAATGGTTGGGCTCCCAAACTATGAACAGAATCAGATGAGTCATCAGCAGCTTCAGGAAGTTTCTCTCCCGGGGTCCAATGGTGCTTACCAGTAGCTGATGCCCCCATGAAGACCGTCTCCATCAAGTCACGATGTTCCAAGGTTTTTTTCCTGAACTTAGCATACACCTTGTTTATCTGCAGAAAGGGAGATATATGAAAGAGAAAGACGTTACATTTCATATAATTAATTAAAAGTAAACTAAAAAGGTTAAAAATGTACTGGTAACAGACAAATATGAAACTTGTTTGTACATGTACTTACCGATTCCATCTTGTCCCATCACTCCTCAGGTGTCCGAAACATACCGGTGTCACAGTCAAACCCTATCCCTAACACTCCTTTGCTTGAATCCATCAACTTTGTCCACGCTTGCCACTCTTTTTTCAAACTCATGTATTTATTCTTCAACTGTTTGAGGCCATGTTTTCTTCCTGTTTTTTTCTAAAATTTCCTTCCCAAGGACTTGTACCCTGCTTGGCTGAGGACTAGGAATGGTCGATTTCCTTTTGTAATCTCATTTGCAATCAACTGCAGGAAAACTCGGATTGAGTGACTGTCCCATGAGGCCTTGTAACTGAACTGATTATGTGTCTCTTCAAGACTGCTTGACTTCTCTGTGACAATGCCTTTGCTTTGGATTGGGTACACGGAGAAGTATGTATGAAAGCCATTACTAATGTACGGTTACAAAAGATTACCATCACAAATTCGGTTGTTATATACAAACGCATAAGCCATTGCACATTAAATTTACAAACAGAGAGACGGGATGCTAAATTAGACAGCATATAACCATTGCACATTAATAACATACATACACAGGTTCCATGGAACTCAGTAGTGGACATAGTTATGATAGTCATTAATACGTCTACCGTTTTGTAGTGGAGGAAGGCAAAGGCAGCTTAAAGTCATACTAAAGCATACTACCAACATACTAACAACCTCGTAATGTGTTTGTACATACTGACAACATCCTAACGTTGCTTACATACGAAACAACAAAATGACAACGACAATGCATAGCACATATACAATGGTCTTAAGGACACGCAAGGATTGTTGAATGTCTATGACATCAGCCCGCAATTGCATGACAATTTCGTCTTTGGGTGACGCATAGTCTTGGTTCTCTCGCCTTGGTTCTTCGCACCAACCAATCCAACTGACACAGGGCTGATAAGTGCAAATGATGGAACTATTAGTGAATGGGTTGTTAATGTTCATACAGTTATGACCGAAGAATGGGTCACTCACTACAGGGCGGGGACATGCAAAGTAGGGATGCCCTGGATTTTTGGTGGACTTGGAAATCTTAACAATACAGGGGCCATGTCCACAGGCACACATTCGTCGTGGCCATGTACTGGAAGTTGCAGTAGAGGTAAACGAAGCCATGCTATGCTTTACAAACATTCAGAAGTGACAATGAATCATACAAGTAATTAATTTATGTTATCCATATATCAGGTTAAACATGAACTGAATACGTTATGCAGTAGTTTCATAGGATAGGTATAGAAACTGATAACTTCCTTCAGTTTATTTTAAAGCAAAGCAGCCTACATTATCATGGTTTCACTGTGAAGGTGGTAATAGAAAAGCAGATATGTAATTTCCTTTTCAAACCTAACAGATAAAAAAGGGCAACCTAACCGTGTGTTTACATGACTGACAAGAAGAATTCATGATCAAATTAAGTCAGAACATTGTAAATTATGAAGCCGTAATCAATAGACAATTCAATTAAATTTACATGAATCAACATGATAACATACAAAGATTAACGTAGTCGTAATTTGATTCCATTAACGAAATTGAATTTTTGTAAAAGTATTGTGCATCTTTAATTTACGTATAGTGGTAGGAGTATTTATTAACCCATATGCCCTTGCACAAATTTGATATATAACCATTAATGTTATTATTATTATTATTATTATTTTCAGTTGTTTTTTGAAATTTGAGAATAGTCTATTTATGTCAATAATTTAAAAGATTATGTTTGTATGCAGATGACTAAAATTGGACATACTTCTTTTAAAAAAAAAATATAAAATTAGTTTATATATACTTAGACTAGATCAACTGAAAAAGAGTTATAAGCAGTCACACTCCGATCCATTTCACACCCAGTTCAGAATGTCACCAACCAAATGTTTGGTATCACACAGTAACATTAAATCAATTAGAATTGGTAATATTATGACAACTCTGATAATATAAGGGAAATATAGTAAGAAACACTAGTATAGTAATCAAGTTAACAGAAAAGCGGATATATGAATAACCAGAAAAAAGTGACCTTCAATAACACAAAAACAAATCAACTTTGGATTTTATAAAACATAAATTTGTAGACAAAAATCTGACATTTCTTTCTTCATTCAGCATTGACATATATGAATGAAGTTGAATAACTACAACTGAAAAATGAAAAAATCAAGTTATGAATAATGAAGATAGAATCCGATATTCATTCAGCATTGAGCATTGGCATTCATTCAACATCAGATATTCATTCAGAATATGATATTCATTCAGCATTGAAGACAGAATCAGATATTCATTATTCAGATATTAATTTATTTCTTCATTCGGCAAATTTTTTTTTTCTTTCTTCATTCAGCATTAACAGTGTTTGAAGAAGTGAAGACAGAATCAGATATTCATTCACAGAACCCATTCAGATTTCAATGAAGAATCACAGAACTGAATGAAGACAGTAGAGGATTTTATTCAGATTTAAATTTAATCAAGTTAACAGTGTTTGAAGAAGTGAAGTTGAATAACCACAACCCAAAAATGTGACATATATGAATATCAGGACAGTTTATTGGAAGAGAGATGGAGACATTCCCTTCAGCATTGACAATGTCTCAATAGGTATTTCACAGATAATAAATCAATAGGTATTTCACAGATGGAGACATCCTCTTCAGCATTGAGTAAAAAATCACAGAACCCATTCATTCACAAAGTCAGATTTCCTTATTCATTCACAGACTCAGATTTCATGACAAATCAATAGGTATTTAACAGAATCAGATATTCATTCAGAGAATGAGATTTCATTCAGCATTTGTATACATCAAATTGAACTTGTTTGGCTTATTTTTTTCATTTTTAATGAGAATTATAAGAAAAAAAATCAAAAGAAGAACAGACTGTTTAAGAATCTCAAAAGATGTAAATTCGAACAACAGATGTATAAGAAGAGGTTGTTAAGGTTCTTTTGGTGTATCTGTATTTTAATTTTTACCATGGGTTCATCTATATATATATATATATGCCCAAAATGTGTGAACCCAAGCATCACAACAAACAAGCAGATCGGTAATGAACCCAATTTGTAATGAACCCAAAATGTGTCAAGAGTATTTAACCGTAATGAACCCACACGATAAGCCAAAAACAGAGTCGGCCATTCCTTTGAAATTTGGAAAAAAATTTCTTTAACAGAGAAAGGGATTCCACACATGAACCCTAAGCAGATCGGAAGCAGGGGCCACACACACGCGAATAGGGAAACGAAATCAGAAGGGTTTGAAAGAATTACCTGAAGATCGGTGGTGTTTGAGAGGGTTCGTTCTTGTTCGCCGCCGCCAACGTATGCCCCAACCGTTCGATTTGCCGACCTGTTCACGAGTCTTCTTCGACGCCGCAGATGTGTAGTCCGCTGCCGATCGCCTCTACGAAGCTGCCTCAGATGTCGTCGCCGCTGGTATACATTAATCGCCTCTTTCGCTTGTTGTGTGCCCTAGGAAGGTTGTGTGTGTGGTGAGGCGTTGAGCCTTAGAATGAGAGGGAACATTCAGGGTATTTTGGTAAATTTACCCCAAGAAGGGTTTCAACCCAACCCGTTCAAACAGTTTTGTCTTTATGTGGCTAAATAAGCCTTTTTTGTCCGGACGTGGCTAATTTAGCCTCAACTTTCCTTCCCAAACACATCTCATCCTTAACATTCAATGTTTTCTTTACATCTCTAGTCTCATCCATTCCACCATCACCACCACTGCCAATTGCTATAGCCTCCTTTACCATGGTAGACCCTTTCCCAACTTCTACCACTGTCAACCAACCACTTCATAACTTCACCATCACATGTGACAGAAAGAAATAGATTTACAGTATTCAGATTTAGAATCTAAAAATAAAAAATAAAAAAATAAAAGAAAGAAAGAAAAAGAGAAAAGAAACAAAAAAAAAAAAAGAGTGGCGAATAATGATGTTGTGTAAATAAGTGAAGGGTGGTGAAGAGAAATGTGAAAGAATGGGGGCTTTTCCCAAATTAAGCCAAATTAGCAACCTATTTCCCAAACTAGGCCTAATTTGGACGGAATTTCCAAATTAGGCTAAAGCGCTATTACAAACCACGCTTTCACTGTTTCCAGACCCCTCCCGCGGAAAATTTGTGAAATAGTAAAAGCGTGGTTACAAACCATGCTTTTAATTAAGAAGACGTGATTACAAACCATGCTTTTAAGTTAATCATAAAACGTGGTTTCAAATCACGCTTTTAAGTAAAATAAATTATTTTTTATTTTTATTTTTTCAAAAAACGTGATTTCTAACTACGCTTTTTTAATTAAACTGTGTTGTAAAGAAAGTATGGTTAGAAACCACGCTTTCAATAATGCACCAAACACACGCACTCACAAACACTTTCTCTCTCTCTGTCTCTCTCTCTCTCTCACTCTCTGACACAAACACACACATGACTCACACACACACTCACACTCAATATATATATATATATATAAATTTTAATATATATTTATAATTTAATATATATATATAAACTTTATTTCATAAAATTGAAACCAATATTAAATATATATAATAATTTATAATAGCAAATAATAATCAACTATATAAAACGATTACTTTTTTATTTTAATTCTTAATTTTTTTTATTTTACTGTTTAGGGATAAAATTTATTTTTTTTTATTTTAGGGTTTAGGACTTATAAAAAAAAAATTTAAGAATTAAATTATAAATTCTAAACCCTAAATCCTAAACCCTAAAATAAAAATAAATAAATTTTAAGAATTAAACCCTAAACCCTAAAATAAAAAAAATAAATTTTATCCCTAAACACTAAGGTAGCGTTTGGTAACATTTACGTTTTTGGTTTATGTTTATAAAAATTTTATAAACTAGTTTCTGTTTATTTTTAGAAAAACATAAATTACAAACGTGTTTGGTTTGAACAAAATGTTTAAAAAAAATTTAAAACATAAACTAAAAAATATGTTTGTTCAAGCCTAAAATATTTATATTTATATTTATTATTTATGACAATGGGATCACACATATTATAATTGAAAAAAAATATTTGAAAAAAATTTAATTGGAAATAATGAATTTAGGCTTGAATAATAAATATAAATATAATAAATAATAAAGAAAATATAAATATTTTAGGCTTGAACAAGCATATTTTTTAGTTTATGTTTTAAATTTTTTTTAAACATTTGGTTCAAAACAAACACGTTTGTAATTTATGTTTTTCTAAAAATAAACAGAAACCAGTTTATAAAATTTTTATAAACATAAACCAAAAACATAAATGTTACCAAACGCTACCTTAGTGTTTAGGGATAAAATTTAAATTTTTTTATTTTAGGGTTTAGGGTTTAATTCTTAAAATTTATTTATTTTTTATAAATTCTAAACCCTAAAATAAAAAAAAATAAATTTTATCCCTAAACAGTAAAATAAAAAAAATTAAGAATTAAAATAAAGAAGTAATCATTTTATATAGTTGATTATTATTTTCTATTATAAATTATTATTATATATATTAAATATTGGTTTCAATTTTATGAAATAAAGTTTATATATATATATATATATATTAAATTATAAATATATATTAAAATTTCTATATATTGAGTGTGAGTGTGTGTGTGAGTCATGTGTGTTTGTGTCAGAGAGAGAGAGAGAGTGTGTGTGTGTTTGTGAGTGCGTGTGTTTGGTGCATTATTGAAAGCGTGGTTTCTAACCATAATTTCTTTACAATATAGTTTAATTAAGAAAGCGTGATCAGAAATCACGTTTTCTGGAAAAAAAAAATTTATTTTACTTAAAAGTGTGATTTTGAAATCACGTTTTATGATTAATTTAAAAGCGTGGTTTGTAACCACGTCTTCTTAATTAAAAATGTGGTTTGTAACCACGCCTTTACTATTTCACAAATTTTCCGCGGGAGGGGCCTGGAAACAATGAAAGCGTGGTTTGTAATAGCGCTTTAGCCTAATTTAGGAATTCCGTCCAAACTAAGCCTAATTTGAAAAATAAGTTACTAATTTGACTTAATTTGGAAAAAGTCCCGAAAGAATGTGTAACTAAGGTGGAGCGATGATGATCATAGATGAAAAGTAGTGAGTAAAGATTGGGTGGGTAGAGGAATTAAGATTTTGAAAATTTTAGAATTTCAAGAGTTTTATGTAAGAATTAAATTGTAATATAAAAATAAAAAATGAGGAATGCAATGAGATGTTGGGACTGTTTGTTATATATTTTTGAGAGTGATTACAACTTATTTTGATTTGGGAGTGACTATTTCATACAGCTTCTACTTATAACTTAGGTAGAAATAGTTTAAATAAGTTAAAAAAAACTAATTATTTAAAAGTTAAGATATGAGTACTTTTAATTTTTTGCTTTCTAATTATCAACTTTTTAACTTAAAAAAAAACTCCACCAAAAGCCATTTTGTGGTCTAAATGGAAGCCCTTCCAAGTTTTAGAATAAAAAAGTAAGTTACATTTTATTTGACTTCATTTTACACTATATCACTTCAGTCTTTTATTTATTTATTGTTAAATAGTTCAGGCTTTTATTTTTGAGTTAATTACCTAAAAGTCATACTTTCAAATATTATGATAGTTCAGATCCTATCTAAGATTTTTTGAACCAATTTTATTTAATAAAACTAAGAATATTATCAATTTTTCCCAATTTTTAAAACTAAGAATATTATCAATTTTGCATAGTAATATTCTAGATAATTGTTTCACTAATTGATGAAAAAAGACAGAGCATGAGGTTAAACGTTTTTATCTTTCTACTTATTGGTTTGATTCAACTATCCAATAAAACTGAAAACAAACATTATCAGTTTTTTCATTTTTAAAAGTTTTTTTTTTCAATTTTGTACATTAATGTTCCGTCATCATGCTCTTTTATAGACACAATTTTTAGTTTTGCATAAAAAAATAATTTAATTTTTTCAATTTTTTCAAAAAAAAAAAAAACATTGCACATCATTTTTTTTTTAGTTTTTTCAATTTGAAAGTTGATATTTTAAAGTTTTAAAAATCAAAATAAATGTCAAATCATCATATTTCTTTATAAATAATCATAAATGGTGTATAATCATTGTTTGAAGAGTAATCCCTACTATTAAAAATTTAATGGAACTTGAAAGTCTAAAAAATTTTAATTAAAATTTAATGAAATATAAATTCATAAATTAAAACTTATATATAAATACTCTTTTATTTTTAAATCGTAACAATCAAACACCTTAGGCTTTCAATCTCAAATTATAATGTATCATTTTCAATCAAGTTTGATGTGCACGAGTGTTTGTCTCTCACTAATTTAGATATGTTATAATTCTTACAATAATGATTTGTAGCTCGAATTTCCTCCCCCTAAATTCTCCCCGAAACGAAAACGACGCCGTTTTCGGCGTTTTCATTTTTTTTTTTTTTCCTTCTTCTTCTTCTTCGTGTTGCAGGTCTGAAACCAGAGGGAGAGGGAGAGGGAGAGGGAGAGGGAGAGAGAGAAAGAGAGAGAGAGAGAGAGAGAGGAGGCAGGTCGTCGTCGCAGCCCCCTCCGCCCGCCGTCGCAGCCCTCCGCCGTCGCCTCTGCCCATCGTCGCAGCCCTGCCCCTCCTCCGCCTCCAGCCCAATTTGTTGGCCCCCTCCAGTCCCTCCTCCCCCTCCTCCTCCTTCCTTCTCGCAGCCCCCGCCCCTGATTTTCTTCTTCTTCTTCTGAAAAAAAAAAAAAAAAAAAATGAAAACGCCGAAAACGGCGTCGTTTTCGTTTCGGGGGGAATTTAGGGGGAGCTCTTTCGAGTTACGTAGCATCACTCTAATTCTTATTATAAAAAGTAAATTGTTCATTAAATTGATAAGACTGTCACATGATATTACTGTTATATAAAAACGTTTATTCTATGTTTGGAAAGTGAGCAATTTCAGTAGACTATTTTAATTTTTGATTATTTTAATAAGTTAAAATAATTATGTTTAGAAAGATGGTGAATATTTTTTTTATAATTAAATATGATATTTATAAGAGAAAAAAATAATAATTATGAATTTGATGTGATATTTTGTCTTATTAGTTATTTTAATCTATTTTATCTTTTAATATTATTTTAACCCAAAAAATCAAAAAAGCTTATTGCCAAACACCCTAAAACTTGCAAATTTGGCTTTTCTCCAATTCTAGAATTGGAGGATCCTCCTTTGCCAACTAATAAAAATAAGGGGTTGTTTGGGGTGTCCTAAATAAGTGTACTTTTTATCTTTTTAGACTAAAAAGTTGAGGTTGAAAATATGAATGTTTGGATTAACTTTTTGACTTTTTATGGAAAAATGTGTAATAAAAAATTGTAAAAATTGATTTGTAAAGAAAAATTAGAATTGAGAATTGTGCAGCCGTAATTGTTGACTTTTAGTGAATAGTGATAACTTTTTAACTTTTTGAGTAACTTTTTGACTTTTTGACTTTTTTGAAACTAAATATTACAATGACCCTGTTTACTGTGAATAATCAATCTCCTTTTAGATGTTTCCTTTAAAATTGTGTGAGCTCATTCACTTTTTTGGTAAAGCATGTTAATGCAAATATTAATCATATTCAATTATGTTAATTGGACAAAAATAGTCCCATAAAAAATGATGTTTCTAAAACTTAAAAATGGCTGCATAAACAGAAACATGGTAAATCTCCTCCAAAGCAACATTGAGAATCCAAAAGTTGGATTAAGTTCTATTAATTTAAAGGAGCCACTAAATCACTTGCTCTAACATTCTCAAACATGGATTTTTTTTTTTCTCCTCCCTATTCCACCTTGAATAAGGCAAGGATAAAGTTACAGTCAAGTCCTACAAAACAAAAAAAGTCCTCATCTATATTCCACTGGCAAACTGAAACCGGACATAACTATTTTATCAGCAAACATCTTGCCAGTTTTGGGCATGACATGCCAGTGCAAAGTCAAGTTGAATTCTTTTCCCTGGAGATTGCTTCCCTGCACAAGGAAAAAAGAGGATATAAAGCCCAACCAACCACAGAACAAGGGGAAAAAAAAGGGTCAAATATTCATCGGCAACGGGGAGAATCCATCACCAAAGAAGCTTACCTGATCAGTGAAACGATACTTGTTTGTTGTATGAATCCAGAATTTTGCATGCTCTTTGGAAGGTATAATACCATCCCACAGGGACACCTGCAATTAGACAATACTTTAGATCAATCAGAAAGTTCATATGCATCGGGAATCTGAGAAATAAAGCACAGTTATCATTACATGCCTCTCAATGTGTAACATATATACATTTACGCTGTGTTTGGTTGGGGGATTTGGGAAGGGAAATGGAAAGAGAAATGGAAATGAAAGGAAAAGGAGAAAGAATTAATAGGATTCTAAATCCCAACTATGTTTGGTTGCGTTGGGAATCAAAGGAGGAAAAGACATGTATCTTGTTATCCTCACTCTAAGAGTAGAATTGATGTCCTAAAAGGTCTTCTATTTCTTTATTTATTTCTCACTCCCTTTCTTTTCCCATATATTTTTTATTATAACCAAACATAAATAGGATTACATTTCTCATTCCTTTTCTAAATCCCACCCCAATTCCCCCAACCAAACACAGCATTAAGTGGTAGTAATTGATCCTCTAAGTTGACAAGGTTTAATAAAAAATGGAAAAAGAATCGGAAAAAAGTAAGAACATCAGATCCCCCCACAGCATGGTAAAAGTAAAACAACAAAAATCGGACATGACAGACTAGCAACCCAGCTAGCAGTTCAGTTTGGATACTGCAATAACCATCACTGTGTTCCAGTGCAGAAGTATATCTTGGATAGACTGATGAGCAATGTACAAGTCAGGTGGATTTCACCTTTTTCAAGGTGAAGTTTGATCATAGCTTCATCAGTTCATCATAATAAATACCACATGTAACCGAACAATGGTTCTTACCAGGTCCTAAAACTTGACAAAACAGCAAACTGACACTCCAAATGACTTCAGATTTACCACAATTAATTTTTCGAAGACTTAAAACAGTTTCACAATCTACTACTATTATTATTATTTTTTTGATAATTATTTCAAAATCTACAAATTCCGCAGGCAACAGTTTTAATATTCTTCAACATACGTAACAATTTTCCATTACATTTCACCAGCTCCTCACAGGCAAAACAACTCTATGAAGAACAAACATGCAGAAATCAACAATGCCTTGTAATAAACTACATGGGGCAATCATACAATAGCAAAGTTTACAAAACGACATGGGAACCAAAAACACATGGGCATGTTTGGTTCGTCTCTCAAAACATGTTTTTGGAGAAGAAATTCTAAGAACATGTCTGGTTGAAATTTTTTTTAAAAAAATTCTAAAATCACTTTTCTCTCTATTACATATCAATCAATCACTTTTTCTCTTCTCCAGCATTCTCAATCACTTTTTCTCACACCCAAACACACATTAATGTGTACTATTTGCGTGTTGTTTTTTTTACCCATCTATCCAACTACAAAAAAAATATCAAATCATCCCAAACTCTAAAACTATTTTCAAAATATACAACCAAACAAATTTTCAAATTTTCTAAACTCTCTCCAAAAAATTATTTTTGAAATAATATCTCAAAACAAGGCCATTATATATCTTGAGTTGAGAGTCAGATCTATGTATTTCAGACAATGATTTTCTTTTCCTCGGATCCATGATTTGATTTTTTTGATTCAGTAAAGGGTCAGTTTTTTTAGACTGGAGACAGAAAAAGGTCAGTTTAACCTGTAATTTTTCAATGACACTGGTAATAAGTTCTAACAAGGACATGAGTAGATGTGTATATCCGCTTCCCCCAAAATTTTGGGACATAGCAATATATTCACAAATTAACGAGTCACAATTTAATAAGGCCAGTGGTAGTTGTGCATAGCTGCTTCTCCCAAAACAGACCCATAAATTTCATAAATAGCCTAAACAGAATGGTTTTTGAGGCCTTGCAATTCTACTACTACTTCCTAGCACAAACATTAGATCATGTGTTGCATCACATAAACATTCCCGGAGTTCAAAAAGATACACATTATGCATATGCCTCTTTGAAACATAATCCAATTTTAAGTAAGATAGTTCTTACAATCCCTACCCAAAATCTTATCCTTCTGGTTGTACCATTTTTAATTAATAATTCATCATTTGGTTAAATAACAAAAGCCTTCTTCACTTCAGATAAATTTCCAATGATTTTTCCAATTTCAGATCTTGCCTAATGACTATAACAAGAGGCAAGTGGAGATAATCAAATGCTGTGTGTACTCCTCACATGGTATCTTACCTCGTCTTCATGCCATTATTTCATGTTTCTTGTCAATTACCTCTCCTCATAAAAAAGCTCAGCTTCCACAATGATCATTGTTGTCAGAGTGCAAATCAAATCGTGAATCATTTTGCTAAAATAGTGAATCGTTACATTCACTTTATTTAACATAATCTGGAATTTTATATATGTATATATATAACAAAAAAATACACAGTGTTTAAAATGAAATAAATATTAATATAACTAAATTGTATATAGATACATATAAAACCATGTATATCAATATGATTAATTGATTTTTTTTTTTCTTCTAATTTTGCAAAAATGATGATGTTTCATGAATTATGCAAACAAAACTGAATCGCAATGAATCGTAAGATTCAACAACACGAACTGAATCATTTTGGTTGAAACTCATATCAAATCGCATGAATCAAATTGTGAATCATAAGATTCTAACAACCATGACAATGACATTACGAAATTTGAAATGAATCCCTAAGCTGAAGTACATAATATCACTGCCAATTTGAGATGAACTCATGATAAAATGGTGATTACCTGATTCAGGGAATTTTTTGGAGTTTCATACTCAGCAGCTAAAAATACAAAAACCTGTAAATAGAAAATGAGATGCAAATGAAATTCTAAACAAGATTCAAGGTACTATAAACTACCAAAGGATGACAAGCTGGTATGAACCTACTATATTATGTCGTGCTGAAATTTGCACCAATGTGTCAGCTCAGCATCTCTCAATAGATTACATTAATTTTTATTTTTTTTTAAATAAATAATCTGTATCTTTTTGTTTTATTCTTTTTATTCTTTCTCTTTCAAACTCCCAAGAAGGTTAACCTAAAGTGTAAAAGAGAACCAAATATTATAAGAATCCACTGCGTCCCCCCTCCTAATAAGCTTAGGATTATTTTAGCATATTCAGATATTCTTTCCTCATGGTTTTATTGGTTTATTGGTTTTATTTAGTTATTGCCTAATCGTTTAGAATAGTGTCAACATCATCACTTTGCAATGAAAATCGAGAATCCTCGTAGATTCACACAATTTAGTGTCTACAGTTAATCAAATTTAAAAGGCTATTGAAGAGTTGACCATCTCTGAAATGCTATACGCTTTGGGGTTGTACCCTCACAAATGTTGTGCTTTGGGGTAGTACCATCAATTAAGCATCTAGTGCTTCAATGTATGTGCTTTTATGTGCACATAAACCTAAGAAAAGCCATTAAAAAGGGTTCTTTCATATACATGTAATGAGTAGGACAAGCTGCCACTAGCTTCCCTTCCTCTTCCTTCCCCTTCCCTATCTATGTCCTACCTTTTACATTCCTCTCTTTCCTCACTTCTGTCCTCGTTGAGGACCCCACCCACAAGTCCACCACCACCACTCCCCCAAACCCTACCAAACAAAGGCAACAGACTAATAAAATCATCCTTTAAATTGTTAATCTACTAACAATGGCAACAGACTAATAAAATCAGCACCAAACTAGAAGAAGATAATGATTTGTAAAGTACTGAACCTGCTTTGTATTCCATGTAAACAATGACTGTAAGTTTGCTGATATATTCATCGTCATGCTGACCTACAGAAATAAAGGGCAAAACGGTTCAAATCAAACAAACAGCTAAAATATACATAGAGCCTCTTTTTTTCACTTATTCAATATAAAAATACCAGTATGAGGGTTAGAAAGTGATTCAATGGGATATGATCAACAGAACACAAATCAAATAGATAAGCATGAGAAATAAAAACTAACTCAATGCTTACATTATTCATTAAGTCCTCTAGGTTTTTGGTTTCTTTTCTTTGATAGGGGTTTTGTGGAGTTTGTGTCTGTGTGCAAGGTTAAGGGAATCAAGCGACTAGCAACCAGGATGCAAGCAGAATCATCCCAATTTGTTAATGGGGAACCACTGGGTCACGGTGCTCAAGTATCAATCAAAACCACCTTAGCATGGTGCTTGACACTAGCCAAAAAAAAAAAAAGCATGGTGCTTGACATGATTGACTTGTTACAAACTTAAAACACAAATCAACATTTAAATGTCAAAGTCGACAAGGTGCTAAGAAATTGTCCAAAAGATGGTGTTCTAGGTATAAACTTCATTACTTCTTAGAATCAGTCATTAATTGCTTAGCTAGTTTATTCTCTACTACACCATGAAGCTCACAGATCATTATCCTGATTTTGGTCATGTTAATTAAAAATGTTTAGTCCACTTAAAAAAGTGCAAGGTTTTGTGGTTAGCTTGACCAAATAAAACAACTATCTAAACTATTCAGAAATTAAATATACTTGAAATTTAATTTCATAAATCCTTTAACAAAGGAAAGAATCATAATCATGAGTTAATTGTCAGGCTCTATTGAGCTGGTTCACTTGATACACTGATTGAGAGTTCAAAAAATATAAAACCAAATAAAATAATTACTGTGTCAGATAAGTTGCTATCAGTATCATATGCAATTTCTGTCACGGCAATATATATTACCAATACCAATTTTCCTTTTTCTCAAAAAGAAAAAAGTGTGATATCAATATGTATCAGACAATAAATGACGTTATAGATTGTAACCAACATTAAATGACAAAGAAAACCTAATATCCCAAATTAACTATCCAGTTAAATTTTTTGCCTGGTAATGATAAGTAAACTTGGTCTGTAGTATCTAAAATGACACCAAAGTCCAAAAAAGGGAGACCGCTTAGTGACTTGGACAAACAAAAGTTTGTGAGGGTACTGATTTTAATACATGATTGGGAAAGAATTCTATTACCGACACCAGGCAGGAAAAGCAGACTTCTTCCACCTCACCAGCTTTGGAATAATTCTTCGCTCGTATTTATGGTCTTGATGAAGTAATGGCAGGTAAATTAGTGGCACTTGGAGAGGGTACAATAAGCAAACTTTGGTACCTTCCCTTCCAAGATAAGTCAGAGAATCCCCAATCGCAGCAGTGTAACAACTGTCCACATTAACGATACTGAGGGAAACCTGTCTCCTAGTTACCATTGCATATAAAGCTTCACAGCAATCTAACCGAGCAGAACAACTTTTTGGAAAGACCTCAGAAACAATTTAAAGTTTTGAATTTTGTCAAACTAGTAACCTTTTAACTGAAAACCAGTTCCTAATTGATTCAATATTTGCATTTTTTGATGGATTGGAAGATGAACCTCAACAATTGGGAGAAAAATTAATAAAAATACCTATGAAGCACGGACACGGACACGGATACGGACACAGACACGGACACACCAATTGCCAAAAAATGTGGACACGGACATGGCGGGAGACACGGCGAATTTTATTTTATTTATTTAATATATTTTTATGTGTTATGTAGATTCATATTACATTCATCCTAAATTAAAATTAACAACCACTAACATAGTAACATTAATTGAATAAACATAACCCTTACATTTAAACAAATGAATAGATCATCCATTCACAAAAAATTCACAAAAAAAGTCATAATAAATGATAACAAGAACTAAGATGAGAAGAGGAAAACATTCAACATCCAACAACATTTTTCACAAAAGTACTAAATAAGAGGCAAAAGATTAAAAAAAAAAAAAAAAATCCCTGCCGTGTCCCATGCCGTGCCCCCATATGGACACGCGTGTCCCCGGCGTGTCCCTGCCGTGTCCCCTACAAAAAAATAATTAAATTAAAGGGACACGCTATCTGGCGTGTCCCGTACGTGTCCCCGGCGTGTTCTCGTGTCGGACACCGCCACGGCACTAATTTTGGAGTGTCCATGCTTCATAGAAAAATACAGACGGTCGAAAAGAATTAAAACTCCTTTTGGCTCTCCTATTCCTCATATAGCCAGATGTTGAAATTGCACGAGTCAGAATTTGAACCAATGTACTCAAGATTTTGATTTTATGCCAAAAAAATCTTATTTAAAGCCAAATATTTCCATTAGTTTTACCTTCTTATTTGGTTTAGCATTACTTAGTTCCACTCTAAAGATAAATTTTTATAGATGGTATCGCATTTTCCAAGGTTTTGGAGAGTCATTTGACAATGTGTGATTCAAGCTTCAATGTAGTTCCTTTAAGGGAAAGGAGACAAACAATTCCTTAAATAAATATCAGTCAACAAGGAGAAAATAATCACAACAATCTTTTAGTAGGCATCCATATCCACAGAATTTCACAGCTCCCTTTGGTTCTCAGTGATAGTAATTGAATCTCATCACCAGCAACAACCACTATTCGACACCCCCTTATGAGAACTCCATGAAGTTTCTTGCCTTTGAGTCTGGAGCATGAGAGGTTTTTTTACAAGCGGGTGCAATTACTTTTGTTGCAATATGATAAGAATGGAAAAGCGCACACCCATTTAACTATAGCCATGTTGTAATTAGATGGAGAAGAGAAGAGTACTAGAATGCACAAGAATATATCTAAATCTAATTGTCCTCTTGGAATCCTTCATTGGCTAACCCTTTGTGGATTTGCTTTCTACGAGGGCCTTAAATGCCCAAGATTTAGCAGTGCCAATTAATGCTATAATATAACAGCTTCTTCTTCTTCTTTTCCCTCCTCAAGGACTTTAAAGTTCATTTCTTGTTATTCCTTGTTTAATTTTTTCCAACTTTGAACAATCTCTTCATATTTTTCTGTATAGTTTTCCTAATTAATTACAAGTCCTGATTTTTACAGAAGGACAACAATTATGTGGTCCATCATGCTCACACAGATATACATATATGACTCACAAACTTGTGAAAGTAGTAAAGAACAAGAAGATAAATAAATTATCCAAGTATCAAAACATCTTATTTGTATTAATTGGAAAGGAAGGATAATAACCCAACCAAATTCAAGGCTGATTTTTAATTGAGGGGGAAATCCATGCTGTTGCTTCTACATAAAGGTTAGTTAGGTACTTATTTTCAATCTCCAAGTTTTTGTTTGCTTGAAATGTTGACTCAAAATTAAAGAGTACTAATTTTCCAATTTATCAAATAGGGGGCCACTGGATTCGACCTATCAACTTTAAAATTGTGGGTTCGAACCTGAAGACAACTACTTTGCGCAAATAATGCCAAAATGTTAGATCTATCTCCAATCTACCCTCTTAGACAACCCCCCCCCCCCCCCCCCCCAAAAAAAAAAAAAAAAAAAAATCAAATGGAAACTAAACTGGGTGTACTTGTTATATTTTCATTTTGTCTAACTGCTTGTCAATTGTTGGAGTACAAAATTTTCACTATAAAATTGAGATTTATCTCGAACTATTTGATACTCATGCTAAAGAAAAGACTTAACCAATTCTTACACCAGCCCCTTACAACATTCATTAGATTAAGATATAAACCCATCAAATCAATTAGCAAGCCATTAATCACCCATGATCTCCAAACCCCCAGAACACTATTCTTGCACGGTCTAACAGCGTTTTTGATATAGGCTTTAATGTTTCAAGTGAAATACTTCCCCAAGCCTTATAGGCCTTCAATCAGGGGATTCCACCCTCATATGTCAGGCTTCACAACAAAATAAGCAGCCAATCAAGCAGCACATAATTCCTAGAAAGCATTGATCACATTAATTATAAAGCTCCCTACAACTGACCAAATATACAATTCATGGGAAGACAAGGAAATAGATCGAACTGAGCACCGGTGTGTCACCTTTCCAAGGGACGAGAAAAAATGACTATATATAATAACAAATTTAACAACCAAATAAAATCCTATCATTCTGAGATTTACTG
The DNA here is from genome assembly GCA_030407325.1 of Camellia japonica. Taxonomy (NCBI): domain Eukaryota; kingdom Viridiplantae; phylum Streptophyta; class Magnoliopsida; order Ericales; family Theaceae; genus Camellia; species Camellia japonica. The sequence goes on along the minus strand of JAPPVO010000029.1, from coordinate 111,281,394 downwards.
GAGCATATAAGGAACCAACAGCCCAGTTTGATCACATCTACATGAAATGAAAAAAAAAAAGAAGGAAAAAAAAAGAAAAGAACTGATGATTAAAATGTAAAGGGAAACACCAACACCATATGCACCTTGTTACATGTTTTTGTGGTGTGTGACGTATTTTTGTGGTAAATGTTATATATTTTTCTGGTAGAAGTTACAACAGTTACTGGTTGAGAAATAAAGTTATGCAATTTCGTGGTATTGTTACACATTTTGTGGTTAGAAAATGTTTGGATAAAAAAAAATGTAACATTACGACAAAAAAGCAAAACTTTCATTTCTCAACCACAAATTGTCATAACTCCTTCCAGAAGAAAATATACCATTTACCACAAAAATATGTAAGACACATCACAAAAACACGTAACATAAAATCAATTAACCCTAAATTGACAGTCTTGCAACCAAATCTACTTCAAAAACTAAAATACACAGAATGATATATTACAAAGAAGTAGAACAATTATATGATAACCCCAAACTAAATCAATCTCTAGCCATCACAAAACCCTAGACGTACAGCATTTGAGCAAGCATTTGAGCAAGCAATGAAGTTAAGGCAAGCATTCGTTACACAAAAATTTATAGGAATTGAAATACCTCGTCGTTTCCTTGAGTAGACTTCTGGAACCAATTGATGTTCAAGACCTAAAATCAAAAAACACAAAAGAATGAATGAATCAATCAAGGAGAGATGTGGAAATGATCGAACAAATAGGGGATCTAGAGAGAGAGAGAGAGAGGACCTTGACATGGGAGGAGGGAGAGGGAGAGTTGAGATTGTCGGAGAGGGAAGACATGGCGCAGATCAAAGCGAGCAATGTCACGGCGAACGTTAGCAAGGCGTTGGCTCTGTATCCGAACGAATGCATTTTTGCTCCTCTTCTTCTTCTTCTTCAACTTTGTTTGAGTTCGTGAGTAGAATTTTAACAACACATTACAATACCAAGAGATTTATATAGTAGGAAATTACGAATCAAGTAAAGCCGTATCGTATTTATATATCGTAGACTGCTACGACTGGAAATGGAATAGAACTCGAGAGAACTGCTTCCCCTGCTGGTGTTTGGGAAGATGTTATTTTTAATAGACTATTTTAATTTTTATTTATTTTAATAGGTTAAAATAGTTAGGTACGGAAAGAGTATTAAATTTTTTTATAGTTGAATATAATATTTGTGAAGAAAAAAGTAAAATAATTATAGGCTTGATCTGACATTTTATGTTATTGATTATTTTAATTTATTTTGTCTTTTAATATTATTTTAGTCTAAAAGTCAAAAAAATCTATTGCCAAACACCTCGTAAACCCACTTTGAATTTGATTTTTTAATTTTTTATGAAAATATATATTCCTTATGTCTTGTTTTGTTGGTTCGTTATTTTATTTTTTATTATTCCAAAAGACATGTCTAATTTGAGAAGTTAAAATTTTAAATTTAAAAGTTTCCAAAATTACACTTTATAAAGTAATTATAAATATATTTAAAAATCAACATATAAGGGTATTTTTGAAATTAATGATTATGTTTCTTTAAAAAGTTTGAAATTTTTATAAGAGACTATCAATATAAGATGGAGGGAGTATAAAAAAATGGAGCTTTTTTTGATAAATTCACTTTCTAAGAGCTTTATTCTATCAAACTCATATTCTTTTTGACTATTCTATTAGGTCCTATTTGAGATAAGAAGACCAAAATACCCTTTTCATCTACTTATGTTCCATTTAGTTCATATTATTTTCTTATGTTTCAATGGGTTGTTTTGGGAAGTTGGTAAAAAGTTAACTTTTGGCTTTTACCAAACTTTTTGATTTTTTTGGAAGTGATTTGGGAAGTTGGTAAAAAGCTGATTTTTTGCTTTTTAGTTTATTATTTATTTATGGTGTCAAATCAAATTAAAATGACCAAAATACCCTTACGCAACATAAGAGATTTATTTTTTTATTTTTTTTTCATAGGCCATAATTTGTAATTTTAGGACTGCGTTTTTAGCACTTCCCAAAGGGATTTTCTTGTGTTTTTGGCAGCCACGTTTTTGGACAAAATGTCCAAAAACGTGACTTTTTACTATGTTCCCAAAATGGCACAATAAGTCCTATGGGTGACATAATTACCAAAATACCCCTAATGTGAATGTTCACACCGTCAATGTAAATGTTCATATCGTCAATATGTAGGGACCCGACCCATGTCGATCCTCGTGGGTGCCCGGAAAAATTCGAGCCGGGCCGGGGCGGGCCCGACCCATTGATAATGTGAATATTCACATTGACTTTGACATGTTAACATTCACATTAATAGGAGTGTAAAATTGGCCCGCGTCCCGTAGCGGCGCGAAACCCGCCCGCGGCCCATGGGCGGCCCGGTACGGGCCTGGTCCGGCCCGTTGACAATGTTAATATTCACATTGATAAGAGTATAAAATTGGCCCGCGGCTCATGGGCGGCCAAAAGCCCGCCCGCGGCCTGGCCCGGCCCGTTGACAATGTGAATATTCACATTGACATGTTAACATTCACATTGATAGGAGTATAAAATTAGCCAGCGCCTCGTGGCTGCCCGAAACCCGTCCACGGCCCGTGGGCGGTCCGGGGCCGGCCCGGCCCGACCTGTTGACAATGTGAATATTCACATTGACATGTTAACATTCACATTGATAAGAGTATAAAATTGACCAGCGGCCTAGGGTGGGCCCGGCCCGGCCCGTTGACAATATGAATATTCACATTGACATGTTAATATTCACATTGATAGGAGTGTAAAATTAGCCCGTGCCTCGTGGCTGCCCGAAACCCCTCCCACGACCCGGGGCGGGCCTGACCATTTTTTTTAATTCTTTTTAATTTTTTCTACTAAAATTTTATTATTTTCCACAAAAAAAGACACTAGGCCTCGGCGCGGGCCGGGCCTCGAACCGAGCCTTGAATGGGCCTTAACGGGACCGATGGGCCGGGCCGGGCCGGGCTTCAAAGTGATGGCCCAGGCCCTAGCTTAGGGTCTCGGACTAGGCTTGAGCCTGGGCCCAAACGAGCCTTTCCCGGGCCGGGTTGGGCCGGCCCACGGGCTAAAAAATTAGGCCCAGGCCCTAGCCTTGGCACAAGGGTATTCGGGCTTTGGACGGGCCGATGGATCAAGCCTCGGGTCGGGCCGGTGGCCCTGGGCCTAGCCTCGAGCTTAGGTCGGGCTTGGGCGGGCCTGGCCATTTTTTTTTAATTCTTTTTAATTTTTTCTACCAAAATTTTATTATTTTCCACAAAAAAATACATTGCGCCTCGGGCGGGCTGGGCCTCGGACCGAGCCTTGAATGGGCCTTAAGTAGGCTGATGGGCTGGGCCGGGCCGGGCTTCAAAGTGATGACCTAAGCCCTAACCTAGGGTCTCAGACATGTTCCGGCCCGGATCTAAACGAGCCTGCCCCGGGCCGTGGGCGGGCTTCGGGCAATCCACGGGCCGCGGGCCAATTCTACATTCCTATCAATGTGCATTTTAACATGTCAATGTGAATATTCACATTGTCAACGGGCCGGGCTGGGCCTACCCCGGGCCGCGGGCAAGCTTCAGGCAGCAGGCAAATTTTATACTCTTATCAATGTTAATGTTAACACGTCAATGTGAATATTCACATTGTCACGGGTCGGGCCAAGCCCGCCTCGGGCTGCGGTCGGGCTTTGGGCCGTTCACGGGCTGCGGGCAAATTTTACACTCTTATCAATGTGAATGTTAACATATCAATGTGAATATTCACATTGTCAGCGAGCCGGGTCGGGCCCGCCATGGGCCGCTGGCCAATTTTATACTCTTATCAATGTGAATGTTAACATGTCAATGTGAATATTCACATTGTCAACAGGCCGGGCCGGGCCGCCCACGGGCCGTGGGCGGGTTTCGGGGCAGCCACGAGGCGCAGGCTAATTTTACACTCCTATTAATGTGAATGTTAATATGTCAATGTGAATATTCACATTCTCAACGGGTCGGGCTGGGCCCGCCCGGGCCACGGGGGGGCTTTTGGCCGCCTATGGGCCGATTTTATACTCTTATCAATGTGAATGTTAACATGTCAATGTGAATATTCACATTGTCAACGGGCCGGACGGGGCCCGCCACGGGACGCGTGCCAATTTTACACTCCTATTAATGTGAATGTTAACATGTCAATGTGAATATTCACATTGTTAACGGGCCGGCCCCACCCCGGCTTGCGGGCGGGTTTCGGGCCGCCCACGGGCCAATTTTACATTCCTACCAATGTGAATTTTAAAATATGAATGTTCACATCATAAAATTGCTAACCGTTCAAAAAATATTTATAAGGGTATCAAAATTAAATATAAGGGCATAAGTGTCCAAGAAAATAGTGTAAATCAAGAAAAAGGACTTTATAGAATAAAACTATACATACATGGGACTAAATGGATTAAAAAATTCATTTATGGACTTCTTGGGTTAAAATACTTCTAAATGAGATTTATCAATAAAAATCTAATAAAAAAATAAAGAGTGATGTGATAATTTCATTAGATTTTTTGATTATTTTAGACTCTAATACATTACTCTATTTTTAAAAATATTTTAATACAGACGAATTCAAATTTTTAGAATAACAAAATTAGGTTGAGATGTGTTATTGATTTATCTTTGAAAATTTTGAGGATAAATATATATTAAAAAATTATTTTTATATAAAACAAATATGATAAAATGAAAAATTTACTATTATTAAATCGATCTAATTTTTTGTTATAAATGATATATATAAATGATTTTACACAAAAAAACAGTTTGGATCATTAAAACGACCTATGAATCTGTGATAGAGACTCTCAACTTCTCTAAAATTCATATTTATATTAAAATTTAAGAAAAATCCAATCCCTAATGAAAAAATGCAAGTACTACAACACATCATGTGGGTGGAGAGAGATTAAATGGGTATTATCGTAGCGTTATAATATTTTAAGATGGAATTGGATTATCTCTAATTGGATTATTCAATTGAATGGTTTAGTCCGACTTATTATGAGTTTATTTTGACATGTCTTTATAATTTAAATCGTTTATTTTGTATGATCTTTTAAGAAAATCATGCATACTAAAAATCAAGTTGATTAAACATAGAGAATCATTCAATTGAATCACAATTGTTTGGAAATAATTAACGGATAAAATAATTTTTAAAATAGTCTGTTAATTAAATTTCAGACAAATGTGATCTAATCGAGTAACTCTAGATATCTGATCGATTTGATTTTTGATATTCATAATCTTATTAAAATACCTTATAAAATAAACGATTTAAATTATTAAAATATGTCTAAAATAGACTCACAATGAGCTAGATGTTGGAAAAATGGTTAATATAGGCATATTTTGGGCCGACTTTGAGCCCAAAATTGAGTGGGCCCCGAACGTTTTTTGGGGCGGGTCCGAAAAGGTGAAGTGTTCCTTGCCACGTGGCAAGTCATACGGTGAAGACAGTTCGTCAAAATCATTTATGAGTGAATGGAAACATGACGTCGTTTTTGGGTTTGTGGAATTGAACATTTAAGTTTTAAATGTAGGAATGGCAACGGGGCGAGGCAGGGCCGGGGACTACCCCCTCCGTCCCTGATCCCCGAAAGTAACACTCCCTCCCGTCCCCGTCCCCGTCCCCGACGGGGACCCCTATCCCGGCCCCATCCCCGCCCCCGATCGGGGATCGGGGATCCCCGACCCCGGAAAATCCCCGATTTTTTTTTTTTTTAAATGTAAAAATCTGTAAACCAGCTTTGTGACCAAGTTTTGATGAGGCCAGTTCTTAATCAGTATTAACATCAACTTAAATTGTGATCAAGATTCATATTAAAATTCAAAGATAATTTCATGATAAGTTAAGAAATCTGCAACCCAGTTCCAGCTAGTGTAACACACAAGCAAAGTCATTCAGTGGGAAAATATTGCTCAAATGGACCAGCAAACCAACAATTAGGTACAGAGAACATCAGATTCAAAAATATAAAATAGATTCAGATTAAAAAAAAAACAGATTCGAAATCTGGGAAACCAGATCTAAACACTCAGATATATATATATATATATATCATCATCATCAACAACAACTTTAAAAAAAATTAATCTGTATACATGATGATAAACAGATCTAGAACATAAACACAAACATCAACTTAAATAAATAAATTAAAAAAAAAACATGTTCATTATACACACACAAATATATATATATATATATATATAGAGAGAGAGAGAGAGAGAGAGTTGTTAGATCGGTGGCTTGGCTTGACGGTTCAAACACCACGATCTGTTAGATCGGTGGCTTCACGGTTCAGATCGGTGCGTCACGGTTCAGATCGGTGCTTCACGGTGGTAGAGCTTGATGATGATGATGATGATAATGACAAGTGAGAGAACGAGAGACAAATCAGAGTCAGAGATCGGTGCTTCACGTCGGTGGCTTCACGGTGGTGGATCTTGATGATGATGATGATAACGAGAGGTGAGAGAACAGAGTGACTGAGTGAGGGAGAGGGAGAGGGAGACCGTGTGAGAGTGAGAGAGAGAGTAGAGTGAAGAGAGAGAGAGAGACGGGGCTGGAGTGATGACCTAAACAAACAAATGATATAATACATATATATATTATAATATCTATAGCAACCCTAAACAAATAATATAATATATATATATATATATTACAATTACTCAGCAGCGGGGACAGTCGGGGATTTGTCGGGCCGGGGCCGGGGTTGGAGGATTGATCCCCGTCCCCGGCCCGAATCTGTTCGGGGATTAAATTTTAAATACCATCCCCGTCCTCACGGGGGTATTTTTCGGAGAAAACTCGCTTAAATCGGGATCGGGGATTCCCGTCGGGCCGGTTTCAAATTGCCATCCCTATTTAAATGTGGGTTTCCTTATGAGGCTTATCCCACATTGCAACTTTAAGAGAGTTTTGTTGAGTTTATAAGTTCTAGACTACAATACTTGGGTTGGGCCCCAAGGGGCACCCCAAGTTTATAGAAGGAGGGAGTTATGGACAAAGTGAACCTTAGCCCAAACCACCGCACACGTGCGACGCCGCCCTACCGTGCGCGGGTGTGGGTCGGGTCAGTTCTTGTATTAATTTTTTGGACAAAATTCATTTGAATTTTTTCAAAATAATATTGCGAGAATTTAATTCCAATTTTTGTCCAACATTTAAGACTCATTCTGTCCGAAATTTCTCTCAAATTCAAACTGAAAAACTGCCCAGCAGGTTCAGTTTTAACTGCCCAGCAGTTACAGATCTGTTATTTTCGAACAGATTCAAAACCTGGCAGCATATCTGTTTGAATTAAAGACAGCACCTGTTCAATTCAAAATCCCACCTGTTCACTTCAAATTATTACCTATTTGGGTAAGATATTTTGCCTATAAATACAGCCATGTTCCAGCAGTCTTGATCATTAAAAAAATTTAGTCTGCATTCTTTATATTGTTGTCCAACTTTTATTTAGTGCATTTTCTTTCATTCTAGTTTTAGGAAAATATCAAAGAGAGTATAAAACACAGGTTCTAGTTTGCCGAATAAATTTGTTTGAAGTGCTTCTACAAATTTGTGAAGATCATTGTATCCTGGGAGATAGACGCCACTCAACCGTAAGCACCGTAGCGGGGCGAATCTGTCTTAAGGACAGAGTGTCACACACTCGACTTGGTCTTTAATTATTTATTCGGTTCAACAAAATTCTATAAGTTTTATTTTATTTTGTTTGAATTATTTCAGTTTTTTTTATTTACACAGAAGATTGTTCCAACAATCTTAAGACAGATTCGAATTATTCTGTTTACAGAATTTTTCGTTTGTTTCCCTTTTTCATTCTTCGTTTATAAAAAAATTATTTTCTGTGGATTTACAAAATAATATTCTGATTGGAAAAACAAATAGTAATTATATGCTATTTGGACAGATAGTAGTAATATATTGTCTATTTTCTTTGACAACTAGTAGTAATATACTGGTGTCATTAACAATTCAGAATATATTTTTGTGAAATTTTTTCAGAAATTAATTTTGGTTTTCAGAAATTATGTTCTGAGTTTTCATTAATTAAAAATTCTGTTTCAGTATTTTAATTATTGAAGTGTTACAGAAATTAATTTTCTGTGTGGAATTAATTTGGTTAAATAAAATTTTATTTTATTTTATTTTATTTCCAAATTAATTGAAAATAAAAGTTACATTTTGTTTTGTTTCTTTTATTTTAACAGAATTTATTTATGTAGTTTTGGTTTAATTTGTTTAAATAAAATTTTATTTTATTTTCAAATTAATTAGAAATAAAAGTTACAATTCTTGTTTCTTTTATTTTTATAGAATTTAAAATTCTGTGTTTTTTAGTTTAAATTTTCTGTGTAGTGTAAATTCTAATTATAATTTTATTTTATAATTTAGAATTTATGGCTACTGAAACTTGTCAAACTAATATTCAAACCAGTACTGGTATGGTGATTGCCATCACACCAACCCCTCCTTATGTTGGGACTATGCCAGTGAATCATGGTGAAAAATCAGGAAAGTTCTTAGGAACTGTTTTTAAAAGATGGCAGAAGAAAATGCTATCTAAAGGAGGGGAAACTAAGAAGTACAAGTTTAATGGCATGTGTTACATTTGTAACAAAGAGGGACATCGGGCCAAAGATTGCCGTTACAATCATAAAGGCAAAAGAAGATCAAATAAGAAGGTTGCTAAAGCCAAAATGACCGAAATGGATAAAATTTCCAATGGTGTAGATGTCATAAATTTTTTCTACAGTTGTTTCCGAGACAAATCTTGTCGGAAATCCTAAACAGTGGTGGGTGGACACTGGTGCTACTCGCCATATCTGTGCCGACAAAAAGATGTTCACATCTTATTCTACAGTGGACGATGGTGAACAACTTTTTATGGACAACGCCTCGACTTCTAAAGTTGAAGGACAAGGAAAGATTATTCTGAAAATGACACCTGGAAAGGAACTCACTCTCAACAATGTGTTGCATATACCGGACATTTGCAAGAATCTTGTTTCCGGATCTTTGTTGAGTAAGAATGGGTTTAGGCTAGTTTTTGAAAGTGACAAGTTTGTACTTACCAAAAACGGGATGTATGTAGGAAAATGTTACATGTCTGATGGCCTTTTCAAAATGAATGTAATGACTGTTGTACCCTCAGTTATTAATAATAATACATCTTCTTCTTACTTGCTTGAGTCTTCAAATTTATGGCATGGTAGACTAGGACATGTTAATTATGGATCTTTGTATAGATTAATTAATATGGAATGTTTACCTAAATTTGACATTGATTCAAATCATAAATGTGAAATTTACGTTGAGGCAAAATTATCAAAAACTCATTTTCATTCAATTGAAAGAAGTACGACACCACTTGAATTAATTCATAGTGACATTTGTGATTTTAAATCAATTCGAACTAGAGGTGGGAAAAAGTATTTTATCACTTTTATAGATGACTATACTAGATATAGTTATGTTTATTTAATTCGAACCAAGGATGAAGCTTTGGAAACTTTCATTCAATATAAGAATGAAGTTGAAAATCAACTTGGTAAGAAAATCAAGAAACTTAGAAGTGATAGAGGTAGTGAATATGAATCACCTTTTGGTGAATTTTGTAAAGAACATGAAATAATTCATCAAACCACCGCTCCTTACTCACCTCAGCAAAATGGAATTGCTGAAAGGAAAAATAGGACTTTAAAAGAAATGATGAATGCCATGTTAATAAGTTTTGGATTATCTCAGAACTTGTGGGGGGAAGCAATACTTTTTGCTAATTATATTTTAAATAAAATACCCCGAAAGAAAGTGAATCAAACACCTTATGAATTGTGGCATGGAAGAGTACCATCCTACAAATACTTAAAAGTGTGGGGGTGTTTGGCTAAAGTGGCTATTCTTAGTCCTAAAAAGACTAAGATAGGTCCTAAGACCATTGATTGCATTTTCATTGGTTATGCCAAGAATAGTAGTGCATATCGGTTTTTGATTTATAAATCAGAACATACCGAAATGCATGTAAATATTATTATTGAGTCTCAGAATGCATCATTCTTTGAACATGTATTTCCAAATAAGACTGGATAAGAGACTAGTACTAATAAAAGATCTTTTGATGCTATTACTAGTAATGATCAAGAACATGATCAAGAGCAAGAGCAAGATCAAACTGATGAAGAGGAACCTAGGCGTAGTAAACGTGCTAGAACCTCAAAATCTTTTGGTCCAGATTTTCTAACATTTTTATTAGAAAATGAGCCTTTAACTTTTAAAGAGGCTATGTCCAGTCCTGAAGCTCATTTATGGAAAGAAGCTGTCAATAGTGAAGTTGAATCCATCTTGCAAAATCACACTTGGGAATTGATGGATTTGCCACCAGGTTGTAAACCTCTTGGGTACAAGTGGATTTTCAAAAGAAAAATGAAAGTGGATGGATTAATTGACAAATACAAGGCAAGACTTGTGGTCCATGGTTTTAGACAAAAAGAAGGTCTTGATTACTTTGACACATACTCACCGGTTACTAGAATAACATCCATTAGAATGCTAATTGCCATTGCATCTCTATACAATCTAGAAATTCATCAAATGGATGTGAAAACCGCTTTCTTAAATGGTGAGTTAGATGAAGAAATTTACATGGAACAACCAGAAGGTTTTTCAGTTCCAGGAAAAGAAAAGAAAGTGTGTAAATTGGTTAAATCATTATATGGTTTAAAACAAGCGCCAAAGCAATGGCATGAGAAATTTGACAAGGCAATGATGTTAAATGGATTTAAAATTAATGAGTGTGACAAATGTATTTATATTAAAAACACAGACAAATGTTATGTCATTGTATGTTTTTATGTGGATGATATGCTCATCATAGGTAGTAATAATGATATGATTAAAACTACTAAGAAAATGTTGAATAAACATTTTGACATAAAGAACATGGGCATTGCTGATGTAATTCTTGGTATGAAAATTACCAAAACATCAGAAGGATATGCTTTGTCACAATCTCACTACATTGAGAAAATACTTGACAAATTCAGCAAAGATGATGATCATCTTGCTAGAACACCTGTAGATGTTAATTTGTTTCTATCTAAGAATGTACAGGAAAGTATTTCTCAATTAGAGTATGCCCAAATTATTGGAAGCTTAATGTACATGATGAACTGCACTCGCCCAGATATAGCTTATGCAGTAAGTAAATTAAGTAAATATACGAGTAATCTAGGAGTAGAACACTGAAAAGCAATTATAAGGGTTCTAAGATATCTTCGATTTACTCGTAACATTGTGCTGAATTATACTAGATATCCAGCAGTACTTGAAGGTTACTGCGATGCAAATTGGATATCGGATACTAGAGACTCAAAGTCCACCAGTGGGTATGTCTTTACTTTTGGTGGGGCGGCTGTATCTTGAAAATCTTTCAAACAGACTTGCATTGCTAGGTCTACTATGGAATCAGAATTCATAGCTTTAGACAAAGCTGGGGAAGAGGCATAATGGTTTCGCCACTTCTTTGAAGATATTCCAATATGGCCAAAACTGGTGCCTGCTATATGCATACATTGCGATAGTCAATCAGTTATAGGTAGAGCACAGAGTCATATGTATTACGGTAAGTCATGACACATTCGTCGTCGACATAACACCGTGAGACAACTACTCTCTAATGGAATTATTTCCATTGAATATGTGAAGTCTAAAGACAACATAGCGGATCCACTAACCAAAGGGTTAGCAAGAGAGTTAGTTGAGAATTCATCGAGGGGAATGGGACTTAAGCCTATTAAATAAGAGTTACCACAACGGCAACCCAACCTAGTTGATTGGAGATCCCAAGATCTAGGTTCAAAGGGACAACCGAGTTGTGTATGACTCAGAAGGATCACTGGCGAGTCTAACTCCTACCCATTTCTATGATGAAATAAGTGATGTCTGCAGCGTTTTAGGTTAAGTAAAATTTTAATGATTCTTATATCTAAGTAACCCTAGTGGAGTATGGCAGGATACTCTTCATAAGAATCACCTATATAAGTGTGAACTGGGCCGGTTCTATGAGTTTTGTGAAGGGCTATAATTCTTTAGAGCACTCATGAAAGACCAGGTTGTTCGGGGCCAAAATGAACACAATAGTGAGAACTAAACTGTGTCTGGGGATATACTGTGTGAGTTCTATTGTCTTGATTTACACAAACGGCTAAACAGTTCAAGACATCATGTTTACTGGTTAGCTAGTAAATCCGATAGTGTCTCACAAGGGAAGGTTCAAAGCCAAAAACTATCTATCCTTTGCAGAATATTTCCAATTTCTGTACTCTCTGTATTTAGATCATGTTGTTGCATTTTCTCTCCGACAAATTCCATTCATGTGGGGGATTGTTGGAAAAATGGTTAATATAGGCATATTTTGGGCCGACTTTGAGCCCAAAATTGAGTGGGCCCCGAACGTCTTTTGGGGCGGGTCTGAAGAGGTGAAGTGTTCCTTGCCGCATGGCAAGTCATATGGTAAAGACGGTTCGTCAAAACCATTAATGAGTGAATGGGAACATGACGTCGTTTTCGGGTTCGTGGAATTGAACATTTAAGTTTTAAATGTGGGTTTCCTTGTGAGGCTTGTCCCACATTGAAACTTTAATAGAGTTTTGTTGAGTTTATAAGCTCTAGCCTACAATACTTGGGTTGGGTCCCAAGCGGCACCCCAAGTTTGTAGAAGGGGGGAGTTATGGATAAAGTGAACCTTAGCCCAAACCACCACACGCGCGCGCCGCCGCCCGTCCGTTCGGCTGAGCCGAGCTGAGCCGTGCCGGGCGCGGTTGCGGGTCGGGTTGGTTCTTGTATTAATTTTTTGGACAAAATTCAATTGAATTTTTTCAAAATAATATTGCGGAAATTTAATTCAAATTTGAATTCCAATTTTTGTCCAACATTTAAGACTCCTTCTGTCCGAAATTTCTCTCAGATTCAAACTGAAAAACTGCCCAGCAGTTACAGATCTGTTATTTCTGAACAGATTCAAAACCTGGCAGCATATCTGTTTGAATTAAAGACAGCATCTGTTCAATTCAAAATCCCACCTGTTCACTTCAAATTAGTACCTATTCGGGTCAGATATTTTGTCTATAAATACAGCCATGTTCTAGCAGTCTTGATCATTAAAAAAATTTAGTCTGCATTCTTTATATTGCTGTCCAACTTTTATTTAGTGCATTTTCCTTCATTCTAGTTTTAGGAAAATATCAAAGAAAGTATAGAACATATGTTCTAGTTCGCCGAATAAATTTGTTTGAAGTGCTTCTACAAATTTGTGAAGATCATTGTATCTTGGGAGATAGACGCCACTCAACCGTAAGCACCGTAGCGGGGCGAATCTGTCTTAAGGACAGAGTGTCACACACTCGACTTGGTCTTTAATTATTTATTCGGTTCAACAAAATAAATTTTGTAAGTTTTATTTTATTTTATTTGAATTATTTCAATTTATTTTATTTACATCGAAAATTGTTCCAACACTAGATTGACTGTTGAGTTAAAATATCCCGCTCAAGATAATCCACCCCCCTCCCCCCCAAAAAAAAGTTTTAAAAAGTGACATTCATCCTATAATTTTGTGATAGTTACATTTTGCCCATTGCACAAAATAAAGGTAGTACTTTTCTTCTTATATTTTTGTATAAGTTGCACCCTTATTATTATTATTTAAAAAATTATTGGGGAATATAGTGAAAACTAAGGGTGCAAAGTGTCACTTATAATTTTACTGTGTATAAAATACATTTTTTACAAAACTTCGAGATGTAAAGTGCAAATTTTTTTACTAGACAAAGATCAACTTTCAGAAAATTATAAGGTCAAAAGTGCAATTAACCCAATATTTTAATTAGATTTTCGACAAACCCAAGTCCTACATGTTAACTTTCAAAATAGCTCTCAAGATATTTGATGAATTCAAATTTTAGGTTTATATGTGTTTTCTCTGAGAGTTTTTCCTTTTTTTTTTTTTTTTTTTTTCTGAACCTTTTTCTTTGTCTTTTAAAATTTTTATCCAAATAAATGATTCTAGTAAAGCCTATGACTTAAGCCCTCCTCTCATATGCATATGGAAGAAAAAGAATCCTATGCCTCACGGAAGGAAGTTTGAAATTGGGAGGCAAAAAGCTTTGCATAAGCTGCCAAGAAATTATAAATGCTTGGCTTCGGCTGTTTGGTGCCGTGTAGCTTAAATTTCTATAATTTATTTTAGTTTGGGAGTCTGTGTCTGGGCAGTGAGTCAGAAAATTAAATTAGAAGGGATATTTATTAATTATAATAATTTTTATAAAAATATTTCACACAAGTTTTTACGATTGATTTCAAGAAACATAAAAAAAATAAAAATAATCAGTGTGTAGTTTTAGTTTTCTAAATTTAGTTTTTTTGAAAATTAAGTTTTTTTAATTTTCATATTTTTTTATTTTTAGTGAATATTTTTTGAATTTTAAGTAATTTTTTTTACTTTTTTAGATGTACATTACTTAGATATATCTAAATAGGAAAATATTTGTGAAAAAATATTTTAAAAAATTAATAAATACACAAAAATACAAAAAAATATACTGAATTTTCATTTTTTTTGTATTTTTTGGTATTTAATGTATTTTTTAAATATTTTTTTTCACAAATATTATACTTTTTAAGTGTATTTATGTTAGGTGTGTCTAAAAATTTAAAAAAATTTGCTTAAAATATTAAAAAAATTCATTCAAAACATTAAAATACGAAAAATAAAAAAGTAGAACTTTTTGAAAATTAGAAACAAACAAGCTGAATGTTATTTGTAATTAGTGTATCATGGACAATAAAAAAAAATGGATATAAGCCTTAAAATAAATTATATAATGATAAATTATTTTTTGATACAAAATTTGATTAAAAATTCAATATAATGGTAATACCACGTCATCGTTGATATGCGATATCACCCACTAATGGTAAATAAACACATAGAGAGTGAACCTCACATGTCAAATGTAACTAACAATCCAATAAATTTCATATATTTATAGTGAGATTATTTATACTTGCATATCACTAATAATGACATCGCCGTTATATTAAAAAAATTTCATAGCTAATATGGTTTATTTATAGTAGTCTCTTCATTTTCAATCAAAATAACCATTATTGTTCTCATAATTTTTAAAATGTCATTGACATTTCACTCTAATAATATTTTTGTAATTTTTTATTTAAAATATTTTCTCTGTATTTGCAAAAAAAAAAAAAAAATCCCAAAATCCAGGGGGCACGTGACCCCCTAGTCCCATGCTTCCTCCGCTACTGTGTCTAGGAGTAATAAATGAATCAAATAGTTTGAACTCAACTCGTATTCGGTTTGTTAAAAATTAATTTAAGTTTGATTCGTTAAATAAATAAGTTAACTTTGAACATATTTTAGAACTCGTGAACGTTTTTAAATCAAGTTTGAACAGTCAATTGCTCGTTCGACTCGGTTCAATAAACATAAAATTATATAAAATATCAAACTACTTGAGCTTGGCTAAACAAAAACTAGTTTGAAATTGACTCAAAAGTTTAACAAACCAAGCTTGAACAAATTTTTAAACTTGTTAAAGTTATCAAACTAAATTTGAATAGTTAACTGTTCAGTTCGTTTATTATCATATCTGTGTTAGACTATTTGATGTAATTTCTATTTACAATTTATTAGATAAAAATAATTTAAATAAATTAAAAAAATTAAATATCTAAAACTGTAAAAGAGTACTTTTGAATTATACTTTCTCATTATCAATTTTGATATATATGATCTCCATTAATAATAATATTTGTTTTCTTCAGCCATATCCAACCACATGTCTAGTTATATTGGTCTGCTTCCATCTGACTTATTACATTACTCAATTAATACACTGAAAGAGCTATAGCTTGCCATAGTAGGTAGGCCCAACCAAAAAACTGTTGTATAGCCCACTTGTTCGACCAGGAACTCCTATCTTAATTGAGAAATGCCTGTGTGGACAGCTTGTTAGCAAATGCCAAGAACTAGCATGAGCAAGAAGTGCACCAATAATTTGATATAATGCCCGTTTGGTAAAGTTATGAAAAAGTGATTATAGATTATAACTTAACAGATTATGGCTTATAACTGTGTACATAAACTGTTAACCTGTTTAGTACAGCTGTGAGATTATGAATTTAAGCAGCAGAGTAGTGCTTGGTTAATAAGCTGTAAAATAACTTTTTACTGTATAATTGTCCTTTCTACCCTTATATGATATAAAAATGATTATTTTGTCATTTTTTTCAGTTTTAATTTTCATTAATAAAAGTTAATATAATTAGTATTAATTAGTATCAATTAATATAAAAATTGATACATTTGCTAAAAATGAATGGAAGTATTATTATCACAATTATTTTCCATTATAAATTAATTAGTATTAATTAATTGCTTAATTCCTATTAATTAATACTAAAATTATAAATTAGTATCAATTAATGGCTTAATTAGTCTCAATTAATACTAAAATTATTAATTAGTATAAATTAATATTAATATTTAATTTTTATTAGTATCAATTAATATTAATAATCAACAATTGTTATTAATTAGTATCAATTAATAATTAATTCATTACAAAAGTATACAATATTAATTTATTAATAATTAATACCAATTAATATTGATTTTTTTCTTTTTCTTCAGAAATATACAATTTTTTATTTTTTAATTAATATAAAATATACAATATGAATTTATTAATAATTAATACCAATTAATTTTTCAATTAATATTGATTTTTTTCTTTTTCTTTAGAAATATACAATTTTTTATTTTTTAATTACTATTAATATTTGAGTATTGACGAGGGTATTTAAGTAATTTTAGCCCCCCCATACCAGCTTTTGAGATAAGCTGAGAAATAACTTGATTTAACCTATAAGCTGGTTAACTTAAGCTGCACCAAACACAATATTTTAACTTAAATTAAGTTAAAAGCTGAAATAAGCAGCTTATAAGCTCTATCAAACAGGCCTAATATCAGTTTTGGTGTAGTAAAATCAAGAAAAAGTCATGCACATTTTTTGAAAGGATAATTCTATGGTGGGTGTATATACTAAAGCCTTGGTTGAACTCTTTTCCGAAGTACCACAAAAAAAAAAAAAAAAAGATTTGTGGAGGAATGTAAAAAAGAAAAAGAAAAAGTGAGGTAAAATACGAATGAAATATAGTTACTTTTACACGTATTTTATTTTTTATTTATTTCATCTTCAAATTTATATCTAAATCTATGATTCAAATAAAATCTTAGTATGTCATATTGTGGTTGAAGTAGTAGTTGTGGAGCTACTTATATATCAAATCAAAAGTAATGTTTAGTTATGAGTCAATTAAAAATAAATGCAATCTTCGATTAAAATAGTGGTCTTTGAACCTAATGGTACCTGAGTAGGCGGTTGAAAATATGATAAAAAATAATAATGTGTTTGTAGTTAGATTCCAATTAAAAACAACTATGAATCATAAATATCACTAAATTCATAATCCAATTTGATTTGAAATATAGGATGCATTGCAACCATGTGGTCTCACCCTACCCTAGGACTCAGAATAGATTTGATTTATATGAATTCCAGTCCAAAAAGGCTGAAACCCACTTTAATATCTTGTTTCTTCCTCACTTTTCTTGGTTTCATGGTCCCAACCTGTTTGTTTGTTTGTAAAATTGTATATAAAAAATTGAGGAATGTTAGGTATCTTGAAAAAATTTTCATAAAAATGATCATGAAAAATTTATGATCCTTAGATTACACTTAAAATAAAGCATTACACATTAATCACGGTAATCCAAGGGTCACAAATCTTTCATAATCATTTTCATAAAAAAAATTTTATGATCCTTAGTTTTTCTCTAAAAAATTTGGAAAAACTTTTTTTTTTGGTGAATAAGTCATAAATAAAAAACAAAGAACTTACACAAGGGGGCATGCCCCAGGACATAGCTCTAACTAAATTTGGGAAAACTAGCTCTAACTAAATTCTCAAAAAGGCCTTAAAAGATCACAATTAATAGTAATACATCACAATAATGCTAGAAGATAAGAAGAGCTAGTTGGTGAAGTTAAAACTAGCACAGTTTGTTTCCCTTAACAACAGTGAAGAAGTAAACCCTAACCTTGATGATTCCAAATCAAACTGCAATAAGTTATCCTCCAATTGGTAACCTCCAAGAATGATTGAAGCCCTCGGATTCAATCCTCCGTCCAAGAACCCTAGGCACACAGTAGCATTCCCCACTGGCACCATTGAATTAATTTCAAAGATCCTCCAAAACACTTTCTCATTCTGCAACACAAGATCTATAAGTGGCATGCCCGGCCTTATCATAGCTCCATTAGTGTTCTTTGTGCTAAAACACACATCAAATGGTGCTTGTGATTCCACTCTAGCAACATTTGCAGCCAAAGCCTCCTTAATAAAAACCCTTGTGAGAGAGCTATATATTGAGCTTTCAATGATAGCATAAGGGTTAACAGTACTAATCATTAACAAAGATGAGTTTATGGGTACTTGTTTTCCATTTACTCTTATGGATTTAACTCTGATATAGTACTCATTTGAATCTCTAGGCCTCTGGATGAGGGGAGTGAAGGTAAGTAGCTTAGAAATGTCAATACCAGGAAGCAAAACATAAGGTCCATCGCCGAAGAAGATGACACCAGGGTCGTTTGGCGAGGGGGACAGACACATGGAAAATTTTCTAGTGAAGTTAAATGCATTTGCTAGCTGCGTTGGTAATGCTATCTTGGTATGGCCAAGACCGGCTACTCCTTTAGCCCCATTAGCAAGACCTCTTGAGAGAAAAGCCGGTGCACATGAGAAGAGAAATTGAGGGATTGAGACCATAGAAATAGGGTTTTGTCCATTGGTTGAATTTAAACTAAGTGCATCTTCACTGAGCTCTCCAGCTGAGGCTTTCTTTGTGAACACATTTTTGGAGAAGACAATGCAGGTGTTGTAATGGTTGCAACCTAATTTGTTGGAATGGGCTAGTGAGCATAGAGGTGAGTGGCATTGAACAGACTTGTATGTGGCAGAACTATAGGTTGAGTCACAGCTAATCCACAAAAAAGGGCCATTAAGGTCGACAACGACGTTGAGGGGCACAAGAGGGGTACTTTGGCTGAGTATTGTGGTGTATTGGAGAGTCAAGGCATGTTTTGAGATTGGAAGAACAAGGGCTGTGGGTGTGGAAGGTTGTTCAGAGAAGGTGTGAGAGATTAGAAAGGAAAGGAATAGAAAGAAGAAATGGGTCTGGGAGGAAGCCATTGTAGGAGTAAAACAAAGAGGTAGGAAAAAGGGCAGTGAGAAATGATAATTTAATGATGGAACAAGTAGTTGGGTGTGGGGGACTTGCAAGTGATCAAAGGGAAAATGTGAGAAGATATAATGGGATCCCATGATAAGGATAGGTGAGAATACACAATCACATGAAGTGTGGCCTATGGGTTTAATTGCTTAACAACAAGAAACAGAAAACCAAAATTGGGACACAAAAGTAGGTCCTATCAATAAAACCTATCAATTTATAATTGTTTTTGAGTATGTAGCAAAACTGTTTTTTTGTGTTAGTATCATTTTTGGATTGTTAGTCATGTGATGTTGTTTGTTTCCACCTAGTTAGTACCTGAGGATTGGTATAGACAGTCATTCTATATAATTTCTACTTCTTGGGGGATTGACAGGGAGGAGTGCACAACATCCACCACAACACAAGGATACATGACTGCACCTTCTTTCAATTTTTAAATTTTTTCTTTTATTTCTTTTCTTTTCTTTTAGTTTTCAAATTTTTAGAGGCCTGTGTCACGCTCCAAAATTTGGACAATTAAATATTAAATTAAGACTAAACTCCAATCAATATTCCATCATCAAAATCCTAGGGGTGAAACAAAAAAACTAAATGTCAACCAAACCATCCACCATAATCTCATAACTAATCAATACCTCAACATTAAGGTAGCAACAACTAGTCAAAACAGGATTTGGAAGAAAAAGGAGAGGAAAATCTGGCGTGCCATCCCTTTGGTCACCCTCTAGTCCATTTGGAAGATCAGAAATGAGTGTCTCTTTCAAGCCTCCCAACTTAACACCCAGCAGCTGCAGGAACTCATCATCATCAGATTAGCGATATGGTTAAAGTCCTCTTCCAAACACTTTCCATTCTCCATCAATGATTTTCTCTTCAACGCTTCAGGTGTTAGGCACTGCATACGCTCTTGAGTTGCTGCTGTAATTGGTTCTGCTGTGTTTGGTTTGCTGTGTTTGGTTTCTGGGTAGTGCAATTCTGCTGTGTTTGGTTTGCTGCTGTTTGTTCTGCTGTGTTTGGTTTGCTGCTGTCTGTGTAATTCTGTCTGTGTTTGATTGCTGCTGTCCGTGTGTAATTCTACTGTGTTGGTCTGTTCAAGGGAGTGCAATCTGGTTCTTGGCTGCATTTTGTAATCAGGTTGCTGCTGTAATTGGTTCTACTTCTTGGCTCAGTTCTGTTTCTTGGTTCTGCTTCTTGGCTGCAGGTGTTATCCATGGCCAGCTCAGTTCTGTTTCAGTTCTGTTTTGGTCCTTCTCTTCTCTGTTTCTTGTTGGCTCCTTGCCAACTGGAGCTCCAAGCTTGTATTAGCTTCGAGTTCCTCTTTATTGATGTATTTTGTCATACTTGTATGTTTCATCAATAAAGATCTTCTTTTTCGCCGTTCAAAAAAAAACAACTAGTCAAAACAACTTAAATAAAGTATGGTTACAAACCATGCCAAATTATTCCAATACTAAAGTCATTAAGAAAAATAATAAATACATAAATTAATATCAACCCTAAGCTCAAGAAAACAAAAGAGGTCCAAACAACAAGTCCAACCACTATAGTTATTCCACGTCACCACCATAGCCCCAATTAATCCTGCAAAGGAAGCTCGACTGCGCTCAAACAGAACGCACCCGAGTTGCCAAGAGACAAAACGGGTTAGTATACAGGTATATTGGTATGAGTACAAGATTTAACACCCACGTGTCCACCAGACACAAACAAAAATACATTTAATTCTTGTTACGGGACAAGACAAGTAGTTCCAACCACACTGAGACGAATGGATAGTTTCCCGAGATACGGTGGCATTTAGTTTCTTGTCCGTACACAACAAAATATAAATTGATTATAAAATAAAAAAAATAGAAATAAAAGTATGGTGGGTCAGCCTTGCATAAAAAAAATTAGTAAGATCTACCATCCTGCAAAAAAAATAAAGTTAGTATAATTTAATTATAAGTAACTTGCTGAAGAAGTATAAAAATACACTTTTCATGCTTAAATAATTCAAATTGACCAAAACTCAAAGAACGAAAATTGTTTAGAATCAAATTTCATAAAAGACAGCGCGAACGAATTTAGTAGAAACTGAACAGGTTGAGAGAAAAACTTGATAGAAGAACCTAGACAGATTTCAACCGAAAAATCTGAAACTGAAAACGAACAGAAACAGTCCTAAGATGATTTTTTTCGGAAAATTTCAAAACACGAAAAGTGTGCAGAATAATGTTTTACTTCAGTTTGCACGAAACAAATAAAAATGATCTCGTTTTGTGGGTTAAAACAGCCTCTAAAATCTGCATTGCCAAAATGAATTAAAACTACTATAATCAAGATTATCCAATTATAAGTTCTAATCGATCTTTTTATAAAAAAAAGTTAAGACACAAAAGTTGTCTAGAATCACGTATACATGCCTCTTCTCAAATTTCATAATTTATCGAGGTCATTTACTATTTTTCAAGATGCACAAATCAATACAATTCACACTATACCAATAAACTCATAATTAAATTATTTGTACCTTAACTCCACCACTTCGGCCTCCACTTCCGGCCTACACATATATCCCATGTGCCTCTCGTATACCTAACACCGCACCGAAGCCAAATTTGCACGGGGATATCGTCTCGAGTTTGACCCACACTCCCCGGATGGTTAGCATATACGTACGTGCGTAAATCAAAGCACTCGTCTACTCATGAGAACGAGACAACAATATACATATACAAAACATCTCACTCATGAGAATAACATAACAATGCCAAGCCTAAGGCATTCACATAAATCTCATAATCCTCATTTTTTTTATACACTCTTTCTCACCAACACTCAAATAAAATAACAATCCATGGAGTCATGGTGGAGTATAAGGAATTTATCTATGGGTTCCTAATTAATTTTAATTTCATATATCCATGAGTGTGATTACAACCATAAAATAAATCCATATAAAAACCCTAAACCTGACATACACAACTAATCAAAATAATTAAAATCAATCAATCAACTAGAAATCCTAAACCTTACATACATAACTAATCAAAATAATTAAAATCAATCAATCAACTAAAAACCCTAAACCTTACATACACAACTAAACAAAATAATTAAAATCAATCAATCATCTAAAAATCCTAAACCTTACATACACAATTAATTAAAATAATTAAAATCAATCTATCATCTTTATATAAATAGAAAATCAAACTAACACTAAATAAATAAAATAAATAAATAAAAATAACGAATTAAACATAAATTAAGGGAAGTGGGTTTTATACTCACAATATTTTTTTGAAGATCAAAGAAGTATTTAAAAAATTAATGGAGCCACCAAAACAAAATCCTAACCCTTTTCTTTTTCTTTTTTCTCCTCTCTTTTCACGCCCCACACCGAGTACTTTTTTTTCTTGGAACTCTCTCTCTCTCTCTCTCTCGGCGGCATCTCTATTTTGTGATTAATTATATATAATTAAATAACACATTAAATTCATTAAATATCACATTAAATTTTTATGTGAACACATAATTAATAAAGTCAAAAATAAAATAAGATAATAATAAATAAATAAAAATTTACGAAGAAATCAGGGTCGCTACACTCTGGAATTTGAACTTGATGATTGTTTTATAATGGCCTCAAAGTTAACACTAGGCCAATTAATTATACTTACACTTAGGGTCATTTGGCATGTAAAGTTGGGACTAATTTAGTTAATAAAGACAAAATAAGTTATTTAGTTAATAAAATAAATTATCATATTCAAACCATAATCATTTTATTTTTTCTCTCACAATCATCAAATCAATTACATAAAAAGTCAATCATCATCCCAAATATAACTTGTTTAGCCAGGCGAAAATAGTCAGACTAAAAAAAGT
This sequence comes from Camellia japonica, assembly GCA_030407325.1. NCBI lineage: Eukaryota > Viridiplantae > Streptophyta > Magnoliopsida > Ericales > Theaceae > Camellia > Camellia japonica. The sequence goes on along the minus strand of JAPPVO010000029.1, from coordinate 111,258,069 downwards.
TTATCCCAATTGTAGGATAAGTAGCTATTATTATTAATTTTTGAGATATTTGGTCAAAAGTCTTTCATTGGTCCCTTTAAAATAGAAATGACAGTCCCAACTTTTTAAATTTGTAAGTCCCCTGGACAAGAAGCGTCTCTCTCAGCAAGGACAAACAAATTTGTTTAAATTTGTTATAGATGATCTTACCTTCAGGTCTCGTTTGGCATCTTTTAGTTTTAGTCAAAAAAATCACTATAAATTGTCATATTACTTTCTCTATTACATTTTTTCGTAAAAAGCTAAAATGTTATTAAAATAGTATGCTCCTAAATGAGGTCTTAGTAACTACTTTTATATTTTAAACTTTAAAATGATACAACTTTTTATCTATATACTAGTGGTAAATCCATGCTATGCATGGGATTGATTTAATAATGTGTAAATTTTTTAATAATGCATTAAGTTCTAATTTAAATCATAAAATTATAATCATAATGCATATAGATCATCTTTTCAAATTTCATAAGTAAAGATAATAATACTTCAAAATAAATATTCACAAAATGTTATAATCATCCAACTGATATATTTTTCATGAAATAATAGACTTGATTTCTAATTAATGAAATTAACAATAAATAAGATGTTTCTCAATGAATATAATGTTTAAAACATATATATTCTAAAAAAACTAATAATAAACTGAATGTCATAAATCAAATCTATCTATATTTGATAAATTAAAACTCAATAAATATTGCTCATTATGTCCAAATGCCCCAAAAAGTACCTGTTAAAAAAAAAAGAAAAAAATAGTGTTATCATTTTTTATATACAAATAAACTTTAAAAAAAAAAAAAAAATAGATATATTACCTTATAATGAGTTGATTTAATTGTTCTCATTTTTGTGTTGTTGCTCCACTTCATTCTCTTCACAACTATTGTTTTGTTGTTGCTGTTGTTGTTCCACTTTATTATTTTCATTACCAATGAATTGTTCCACTTCATCCAATGTTTGTAAACAAATCATATAATTTTCAATTTCCTCCAACGTATCAATGCTCTCATGTCTGGAAAGTCTTTTTGAAAAATCTAGAAACCCCCTAGATATTAATTTGTGATTATGTATCAATTTTAATCAACAAATAGTAATCCCAATCAAACAATCAAGACAAATCGACACAACGATTTTATGTGGAAAAATCACAATTGGAGCTACTCCAATTGTGATAAAAAATAACGGGCAAAAGCCACAAAACAATCCACTAGGAAGACATAAAAGAATTACACAAGTGTACTCTCAATTACCTAGCAAATCCATGCCCGAATTGAACTGACCCCTATATGCCTCTTCAAGCCTCGTCTTCACCCCGGAATAGTCTTGTACAATGTTGAATCCACAACGCTGATGTTGAATCCACGACGATGAGCCACTCCAGAATCCACCAAAGCTTCAGGCCCCAATTCCACAGAATCCACTGAAGAACAACTCTCTATTTGTCAAATAAAACAAGCTAAACAAACCCTTTGATATAATCCACTCAATTCATGATTAATCTCTCACAGATATCAAAGGAAACAAGTAAAGAAACTTAAGATAAAAACCCTAATACCCAAAAAGAAGATCTGGAAGCCATCACCCTAAAATTTGATAGAACCACATATTTATAGAAAACAGGTCCGCGAAGGTCGCTCGAGCGAAGGATCTCTCGCTCGAGTGAGGAGACTAAAATGCATGTTTTTCCAAGTGTCTTCGCTTGAGCCACCAAAGTGTCGCTTGAGCGAGAAAAGCAACTTCTTAGTATTTTTACAGTCAGTAAAAACTTCTAGGACTAAGGATTCTTTACTCGAACGCACATTCCTTCGTTCGAGCGAATAAACAACTTCAACTGCATTTTTGCTTTTTGCTTTGAGGGTGCTGCCCCTCAACCACGCCAGGGCGCTGCCCCGGACTAGCCAAGGGGCGCTGTCCCCTGAACCCTCGCGAGCTGACCGGGCAGCTCGATTTCCGACATAGTCAGCGAAGTGACAAACATGAAAGAATTAATTTCTGAAACAACTCTGCAAGGCGCAATTCAGGTTAGATTCACATATAAAGCTCAAAGCCTTACTGAAATAAAAGATTGAATATAATTACAACTGAAAGGAGTTTTATTAAATGGGATTGCCAGGAATAAAAACCTAACACTTTTTTTTTTATTTTATTTTTTATGAATATCTTGTATAGGCCATAAGGTTGGAAATGTGTTAACTATAGCATAAACTAATATCGTAATGTGAGACTGAAAACCTTTTTTTATTAAGCTTATAAAACACTTGCTCTTTACATAACATATACTCTTGCACCATTAAATTTGGAGTCATCCGCTCTTACTCAAGTTCAATCCATAGATGATGGACTTCACGCTCCTCCTCCATTAAGCATCCATTAAGTTCGAGACATCTTTGATTTCATGCTTTTGAAAAATTGTTCCCTTTACTTTATTCCAGCTCGACGTCAAATTTTTTTCCCTTATTTTTTTTCCTAATTTTTGCATTGCCCAACATATTTTGATTTTCCAATCAACAATATTTTCTACTAGTAAACCCTCTTTATGCTGTACAGTTTGAAATTCATATATGGCATTTTACATAGCCAAACAATGGCTATGACACAAATTTAGAAGAGGCCGCAAATTTAACTGCATAATGAATTTAACAAATTTGACATACAATTACATAAAGAATAAGATAAGCAAGCTTGATGGTACCTGGAATACAAGAGGTAAAGTGTAAAAATTCTCAATAACTATCATTGTTTATTGTAGATATATATAATAATAAAAAAAAAAAAATTAAAGTCTACTATACAACATTCATCTACTGAGGAGCTAATGTAAATTTTTCACTATAAGAAAAAGCATCTTTGGCGACTAAAAAAGCACCTTTGGTCGCTGAAAGTATAGCTTTTGGCGACTAAAAAAGCATTAGTAGCCAAAAGTAAAATTTTTGGCGACTAAAAAAATTTAGGAGCCAAAAGTATAGGTTTTGGCGACTAACAATCTGTTTGGTCGCCGATATAAGGCTTTTATCGACTAAAAATATTTTAGTAGACAAAAGTAAGGCTTTTACCGACTAAAAATAATTTAGTATCCAAACGTGAGGCATTGGGCGACTAAAAAGATGTTTGGTCGCCAAAAGTGATACTTTTACCGATTAAAAAAAATTTAGTAGCCAAAAGTGAGGCTTTTTGGTGACTAAAAATAATTTAGTAGCCAAAAGTGAGGCATTGGGCGACTAAAAAGATGTTTAGTAGCCAAATGTGATGCTTTTACAGACTAAAAAAATTTTAGTAGCCAAAAGTGAGGCTTTTTGGCGACTACAAATAATTTAGTAGCCAAAAGTGAGACATTGGGCGACTAAAAAGAAGTTTAGTCGCCAAAAGTGGTAAAAATGTATGCGGGAATTAAATTTTTTAACGATTAAAAAAATTAGTAGCCAAAAGTATAGAATTGGCGACTAAAAAGAAGTTTAGCCGCCAAAAGTGGTCTCTTTTTTTTTCTAGTAAATAATTTATTTTTACATAAATTATGTTCAATAAAAAATAATTATATTTATATATATACTTTTATATTAATACGGGTTTATGTACTATATAAATATTATATGTTGCATATATAATCATATGGTGTTATAGAGGCGTAATGGAAAGAGTGTGTTGTATAAGGTTTATGGTGTGGGAGGTTGATGATTTGAATCTCCACAAGAGCAGATGAGAAGCTAGTGAGTGTAATTTATTTTCTTTTCACGAATGAGCTTGGGGCGACTAAAAGGTTTGGTCGCCGATTCCTTGACTATTTACGACCAATAATTTAGTAACCAAACATTTAATTTTGCCGACCAAATAAAATTTAGTAGCTAAAAGGTAACATTGCCGACTAAAAAAATAGTAGCCAAATGTTGCACTTTTAGCAACCAAACACGCGTTTAGTCGCTAAAACAATCACCGACAGGGTTTAGGCGACTAACTTGGCGACAAAAAAATTTAGTCGCTAAATGGTATTAGCGACTAAAAATCCGACCTTTAGCTACTAATATTTTGGTCGTCAAAACTGTTATTTCTTGTAGTGTTTGTAAAGAAAATTATAACACAATAATTTTAAAACAAGAAAAAGATAACGTAATTAAATTATTGTTGTACATAGGAAAAAAAAAACACAAAGGAAAAAGATGATTCTATTTTGATTTATTGTTATTTATTTTAAGTTTTTTTTAAATTACAAAATAAACACAAAACAGTGTCTTTTGTGGATTTGTATTGGATTTTACGTAATAGACATCTAATTGAGTGAATTGTGGGTGATGGATATGCATGAGTAAATTGTATGAATGAGACTTTTGGGTTTTTTATTTTTATTTTATAAATAACATGATAGACATTGGATATTTATAATTTGTATATATGTTTTTAATTTATTTAAGTTACAGATATTTGAGAGTTTTTAAAAAAAAAAAAAAATTAATATGACAGACATTGGATATTTGTAATTTATATATAGATATATATTTTGTGGTTTTATATTTTTATTATTAATTTATTTAAGTCGTTATGTGATATTTAAGTTACAGATAATTGTGAATTTTTTTTTTTTTAAATAACGTGATAGACATTGGATAGATATTTGTAGGTTTATATTTTTTTTTATTAATTTATTTAATTGAGAGTGAGATTTATTTTAATTTATTTAAGTTATGTGATAGACATTTGATTTTCTTGAATTTTAGGTGAACTACTTTTGATGTAAAAAGGAGAGGATTATAAAAGTCGAAGAAGATATCAACACTGTTATATAAGAAAAAACAAATCAAATCTGATTAAATTGAAGAGCAAATGCAAATCACAAATTAAAAAGCAAGTAAGCCCAAACCATGCAAAATATAATAATGGAGAAGATGAAAAGATGTGTAGATGAACTAAAAAATATTGAGAAAAAGAAATATATATACACACAAAAGTAATAAACACTGAAAAAATGCATATAAAGTAAGAAATAATATTAGAAATATAAAGATGGAGAAGATGAAAAGATGTGTAGATGAACTAAAAAATATTAAGAAAAAGAGAACAAATCGAATTTGATTGAGATGTGTAGATGAATTGAAAAATATTGGTTAAAAGAAATATGTACACACAAATAATAAACATTGAAAAAAATCCATATAAAATAATAAATAATATTAGGAGTATAAAAATGGAGAAGATGAAAAGATGTGTAGATGAATTGAAAAATATTGGGAAAAAGAAATATATATATACACACAAAGATATAAAGTAAAAAATAATATTACACCGACCTTGTAATAATTTTCGTAGATCATCAAACTTACAAAATGTAACAATGGAGAAGATGATATGATTTTCGTAGATCATCAAACTTTCAAAATGTAATAATGAAGAAGATGAATTATTCTGAGAAAAGATGAGTAGATGAAAGAGAGTGATTGGCTAATCCCTGGCCCTAAGCCAATTGACCAGGCAAAGACGTAGTGTTCCGCCAGTAGCCAGCGGGGGGTGGGATTCGAACTTGAAACCAAGAGATGAGCATACTCCTAGGTCTGTATACTCGGTTATCAAAAAAAAAAAAAGAATTTGACTAAAATATGGAATGAAGTGAGAAACGTGTGTGTAAGAGTTGTAGGTGATGGATATGGATGGATATAGATGTAGGCGTTGTGGGTGATGAATATAGATGAATATGGATATAAATGAATATTTTATTATTTTATTTTTATTTTTTATTTTATTATAGGGAAAATGGAGTGAAAAGACCTAAATAGTAGGAAGGGAAGTAAAGGGAGGTGCCACGTATTTTTTTGTTTTTCTAAAATTATGAGGATTTAGGAATAGGTTTTTAGAGCCTTTTAAGAAAAGGCTACATTTGGTTATATATATAATAATATAGATATAGATAGATTTGTTTTTAATAAAACTAGTTGTTAACCCGTGCAATGCACGGATTATTTTTTTTTCTTTTTAAATAACATTTTATAAAATAAAATAAAATTATTTGTATATGCTTGTGTATAAATTATTTTTAGAAATATGTTGCAATGTATGCATTACAAAAGAAAAATCTATCTATACTATTAAGTGAAAGTCTAAATTAGTTTAGTAAGACCTTCTTTTCCTCACGCCACATAGCAACTTTATATATGCTAAAATAAAAAAATTATTATACATCGTAAGTAAGTTTGAACCCAAGACATTGGGTTTCATTAAGAACATACTTATCACTTAAGCAACATACATATTATGATATTAAATTCTTTATTATTTATTTTTATTATTAGTTATCTGAATTGCACATGCATTGCGTGTGCCGCCCGCTAGTATATATTTATGTATACATATACATAGAACTATTTAAAAAAAAATATTACGAAATATGTAGTGCAATTTTCGTTCTGTTAAACTATGAAAGTGTAATTTAAATATTATATATATATATGATACTTTTGTTATTTGAATATAATAAAATAAATATTCATTTTAATATTAAAAATAATGATTAAATTGGAGAAAAAAAGTCATTTAAAATTAAAAAATGATTCTAATTATTTATTTTGATAATCTTAACTTATCGTTCTATAAAAGTGTTATTTAAACAAATATATATATATATATATATAATAATTTTATTTCAATTATTTTTGTGTATTTTAATAATCTTAGTCTTATCGTGCTATAAATGTGTAACTAAAATAAATATATAATAATTTTATATGATATTAAATTATAATATAGTAAAATAAACACTCAATTTGACATTAATAATAGTTAAATTGGGAAAAAATGGCTACATACAATTAAAAGTGATTCTAATTATTTATTTATTTTATTCAGTTGGAAATTAAAAAATAAAAAGTAGGAATGGAAGCTATAAAAAAAAATTATTTTAAAAAATTAAATATAAGTATGTTGCGGTTATATTAAGAAAAAATAAATAGATTAATTATGTTAAGTATTGATTTATTTAATATCTATTTTAAAACTATTTATGAGGAAAGTGTAGCTTAAATTATATATATGAAAAATAAGTATTTCTCAAATAGAGTCCATATAAAATTTGTTATTATAATTGAAATTAAATTTGTGTAGAACTTTATATATAAATGGAAAAGACATGGTGATGTGGCTTTTTTAGGGGGAAAAAAAAAAGACTTTAGAATATGTATATATATAAAAAATAAGTATTTCTCAAATAGAATCCATGTAATTGGTTATTATAATTGAAATTGAGTAATGTGTAGAACTTTATAGGTAAGGCACTGGCTTCCCTCTACTACCAAATCGAATTGAAGGGTGCTGTTGGGCCCGTGGGGGCCCACACAAGTCCCGTTTCAATAATTCAAACCGTTCAATGTGTGGAACTCGTCGAGTAATAGTCACTTATAATAAATCACACTGATCAGATATTGATAGCTATCTTATCAGATTAATTTTCTGTCAACCATTTATTTTTTCACCGTCCATTTTTTTTATACAAAACTGATTGATCATATAACTATCGATATCCGATTGACGTGATTTTTTGCAGGCATGTAGTACTCGATGAGTTCTACACGTATAATGGTTCAGATTATTGAAACGAGTCTCGTGGTGGGTCCTCACGGGCCCAACAGCACCCTCTAATCCAATCTTGGACTGGAGGGAAGCCAGACCCTATATGTAAATGGAAAAGACGTAGTGATGTGGCTCTCTTAGAAAAAAGTAAGGCCTTATAATGTGCCACCTAAGTATGAAAAAAACATTACTTTTAATAATGTACATATATATATATAATTAATAGTTTTAGAACTCTGTCGTCAAGATCTATTAACTAAGATCCATGTTGGCTATGAATTTTTTTTTTTTAAAACAGTGAATTTTTTTTAAAAAATAGTAAATTTTTTTTCCTGTTGAAACTAACGTCAACAGTAAAATTTTTCTCTGATTCACAGTAAAATTTTACTGTAAAATAGAGTAAAATTTTTCACAGTACAATTTTACTGTGATCAGACTAAAATTTTAATGTAAATATTTAAGTCAATTACGAAGATAATTTTTTTTAAAATTTTTTTTATAAGAATTTCATAACCAACCTGAATCTTATTTGATAGAATTTGATGAGGGGATTCTAAAAATACTAATTTTATTAAAAATCGATATCTAAATTAAAAATTATATCATTTTAAAATTTAAAATATTAAATTAGTTATTAAGGATATTTTGGTAATAGTGATATGTGCTGGGTTTTTCAAAAAAACTTTTATATTTGTTCTTAATGTATTAAAATTTTATTATAAGGTGGCTTTTACCAAATCTTCCTTAATTTTTTTTTTATTAATTATTTTTGGTTTGGCTTCCTTGAAAACAATAGATAGTCTCCTCTGTTGCAAAAATTTCCTAAATAAGCAGTTTTTTAATTAAAAAAGCAAAATACAAATAAATTTGTTTGGGATGGCTTCATAAAAAATAGTTTTTTAAAAAATTTGTGAAAAGATGATTTTACATTCAATACAAAGTCTTCACAATACTATAACGTCACGTTTGATTGCATCACAATATTATAAGTTCACGTTTGATTGCAATGTTATTTTTTATGAAATTAGATATAATGAGATTATGGATAAGATTGTGAGGGATAAAGTTATATTGTGGGATTAGATGTAATAAGGACTAGATAGTAGATATATGATAGGATTGTGAGGGATAAACTCATTATACCATGAGATAATAGATATGATAAACAATTTAATATAATGAGGTATTCTCCCATTTTCTTTTAATTAATCCTCTATAGCAATACTAAAATTATTTGAAATTTAATACTGTTATGAAAATAGTGAGAGAAGAGAAAGAAGAAACTCTGTATTGAATTGAATGAATAATACAATAGGAGAGGCCTCTATATATAGGTAGAAAGGAAACCTAGATAAGTAAGGAGATAGAGATTGAGAGAGATATAAATACAAATAGATAAGAAACAACTATAATAATATACAGCTAACACCCCCCCTCAAGCTCAAGGTGGTAAGTCAGATATCAATTTGAGCTTGGAAAGGAGATCAGAAAAGCGGCCTAGAAGATGAGCTTTGGTGAAGAGGTCGGCGGTTTGATCAGCAGAGGTAACAAAGAGAAGACGAACATGGCCACTAGTAACATGCTGTCGTATGAAGTGGCAATTGATCTCAATATGCTTGGTGTGATCATGGAAGACATCGTTATGAGCAATCTGAATAGCGCTTTGATTGTCACAATAAAGATTAGTGGCAGCGGAATGAGAAACACCCATGTCAGAAAGAAGCCAACGAAGCCACACAAGCTCCTGAGTAGTATCTGCAAGAGCACGATACTCAGCCTCGGTACTAGAACGAGCAACAAGGGTTTGCTTCTTGCTACGCCAGGAAATGAGAGAAGTGCCCAAGAAGAAGCAGTACCCAGTAGTGGAACGACGATCGGTAGGATCCCCTGCCCAATCGGCATCAGAAAAGGCATGCAGCTGTAGAGAAGAGTGAGGGGAATAGTGAAGACCATGAAACAAAGTTCCTTTGAGATAGCGCAAAATGCGAACCAGAGCAGCATAGTGTGGAGAGCGAGGACCAGTCATAAATTGACTGACAATGTGAACAGCATAAGCAATATCTGGACGAGTAACTGTGAGATAGACAAGACTACCAACTAACTGACGATATAAAGTTGCATCTGACAATAGGGGGCCGTCAAGAGGTGTAAGACGAGTCTGAGGATCAACTGGAGTAGTGACAGTCTTGCAATCGGAAAGGTTAGCACGAGCCAAAAGATCAGAAGTATACTTGGCTTGAGTGAGAAAATAACCAGAGGAATCTTGAGAAATTTCCAAGCCAAGGAAGTAGCTAAGTGCACCCAAATCTTTCATCTCAAATTGGCGATGGAGAAACTGTTTGAGACTAGAAATACCCACTGTGTCATCTCCAGTGATAATCATATCATCCACATAGAGGAGAAGAAGAATAGTACCCCGCTTCGTCTTACGGATAAACAAGGCAGAATCATGGGCACTGGAAGAAAAACCAAAGTCACGAATGGTAGAGCTGAACTTGGCAAACCAGGCACGTGGAGCTTGTTTCAAACCATATAAAGCACGGCGGAGTTTGCAAACCTTGTTTGAGGGAACAGAAGAACCAGGAGGAGGTTGCATAAAAACTTCCTCAGTGAGATCACCATTGAGAAATGCATTCTTGACATCCATTTGAGAAAGATGCCAGTGGCGAGCAGCAGCAACAGCAAGTAAGCTGCGAACTGAAGTAAGGCGGGCAACAGGAGCAAATGTTTCCTCATAATCAATCCCATATTCTTGACTAAATCCCCGGGCGACAAGGCGAGCTTTGTAACGCTCAATGGAACCATCAGAATGAGTTTTGATCTTGTAAACCCATTTGCAACTAACAGTATGCTTGCCAGGAGGAAGATCAACTACATCCCAGGTATGAGTTTGTTCGAAAGCCTGCAGTTCATCAGTCATAGCTTGTTGCCAAAGAGGGTTAGAAGAAGCTTCTTGATAAGAAGTAGGCTCATGAGAGCAAAAAGCAGTGGAACCAACAATATAATCACGAAGAAGAGCAGAAGGTTGCCTTACCCGAGTAGAATGACGCTCAGGTGGAGGAGGAACCTCAATGGAAATAGGGTCCGGGGGAACCTCCACCGGAGCCGGAGAAGGCGGAGGGCCATCAGCTGACACAGGATCCTCAGGATGGACGATAGGCGTAGGCGGCTGTGGAAGCATGGGGCCAGAATCTGCATCAAAGTCATCAGAAAACAAATCGATAGAAATATCAGTGAAGACCGGTGAGTGGGTGGACTGGGGTAGGTGAAACTTGGAAAGAGTGGAGAACATTTTGTGTTCCCAGAAGACCACATGACGAGAAATACGAAGACGCTTAGAGATAGGATCCCAACAACGATACCCTTTATGTTCGATACCATACCCCATAAAACAACAAAGACGAGAACGAGGTTCTAGTTTAGTGTGTTCATGAGGCTGAAGGAGAACAAAACAAGCAGAACCAAAAACTTTAAGAGTGGTATAATCAGGAGGAGAACCATACAAATGCTCGTAAGGAGTTGTGTTAGCTATGACAGGGGTAGGGACTCGATTGATGGTATGGATGGCAGTGAGGGCAGCTTCCCCCCAAAAGTTTTCAGGACAAGAAGAAGAAAGGAGAAGAGCCCGAGTAGTGTCTAGAATATGACGGTGCTTTCTTTCGGCTCGTCCATTTTGTTGGGAAGTGCCTGCACAAGATCGATGAGAAAGAGTACCATGAGCCTGAAAAAAAGAAAGAAAATCAGAATCCAAGTACTCCTTAGCATTATCAGAACGAAAAAGCTTAATAGTACAAGAAAACTGAGTGTGGACCATAGCAGAGAAATCATAGTAAATCTGTTTAAGTTCAGAGCGATTTTTGAGAAGAAAAAGCCAAGTATAGCGAGAAAAATCATCAACAAAAATCACAAAATATCTAGACCCCCCCATGGTAGGTGTGGGGGAAGGTCCCCAAATATCTGAATGCACAAGATCAAAAGGAGCAGTAGAAATAGAATTACTTTTATTAAAAGGTAATGCAGGTTGTTTAGCAATTTGACAAGATAAGCAATCGACATTGTCAACACAGACACGACCTAACTGACCACTAGAAACTAGATTTTTTAAACGACTAAAAGAGACATGTCCTAAGCGACAATGCCAAAGATGAAAAGGAGACATAGTAGATGCAGCAGCAACATGAGATGATTTGTGCGGACTGCGAAGGTGGAGAAGCTCGAACAGACGTCCATGCTTACGGCCTATCCCAAGGATCTGTCTCGTCTGAGGGTCCTGCACCAAACAACTATTAGCAGAAAAAGTAATAGTTAGACCAAGGTCACATAATTGACCAACAGAGATAAGGTTCATTTTAAGAGAAGGAATATGGTAAGCATCAGAAAGTGTCACAGTGGAAGTAGAGATTTGGCCAATATGACTAACAGGCATATGAGAACCATCAGCAGTGTGTATAGGGGAGCAGAAGAGGATGAGGACAACGAAGAAAATAGAGTGGAGTCAGAGGTCATGTGATTACAGCATGCGGAATCAAAATACCATGAAGAGTTACCTGAGGTTACGGAAAGAGCAGTAGAAGGAGGAGTACCCGATTTGGTGAGAACCTGGTGGATAAGGGACTCAACATCATCCATAGAGAAAGAAGGAGCAGAAGAACCCTCAGAAGCAACAGCAGCAGAGCGAGAACCGGGGTTAAATTTGGACTGAGACCCAGAACGAGAAGCTCCTTTCTTAGATGAAGCAGTAGAGGGAGCTCGAGGACAATGGCTTTGGAGATGGCCCGGAGCAGTCTTATGACAAGTCAAGCATTCGCGAACCTGGCAGTGAACAAGAGAATGAGTGGCTGGCAGGCCTCGGTTGCGACAATAACTGCATATGAGTGGCTGTGAAGATGAGGAACTCTGAGAAGATGGAGTAGCAAGAACAGAATCCGTGTCGTGAGATCTGAGACTCTTAAAACGAGTCTCCTCTGATAAGAGCTCGGTAATGGCTTGCTCTAAAGTGGGCAAAGGCAAACGATGAAGCAAAGAAGCACGCACGGGCTCAAAAGTGCTATGAAGAGCCATAAGAAACTGTAATAGTCGTTGATGATTCCGATAAGTAATAAATAGTTGTGCATCATCAGAATGAGCCCATGGAGGTTCAGAAAGAGCAAGCTGGTCCCAAACGGATGACATCTGGAATAGAAAGTCATTGAGAGACTGACCGGGTGCTTGACGCATGTGATGAAGAGTCTGCAATAGTTGATATTGATGAGCATGGCCAGTGGTCTGATAACGTTCCTTCAAAAAATCCCAAATTGCTTTGGCAGGAGAGACAAGGGAGTCATCGTCCTGAAAGCGTCCAAATTGAAGGTTGATGGAAGGAACTGAGGTAGCCCGGAACCATGTGATGATTTGATAATTCTTACTTTCCCAGTCGTCAAGACGGTCATCGAATGTAGAGTCGGTCTCATCCTCCTTTTTGGTGGGTTTGGAAAGAGTACCAGTAATAATCCGCCAAAGGCGTTTCCCTTTAATGAAGCTAGAGAGAGCTTGAGCCCAACTAACATAATTGGACCCATCAAGGATAGCAGAGACAGATTGGATGTTCTCTGTACGATCCATAACTGTCAAAATGGAGGTTACCAACAGATTCAGAAGGCTGGAAAACCGTAGGGACAAGTAGGGCTGATGTCAGCCTTGTGGCTGGATGATGTCAGCAGGCAGGGTGTGTTTGTGTAGGGCTGACGGCAGCAGCTGCAGAGAGATGACGTCAGCAGCTGAGAATCCAGACAAACGGCTGGGCAAGCCGGGCGGAGGTAGCACGCGGCTAAGAGAAGCCGGCGCGGAAGCCGATGGAGAATCGGCTGGGGCGGAAGCCGAAGGGGAGTCGGCTGAGGCGGAAGCTGATGGCGAGCTGAGGGCGAAGCGGCTGACGCGGAAGCCGATGGCTGAAGTGAAAGCCGCGGGGCTGTAGCGGACGGAGACCGGCTGAGACAATGCGTGCGGAGCGTGGTGAGAGTGAGAACGCGGATTAACGACGTGCCACTCGTTTGGACGCGCGTGAGGGTGCGTGGAGAGGCCGATGGTAGTGATTTTGGTGGCGATGGCTTCGTCGTGAGGAGACGAAGAGTTTGGTGTAGTTCAAACGTGAAAAGACGGATGAACAAAATACGCAGAAGTCAGGAGAAACAACACCAGGGACAGAAGCAAACTGCAAAAAAGCTAGGAGAGAATTTTTGGCTCTGATACCATGTTATGAAAATAGTGAGAGAAGAGAAAGAAGAAACTCTGTATTGAATTGAATGAATAATACAATAGGAGAGGCCTCTATATATAGGTAGAAAGGAAACCTAGATAAGTAAGGAGATAGAGATTGAGAGAGATACAAATACAAGAGATGAAGAGAGATACAAATACAAATAGATAAGAAACAACTATAATAATATACGGCTAACAAATACCATGCAAACCAAATACTTGATTGGATTAGCTGATGGGACTTACATGTTTCCCACCTTCAATCACATTCTCTTTATCCCACAATCGATTAATAATTTGATGGATCCCACATATTCCCTCTATATTCAATCTCCTTTTTAATATTTCAATCAAACGTGCCTCAAGGATAATATAACAAATTTTCACCAAAAGACAAGTTTGCAAAGGACCGAAAAAGTAAATTTTTTAATAATTACCAAACACATAAGTTGCTTAAAATTCTCAAAAAGCAAAAATAAAAAATATGAAAAAAGTAATTGTTAAATCCCACATCAATATCACTTGTGACATTGCCACAAATGCATCTCTATAATTTATTTGTGCTGATCTAAGGAAGATGTCATACAAATAAGCAGTGGACATGATGTAACCTCCTCTTAATTCCACAAGTGTAGCAAAATAGTTTCTCCTCCAAAATTATATACTGTAGTATTTTTTTGTTATATTTTTGAAGTTTATTTTATTTTATTTTATTTGATCTAGGGCTACAAGAAGCTCTCCAAGAGAAAGGAAACAGCACAAACCAAGAACTAAGATCTAGACAAGAAGAGATCTGATTGCATCAACATTGAGAGCATTGGATTCAGGAGTGGGGATTTCCAAATTGTAAGCTAGCCATATACAGCTTCTCCCAGGGCCAAAGCTTCTCCTTCAATGAATGAATTTCACAAAAAGATCTTGGAAGCTTTGCCCACTACCATTTTTTTCCAAATCACACCCAATTAACATACTATGAAAAATTAGAACAAAAAGGAAAATTAAATTCTAAATAAATTCTAAGATTTTAACCCTTATAACAAATTACATTCTAAATTTTAATTTGTTAAATTTAACCATTAGTTTAAAATTGGTTACACTTCAAGCCATCTCTTAATCTTTGTTGAGTAAGGAAGATTTTTTCAATTTAAAATTTTGGGATCAAAACTACATGAAAAGCATAATTTAGATGGCACTCATCTCATAGGTCTATTTTTGAAATTTTTAAGCAAATAGGTTAAATGTTAAATCTTTTTGGGTCAAAAAACATTATCTATCCAATAGGGACGTTTATCTATTCAAAATTTACCTATTTGTCTAAATATTACCTATCTGTATACATACACCTATTTGTCAAACCTGTCCAAATGTTGCTTACATGTACATGTGTCATCTATCTATTCACTTATCAGTTCAACTTCAATGTCACCTATCTAATCCACCTTACCACCACTAGCTGTCGACAACTTTTGGCGACTTCTCAACGTGTGTCATTATCAACAAAAAAAGATTGAATTAAATAACATATGACGGCATACGAATGAATTTCTTACCAATTAGCCCTATTTTAAATACCAAAAGTATATTTTATTTCTATTTCCTGGTAATTAAACTATTTTGACTCAAATAATTTTTTTTAAAAAACCAGATTAAAAGAATTAAAACTTGGAAAACCAAGTAACCCAGCATACATATTTCAATAGCTATATGTGGAATTTTTTTTTTTTTTTCAACTAGCAAATATGAATATTTTATACCTCAGTTGATCAATTATTTATCTTCTTATTTCGGAAGAGTTAGCAATCATACTTTCCCAACTTTTTTTATTTGTTAATCCCTTCTCCAACAATTAATTTTTTTACGCCATCATTTTAATCTTAAATAACGTAAAATAAGGGTCACGGGGCCATGCACTGCAATGATCCAAGCATCATTTATTTTTCAATTAATTATCCCAGTAATCATCATCAACATCACTTATCAAAATGGTGCTAAAAAAA
Source organism: Camellia japonica (assembly GCA_030407325.1). Taxonomy (NCBI): domain Eukaryota; kingdom Viridiplantae; phylum Streptophyta; class Magnoliopsida; order Ericales; family Theaceae; genus Camellia; species Camellia japonica. The sequence continues at coordinate 111,242,248 of JAPPVO010000029.1, read as the reverse complement.
ACATCACTTATCAAAAGAAAAATAATCATCAACATCATTCTTCTCATTCTCATTGATATTATTATTTTCTTACCGAACCATAAACAAATTTGTTGGCTACATATTTTGTATAGGCCAATCATAGTTTAACACGTGGCAGGATGAGGGCAATACGGAAAGATAATTCAAATCTTCAATCGTAATCACACACGTGGCAGTTAGTATTGGTTATTGTGGATCTGCATAGCATTGGATCAGCAAAGAGAGGCAAGATGACGTGGCTTTAACAGTTACTCATATATTTAAATTCAAAATTAGGAGGGAAGCCTAACTGCAGACATGGCGTAATGGAGCTAACTGTAAGGAAACATGATCAGCGATCATGAAGGGATGATTCGACGGTTATTATTGAGAAGTATAAATAGCAGAGAAAACCCCAGAAAGAGAGGACTCAGATCCAGAAACCTATTTTTATCTACTTTATTTTTCTTCTAATTTTTACATTTCTTATTCTTTACATTTTTGTACTTCAAATTCCTGCACTGCACTTCGTTCATAGGAGTAGTTTCAAGTAGCTTGTTGCTGTAAACCTCTAGGAGGCTGAATTGGATCGTTGTAAGTCTTTCATTTTTACTAATGAAATACTACAATTGTTCTTCATTTAATCGTTGTTTGCTTAATTCTCCTAAACAAAGCCACCAGTAAAAGTCCTTTTCATTGAGGCTGAAAGAACTGAAACATAATCGTCTGATAATTAGTTGGCAATTAATCTTCTGTAAGGACTGATTGATCCTTGCTGGCATGCTTAAAATTACAATAATAACCTTCGAAAGACAAAAAAGGCAACATATATTTTTGACACGCCCAGTGGGACTAATTGAAATGGCTAGACGTAGGAGACAAGGAGAAAATGAACACTTGGAAGAAGGCATGGAAGGAGAGGTAGAAATACCTAATCCAGAGGATAATGTAATAACACATCCTGTGGAAGTACCTGTTTTATCAGAACCTATGGTCGAATAGACTAGCACTTCGGAGCAAGTACCACATGTTCAAAATATTGGATGAGGCTAAGGAATTGGACCATCCACTGTTCCATTTACTTAGCCAATGAATCCATGGGGAGGCCTAGTAGATATCATGGGACAACAGTTAATGAACACAATAGAAAGATGGGCAATATCCTTTATAGATCGAATTCATCAACCAACTAACGCAAGGCACATAGAGGAAATTTCAAATGTTCTTCAGCAAAGATTGGCTAGAGATAAACAGCCTTTGCAGAGTAATGGACATACTAATAGTCAAACTAGTAATCAAAACTATGAAAGACCATCACCTTAGTCGTGGTATGAGCCTCTTTCGAGGCCTGTGACAAATCAAAATGCCTTATTACTTAACAATGAAACCATGCAAATTGGTGGATCTGGGCCAACATAAGAAAATGGCATAGGGATGCTTCCAATCCCATGTTCGAAGCCATACCTGGCATAAGGGGGTTCACTAATCCTTTGTTCGAATTTGTACCCGGGGGGTTGGAAGGGTTTCCTGCGACTGGAAAAGACAGAACACCTGTTCCAACACCTTTTGCAGGACAGGCTCAGAGGGGTCACCCATACCCTCAACAGCAGCCAGTACCGCAGGGACAATCAGTCCCAAATATACCGCCCTATGGACGAAGAGGACCTCAGGCACAAGGTTGTCCACCAAATCCTGTGTTTGTTCCTCCAATAATGGTTCAACAAGCACAAAATATGGTTCCTAGGGACCAAATTGCTGATATTGTTAGAGAGATGTGTGGACCGATGGCTCGAGGGGTTCAAACTTCTGTGTACAGGAAACCATATCCAGAATGGGTAGATAGGGTACATGAATACCCAAGAGGGTTTAGAATACCAGACTTTGCTCTTTTTTATGGGAATGGAAACCAATCAACGGTAGAGTATATTGCAAGGTTCGCTGCCCAATGTGGTGAGTTTACAAATAATGATTACATGAAGTTAAGACTGTTCCCAAATTCTCTAACTGGGGCAGCTTTTGTATGGTATATTAACCTTACACCTGACTCTATCCAAACTTAGCAACAAATGGAGGAGGCGTTTCATGCCCAATTCTTCTAAATGGAGCTAGAAGTTTCCATGGCAGACTTGGGAAAGTTGAGTCAAAGGCCTGACAAGAAGGCTACTCAATTTATTGCCAGATTCAAAAGAGCACGAAACAAATGTAGGATCATTCTACCAGGGCGTGAGATTGGCTCAAAATGGTTTAGAGTTTAGGCTTCGAAAGAAGTTTGACTCAACTGAGTTTAGAGACTTAGTGGAACTAACTTATAAGGTGTCTAGGTATGAAGCATTACTAGAGGAAGAACAAGATTGGAGTAAATGCACCATACAAGACGTATTATAGAGATCCTAATTATGAGATTGATGCAGCAGAGATCGTAGGAAAAGAGCTTGTGATCTGTGAGGCATTAATTCATAAAGACACAACAATAGACCAACAGTTTAAAAAGAAAGACCTTCATAGGAAATATTCTTTCGATTTAACAGAGACAGATGACATTTTTGATCATTTGCTTGTGGCAAACTTCCTAAAGTTACCAAAAGGAGTCAAAATTCCGTCTCCAGAAGAACTTAAAGGAAAAGTGTATTATAAATGGCATAATTCTTGGTCTCACTCAACTAAAAACTGTATTATTTTTTGGGACAAGATCCAAGAACAAATTTGAAAGGGGAGTTTAAAATTCCCAACTAAAGTAGAAAAGGCTATGGGGATTGATACTAATCCATTCTTAGAAATTGGATAAGTTGCAGCCAATGTTATTGTGCCAGACTTTCAGAATTTATCCTTGATGGAATTAGAAGAGGTTAATGTGCAAATGCATGTTGCTAGCCAGACTACTGTCAAGAAAAATGCTAGAAGTTTACCAGCTGATGGACAGGGCTTTGCAGACCAAAGGGAAGACTCTGATGAGGAGGCACTGGATGATGACTCTTTAAAGGCGGCTGTCATGCAAAGAATGTGTCCCAGATGCAGATTAAGCTACAAGTGGTTAAAAGGGTTTCTGATTGATGGGAAACAGTATTATAAGGATGTGCAGAGGCGTCCTAAACCAACTAGTGCCCATAACAAAAGACCATATCCAACTGGTCCTAGGCAGCAGCCATTCATGGCTGGGCCAACAGCCACTAGAGTGCACTCCAAGGGAAAGAGACTTCTACATGAGTTCAGACCACCCAACTATTATAGAATGGAGGGCAATCATCTTAAGAGGAGACTTGAAGTGGGCTCAGGTTATGGAATTAAAGCCAAAGATTGGCCCCCTAGACCAGCCTCACACAAAATGGAAAGTGGCCACCTTCATGGAAGGCCTGAATTAGGCCTAAAACAGGGAGTCAAGGCCAAGCAGTGGCCTTCACAAGTAGCTTCGAAACTGGCTTCGAAGGAAGAAAGAGACAGTTCGACAACTGAGCTAGTGGGTTCATGGGTACCTGGAGTTCCAGATTGGTTTGTTATGTAGAACAAACCTAAGGAAGTACATACCCAAAGAAATGTTGTTGGAGACCAGGGTAGGATGGTTAAACCTCCCTTGGTGGCTCTAAATAATTGGGTGTTACTAAAGCATCCAAAAACAAAGGAACCAAATATGGTCCCAATGATTTCTAGATCCCAAAGGAGGAAGATCTAACGAAGGTACACTCAGTATTAGAAAGATCTGAAATAAAGTAGAGTGAGCTCTTCATTGGTCTAGCCAAAGGGCTAGACAGAGGGATAAAAAAGTCCAAAGTTAGATCATAGTCCAAAATCGACTCCTCAAGACAAAATGAGTTGCAGCAGAAATATAACAACCCTCACCACTGTTTACTGATAACACCACTACTTACTGCTAAACTGTGGCTGAACTAGATAAGTAACTGATTAGACTGAAATTCCGAATTAATTGCATGAATATATTGTGTTATTTGCATTTCTATCTGTTGATTGTTAAATGTATCTGTTCATGTTTCATGCTTTAAACTACAAATTGAAGGCCTTATCGGTAGCCGAATCTAAAATTGATTAGTGCTTTGTGTTAATTAGAATTAATATGATTTTATGGTATATTTATTTGAAATGTGATTTGGTATGATTAAATTGGTTTAAATAATGTTAAATTACATTAATTGGGTTATTTTCAATATTGCCACTTCGTGGACAACTCTAGGCTATGTATTTGATTCATTTGTTTGGCACTACCATTTCATTTCATCAACCATTTCTAAGTAAAACCGACTAGAGAGAGAGAGAGAGAGAATAGGGAGATAGCTTGATTTCATCTCATTTTGGCTTAGAAACTTGGTAGAATTGAAGGAAATTTGCATGATTGTGCTTCCAAACTCTAGACTCAAGACTTAAGGTAGGGAGTTCTTCCTTTTAATTGTGTATTTGAGTTGATTCTTGCATGGTTCATGAGCCTCTAGTGATTTAAGTCTAGAATTGGTCCTAATATGTTGAATTGAAGCTTAATCCATGCATGCATGTACATGTTCTAGCATATTGAGGTTGTTTTCATGGAAATTGTTACATGCATGTTCATATTATGGTTCTAGTACAAGAATTCATCATGTTTTGGAAGTTTAGACTCATTTGAGCTTGCTTTGAAGCTTTGAAGTTGATTAAAGACATGCATGTCACATTTGAAATATTGTTCTTGGACTTTGGTTTAAAATCATGTTAATTGAACTACCTTTGGGCTTTGATTTCTCAAATTGATCTTTGAAATATGTCATATTATGAGTTTTGAAGTGTTTTCCAGAAAATTAGCCCAAAAGGATCGAATTTGATGCATTGAAACTTGGTTTTGAGCTTGAGGTTCAAATCTGGAATTTCCAGAATTTAGACTCACGCTCGAGCTGGGAAAGTGGCGCTCGAGCGTGAAATTTGTGCATCCAGCACTTTGCATTGTTTTACAGTTCGCTTGAGCGGAAGAATGTACGCTCGAGCGGGGACCTGAGTCACACGTTCGAGCGGGGATCGAGCGCCCATCGAGCGTGATTTTCACACATCCAGTACTTTTGCCCTATTTTGCAGACCGCTCGAGCGGGAAAGTCTATGCTCGAGCGGAGACTTTTGTTTGCATGTCCGCTCAAGCTGGTAAACCCACGCTCGAGCGGGACCTCTGTTTTCTGAAAATCTTGAAAATGTTTTCAAAGTGCATCTTTGCATCCTCATTCCATCCTAGGCATCCTTAGGCCTAGTTTAAGGCATCTTAATGAGGATATTGATGTAGAACCACACCGAGTCAAATTAGGGATTAAGTTATTGTTTCCCATTTGTGTAACTTAGTGTGTGTTCATCCTGTAACTGTGTAGGGTTGGTATTCGGAGACGCGTACTAGCTTATCTGTAGCCTAGAACTCTGTGAGTAACAATGTTGTAAAGATATGTTCAAAAATGATTATCTTTTGAACAATTGAACTGTACTGATTTCTAAAATGATACTGTTGTTGAATGAATGATGTCCTATTTGTGAACTGTATTCGTGGCATCCATAGCAACCTACTGTTACTGTACTGTACTGCTACTGTCACAGAGATCTCTGTCGGTTCCCATGTTGGAACCACTACTGTTTACTGATATGATGGCCATCAACTGACGATTCGGTCTGTTAAAACCTACTGTACTGTTTGCTATTGGATGTACCACTTATGACTGCTATGATCGAATAACTGATATACTATTATAACTGACTGTTTTCAATACTGAAAGGACATTCATTCTTAACCTCTTTACGCATATGTTATTCACTGGGCTTTAGTTCACTGCTCATATATATATGTAGGTGTACAGGCACTGGACCGTTGCTAGGAGCGTCGGGATAAACTCCAGTTTTGTCAAGCCAACCTTTGTGCCTCACTTTGAGGTTCCAGAACTGTTCAAGCTGAGGCTGCTTGGGGTGTTTTAGATTTTCCCTTTTTGGCTCTGTTTTGTTTATGATCTGTATAGACTGAATGTTTTTGTACTGTATTGTCTTACCAGGGATCGAGTCCCTGATCTAGATGATTGTATATGTATGTAAATATTGTTTTGTTCTGGATGTATATATGTTATAAGAAAAGTCTTTTTGCATACAGACCGTCATAGCTCATTGGACATCTTTTAATTACTGTTTTGGCTTCCGCCAGCCCCTGTACTCTGTATTACTGTATTACTGTTAAGCAGGCCTTCGGTAATCTCGGATTACTGGCCGGTTACGGTGCTAAACCCATAGGGGCGGGTTTGGGTCGTGACAAGAAAGCAGTTGACCAAAGTTCAATCCGAACTGAAAGCCAAAGAAAGATCCAGTTTAGCAGGATTGGAAAGGGCTTTGATGGAAAGTGATAGTGAGACAGAGGGAGAAGTTAGCCTAGGCCAAAGGAAGGAAATGGTTGAGGAGGAAATGTTTGAAGCCTTCATGGCGGAACATACATTTTTGGTCGAAAAACCAGCACAAACAGACCATTCAAAGGAAGTCACTAACACTAAAGTGCCAGAATGTAGCATGAAAGATATTTCTGAAGTAATTGAACAAGTTGGCCTAGAAAAGAAGCAGGTACAACCAGTGGTCCAATTTGGCTCGTTTCCTCCAGTATCAGTGAATATGGTGCATATACTACCACAAGAGTTCTAGGCTGAAGATGAAAACCAAGAAGGTCAGGAGATTTACCTAATTCCAGTGTCTAGTGAAGATTCACAGGTTAGTATGGTGCAAGACAAATCCAAAGTGGCCACACCAATGGAAACTGGAGACGAGAGTGAGGAAGAGGTGAGTATTAACCTCTCATACCCTTTTGAGTATCCTATGATATCCATGACACAGCATATCAAACCCTTGTATATCAAGGCCTTCTTCGATGGGATACAGATGAACCAGGTATTGGTGGATAATGGGGCAATAGTAAACCTACTTCCGAAATCTTCTTTGAAGAAACTAGGAAAAATGAACCCTAGATTAATCCCAACCAGTACAACCATTGTTGGTTTTGCTAGAGACAAACAGATGGCTCAAGGTATTCTGCCCATCAACCTGAGTGTGGGAACCATGGATTGCATGACGGCATTCTTCGTTATCGACAGTAATGCTAAGTATAATGCTCTACTTGGTAGGGATTGGATTCACACCAACAAATGTGTGCTTTCCTCTCTACATTAGAAGATAATGATGGCCTTGTGCAATGAAGAGACAGATGAGATCAATGCAGACCCTCAACCTTGCATAGCTTGTGCAGACTTTGTAGAGGCTAAATTGTATACTGAAGGAGTGACACCACTCAGTATATTGAGAAAACCTGATGGATTAGCCGAAGTGACGGCTGATGAGGAATTAGTACACTTGAAGCACTTGGTCCAAGAAAGTGCTAATGAAGAATTTGTCGCTAAGGATGACAATGATGTCTGGTTGTAGGCAAAAAGATGGAACCTAGGAGGCCAGATCTTTGGCTTTAATTAAGTTCTCAGTATTGGACGTAAAATCAATAGTCCAGAAGGTGCAAGAGCAAGAGAAAAAATCCATGGTAGTTGGCTGTAAGCAGGTGCAGCAACAAGTCAGATTTTTAGCCTTTGATAAATACTGTGCGTTAGAAATCGAAATAAAAGTCCAGGAGATACAGAAAGAAGAAACCTTATGGACAGACTTTGTCTATGAGAAGGAGAGCAAAGATGTTAAATCAAAGGAACTGGAAGCAGAACAAAGCAAAGAAATCGCTTTGAAGACGAAAGAAATTAAAAAAGAAGCATTAGTGAACTCTCAGATACAGGACCCGTTGGAAAAAGTTAACTTAGGGGAAGGTTCTACATAGCAGCCCACCTATATAAGTTCTTGGTTAAATGCTCTTGATAGGGACCAGTTGTTGGTGGTTTTAAAGGGATATAAAGATTGTTTTGCATGGTCTTATAATGAACTACCAGGATTGGATAGGTCATTAGTAGAACATAGACTCCCCATGAGGCCTAATTTCAAGCCGTACAAGCAAAAACCAAGAAGGATGAGTTCTGAAGTGATTCAGAAGGTCAAAGAGGAAATTCTTAGACTCCTTAAGGCAGGCTTTATTAGGACAGCCAGGTATGTTGAATGGCTATCCAATATTGTGCATGTGGTTAAGAAGAATGGTAAAATGAGGGTACGTATCGATTTTAGAAACTTGAATTTAGCAACTCCAAAAGATGAGTACCCCATGCCCATAGTAGATTTATTGGTGGATAGTTCAGCAGGGTACAAGATTTTATCAATGATGGATGGGCACTCTGGTTATAACCAAATCTGTATTGCAGAAGAGGATATCCACAAGACAACATTCAGATGTCTTGGGAACATTGGCATCTTTGAATGGGTTAAAATGCCATTTGGCCTGAAGAATGCTGGGGCTACATATCAAAGGGCTATGAACACTATCTTTCATGATCTCATTGGAGGATATTTAGAGTGTTACATTGATGACATTGTAGTAAAGTCCCAATCCATGGAGGAACATTTGTTTCACTTGGAAGCAGCTTTTGAAAGAATGAGAAAGTTCAAGTTGAAACTTAATCCTCTCAAATGTGCTTTTGGCGTATCAATTGGAAACTTCTTGGGCTATGTAGTACACAAGAAGGGAATACAGATTGATCAGAACAAAGCCAAAGCTATCATTGAAGCCAGACCTCCATCAAGTAAGAAAGAAGTACAAAAATTCCTTGGACATGTTAATTTTCTTCGAAGATTTATTTCTAATACTGCAGGGAAAACTAAAGTATTTTCTTTCTCATTAAGTTGAAAGATGAAGAGGAGTTTGTGTGGACAGTAGAGCATCAAACTGCTTTCGAAGGAATCAAAGCCTACTTGGCCAAGCCTCCAGTGCTGATGCCACCAAAGGGTGATAAGCCCTTGAAGTTGTATATTGCTGCGACAGAAGATTCATTGGGAGTTTTCCTAGCCCAGGACAATGAAAAAGGCAAAGAGCAAGCAGTTTATTACCTTAGTAGGTTTCTAAATTCTTGTGAATGTAAATGTTCAGTTGTAGAAAAGTTATGCATTGCATTGTATTTTGCTGCAATGAAATTAAGATACTATCTTTTGCCTACAACTGTCTTGGTAATTGCAACCACAGATTTGGTTAAATATGTGTTATCTAGACCTATGTTGAGAGAAAGAATTGGGAAATAGATACTAGCTTTATTAGAATTTCATCTAGAATATGTCTCCCAAAAGGCAGTAAAAGGACAAGTTTTAGCTAATTTCTTGGCAGATCATCCATGTCAAACAGAAAGCCAAGAGATAATGGAGCTTGGTATGGTTAGTGTTGATTTATGGCAAATGTGGTTCGATGGATCAAAAGCCAATGGTCTAACTGGAATTGGTGTGGTGATTAAGTCACTACAAGGGGTAGAAACTACACATGGTTTCAGAGTGGATGAAATTACTTGTTCCAATAATCAAGCTGAATATGAAGCTTTAATAATGGGACTGGAAATACTTATTGGATTACAAGCTCATGCAGTTGATATATTTGGAGATTCTTAATTGGTGGTTAACTAGGTGAAAGGAATTTTCAAGTGTTAAAGTGTAAGCATGTTGCCATACTATGTTGTTGCATTACATTTGCTTTCTCTTTTTCAGATAGCAAATGTGACTTATGTCCCAAGATTCTTGAATAATAAAGCTAATGATGTGGCTCAGAAAGCTTCGAATTTCAAGAGAAGGGATAACACTTAAATGAACATAAGCCAAACAACATATCAAAAAGTAATACCGCCCTTAAATAAAAGGAATGTGGTCTTAGAAGTCAATCATAATGACTTACAAGAACAAGATTGGAGGCATCCAATAATGCAGTATCTAGCTGGCCCATCTTTGAAAGCCAACAGAAAAAACAAATTGCAATCTATGCAATACATAATGTACGGTAATGCTCTCTACAAAAAGGGGGCAGACGGGTTATTATTGGAATGTTTAGGCCCAAAGGAAGCATTGACGACCACGGCTGAGGTTCATGAAGGCATCTGTGGTGCTCATCAGCCTGGTGTGAAGATGAGATGGCTGCTTCGAAGACATTTCTGCTATTGGCCAACCATCCTTAAAGATTGCATAGAATATGCTAGAGGTTGCCAGGTATGCCAAAAGCATGGCACAATAAGACATGTACCCATAACTGATCTGCATGCAGTTGTGAAGCCTTGGTCGTTTAGAGGATGGGCTATGGATATGATAGGGAAAATACATCTACCCTCTTCGAAGCATCATTGTTTCATCTTAGTGGTCACAGATTACTTCACTAAGTGGGTTGAAGCTAAGTCGTATAAGGCTGTAAAACAGACCGAAGTTATTGGATTCATTAAAGATCTGATCCACAGATTTGGCATCCCACAGACTATAACTGTTGATAATGGGACTGTATTTGATGGAAAGATGGTAAAGTCTTTTGTGGCAGAGTTTGGAATTAGCCTTGTTAATTCTACCCCTTAGTATGCACAAGCCAATGGTCAGGCAGAATCATCCAATAAATCTTTGAAGAAAGGAATATAGAAAGTTATGGAAGATAATCCCAGGGATTGGCATAACTTACTGTTGGATGTATTATGGGCTTATAGGACTTCTCCAAGATCAAGTACATGAATCACTCCTTATGCTTTAGTATATGGGCATGATGCAGTACTACCTGTAGAAATGAATGTCAAGTCCTTGAGGGTGAGATGCCAGGATCAGTTAATTCTTGAGCAGTACCATCAGAGTATGTGCTTGGAATTAAAGAACGTAGACAAAGCTAGAATTCTGGCATTAAGTAGCATTCTTTTCCAAAAGAAGAAAGCAACCAAAAACTATAATGAGAAGGTCAAGCACATTAGCTTTGATGAAGGTGATTTTGTATGGAAGACAATACTCCCAATAGGGATTAAAAGCCACAAGTTTGGCAAATGGTCACCTAACTGGGAAGGATCATATCAAGTTCATAGAGTCTTGCCTTCGGGAGCATATCATTTGAAAATTCTGAATAGATATGTACACTCCAAGAAAATTAATGGTAGATATTTGAAGCCTTATTATCCAGCCGTGTGGGAAACACAAGGAATATAATAAGTGCTAAATGAAAAGAACGTGAAAACACTCAAATAATAAATAAGGATTTTATTTCGTAATGAGTTGAATACATGCAGCCATAGATTGGCCCAAAAGTCAGTACAATGTTTTAGCTGTTCCTTTACAATTGACTCTCTACTCTTAAGAGATGGGAACAACTGAATGGCTGTAGCCATCTCCTACTTTCGATCAACCAGTCCTTGGTTAGTAATCTACGGCTTGGTTGCAGTTCGATCTAAAGCCAGGTTGACTGCTGATAACTCTTCTTCAAGCTGAGCTTTCTTTTCCAATAGTTGAGCTCGAAATTGGGAGACAGAGGAATGTTGTTCTTTTAATTCTGATACTTCAGCATGTATCTGGGAAACAAATCTCTAGTCTCTCAGCAATTTCTCTTCTGCAGCTTTGGCAACATGGCAGATGTTGATGTAAAAGTCGATGGTAGCTGCTGCCTGAGATAAATGACTTGAAATAGTCATGCTGGATTGCTCAACAACCTTGCAGCACTGGAGGAAGCCATTCTTGATTATAGGCCTTTGCAAGGCTTCAAAGGGGATCCTCGAGAAGAATGTCAGTAACTTCAAACAGCTATCCAAGTCTAATGACGGCAAGGAAGTTCTACTAGTGAAGGAAGAGCTCTCAAAAATTTCTAAGAAAGAATCAGCTAGGACTAATGGCTCAGTTTCATTGCTAGCTGTTGGAGTGGTGGAAGGCACGTCAAAAGGGCTAGCTAGTCTAGCTTCAAAAATGTCCATTTCTTCTGTTGACATGGTTAGTGCAGAAAGGGCTCTGATATGAGGAAGAGATGACTGCATAGGGATAGGAGAGAAAGATGAAGTATCCCTAGCAATAGCTATTGTCTTAGCTACCAGTAGGTCAAGAGAAGAGGGACTGGAGCTAGATAGGGATAGTGGACAAAGAATTAGTGAGCTACCAGTGTCTTCTCTACGGGAATAAGCTATCACTGGAGATGAAGTAATAGCTGAAGTAATAGTTGGAATTTCCTCAGAAGAGGGAGGAGCAGCAAGGCTTGACGGGAGAATAAATTGGGTAGAGTTGAAGGATAGAAGAGAAAAGTATGGAGTTAAGCCGAAAGATAGGGATGTAGAAATGCTTTGCCTCAAGAAAGGTATGAAAAATGTAAGACCAGGGAGTGGGAGTATTGCTTGAATTGGCTCCATAGTTCGAGGTCTATCAACTTCAGATGAGATTGAAGGAATCCTTATTGAAGGAGAATGCAGAGTAGTTGTTGCTGCAAAAGAAGAAATACAAAGTAATGTTAAGTCTCAGTATTAAGAATTTGAGAAAGGAGAATAGAGGCACGAAGGAAATTACTGGTTTTAGAAGTGGTGGCTATGATTGGAGAGCTGCAAAGGGTATAATGTTCAGCAGTTTGTTATTTTCTTGCAACTTCTCTTTGGAGTGCATCAGCAACAGCAGCTTTATCCCTAAGCATTTGCTGTTGCCTCCTCTTCTCAGCCCTCTGAAATATAATAAGTTCTTTGGAATGTTCTGCTTCCACTGCTTTAGCAGATGCTTCGTGAATGGGGTCTCCAGTGAAATTAGAAAGAGAGATAGTCATTTTCTTCCTTCTTTTTAGGGGTGTCTGTAGACACCCCATTTTTGACCGTCCTCAAGACTTGGACGTCACCGTTTGAATACTCGGTGATCATCCATGTTCGTGTTCGTTTTGAGTTCCCGGAGGTCTCGGCTACGCGCCTTGCCTCGGGATCTCTTAACTCGATTGTTTTGTGCTTGGTCATGGACCAAACACTTGTGTCTTTGCTTTGGAGGGCAGGGAATGGCTTGTTGGCCATCCCCACACCTCACCGGCCATGGCTTGAGGCCACCGGCCTTGCTTTCTTTCCACCGGCCATTAGTGATGGCCGGTCGGCACTTAGTGTGGTCGGCCGACCATTTATTTGGCCGATGGCCTCCTTTTTTGGCCGATACCACCTTTTTGCCTTTTTCAGGCATAATGCATGCCAGCTGTGCCAGCTGGAGTGCACAGACCCTGCCCCCATACACGTGTGTAGTTGTTTTGACCCTTTGCACCCTTTTGATCCAAGCTTCTTGGACAAGCTTGCACCCTTTGCTCAAGCTTTTTGAGGAAGCTTGACCCTTTGTCTTAGCTTCCTCAAGAAGCTTGGACCTTTGGTTTAGCTTCCCTTGGAAGCTTGACCCCCTTGACCCTTTTAGATTAGCTTCTCTTGGAAGCTTAACACTTTGCCTTGTCTATATAAGGAGACCTTCCCTCTCCTTTGAAGAGGTTCAACAAAACCAGACCTAATTACATATATCTCTGATATATATCACCCTCTCTCTCTATATCTCCCTCTCTCTATTCATTTGTGTGTGTTAGAGGGCCTAAAAGGGTGATTTGTTCTTAGTTTTGCACTAGAACACATAGTATTACACCATACTTCGGTTCTTGAGGTGTTGAGAGGTTGTTCTTGGAGGTTTTGGGCTGGTTTTGATCAGAAAAGGGGGCTGCACTTGCTGTTCTTGAAGTGTTCTTCAAGGGTAACACTTTTGCTTTATTTTTCCCAATCTCGCACTAGTCTTTAACCTATCTTGCATACTGATTTAGGCTTTGTGTATAACTGAAAAAAGTCTTGTATTTGCATGCTTAAGATACTTCATTAAGGTCATTTTGGTGTTGGGGGTCGACCTCTCCCTCTTAGGCCTTGTTTGGCCCTTTTTGTGCTCTCCTTGTTAAGCTTTGAATACCTTTGGGCATTGGCCTTCTCACCACTGAAATCCAGAGGATTTTTAGTGGTGAAGAAGGGGTTTTGAGGTCTTGCATAGGGGAGGGACACCCCTCTCCCTTTGTCTCTCTTTTGTTTGCATTTTTGGCTCATAAGGGTAGCATGTATGCTTAGTTGCTTTTGACTTCATTTCAGAGGTTTTTGGGTGTTATTTGGTCATGTTATACCTCTGTTTTTGGTCGGATTAATGGCCCCTTGCATGCTTAATATACTTGCTTTGTATTTCTTTATTTTGCCTAGAAGTGCATCATGCATTTAGCCTACCATGCTCTCATGTTTTTGCCTAGCTTTGTGAAGCTTTTGGTCATGTTTCATCATGCTTGAGGTTTGTTAGGTATTGATTTGGTCATACCTCTCATGCTTTGTATAGTCCCTTTGCAATCTAGCATGTTGGCATCGGGTGTGTGAGTCATTAGCATGCATTACCTTGGCTATTTCAGTGATTTGGAATCACTTATTATGTCATTTCAGTCCATGTTTTGTGCTTACATGCTTATATTTGTTCTCCTTTCAATGCCTTGAAGAGGTATGGTCTTATGCTCCATGTTTGGGTTTTTGTGCATGCCTTTTGATTTGTGTCCCTTAGCTGCCATATCAGTGGGTTTCGGGGGTCCTTTTTGCATGCTAAAACTCTGTTTTGTGTTGAAAAATTCATGCCATGTTGGCTTGGGGTAGATGTTGAGCAATGCTCTCTTTTGTGGCCTTGAATGCCTTCCACTTTGTATCCATTCCTTAGCATGTTTTGGTATTATCCTTTGCATGCTTTTCAGAGTTTAACATGAGTGTTTAATGTCCATGCATATCATCTTTGAGTGACCTTGAAAGGTTGCCCCTTTCTTGCTTAAGTGATAGGCCTTGGTGTGTGCATGCTTGCATACATGATTTGTGCCCTCTTGCACCTCTTAGGCCACTGTTTTGGGATGGGCTGAGGCCCTCTCATTTCAGTATAAGTCCATCTTTGCATACTTTGCATGTTTGCATGTTGCATTACATTAGTTGCATGCTTGCATTATATCATGTTTGCATTGAATGCTTGCATTGTATGATAGGTTGCATCACATTGCATTTTGCATGCTTGGCACATTGCATGTTTACATGCTTAGTTTGCATTGCATTTGACATGTTTGCATATTCGAGCCATTTTACATACTTGAGCCACATTGCACCCATGCATAGCATTTTGTTTGGTTTGGGGTGTCAAACCAAGCATGAGGGATGAAGCGTGTTCGTACTCAAAGTGACGAAATACGTCTTACTCCTCGGTCGCCAATGCCCTTGACCTCAACATGATAGGGCACGAGGCATTCATCTCTTTTATGCATTCATTTTACATTGAATGGCAAACTTGGCCTCTTAGGCCATCATGCATCGAAATGCGCAATTGATGGCCTGAGGGTTGAGGGCCACACTCCCTTGAGTCCATAACATGATTGGGACAGTGGCCATGCACACATTTGCTTGAAAATTCCATGCCATACACTGCTTGCCCTCTGCTGCTGTCAACTGCAGGATTCTGCAGGAATAAATGGCCGACCGGCCATCTTTAGTGTCGACCGGCCATCAGTGTGCAGCCGATGACATAAGCTTTGGCCGATAATCCCATTCCCATGGCCGGTGGCCTTTTGTTCTGGCCGGTGGCACTCCACAGCACTCAGAAGGAAGTTCAAAGCAGTTCTGAAAACTTTCATAATTTTCAGAGGAGCAAGGCAATGTAAACAGAGGCAACAGTGGCATGGTACGGGTTTCCGAGCAAGGCGAGTCAAGCATGCATCATCCACGCATTCCGAGGCAGGGCTGCGGCCACCTTCCTTCTGCATTAATTCGTTAATTAATTAGAAGTTCTGTAATAATTAATTTAGTAGTATTCATTTTGTTGTGTAATATTTATTTGGACCCTCCGAGTGAAGGCAATTGTGTAATAAGTGTGCGTGAGTGTGTGTATGCCTTCCAACCCCATGTCTTTCTTCCCTTTTTATTTACTAGTTTTCAATGGTTAGTATTAGGGCATATTTAAATTAGCATACCTTATGCTTTGCATGCGTGCATCCATCCATCTGTATTGCATGCACCGGGCTCGGCGCATCATACTAACTGCATTGTATTTCAATACGTGTTAGTTGTGGCATCATCATATGCCATCTTAGAATAGCCGAGCCTGTCTAGATTGCATCTTTGCATGTGTTGCACTAGCCATTTTAAACATGAACTAGAATCATGCACATGATTACTAACTAGTTTCTGTTTTGGCTCGGAGTACTCGGTAAGCTTTTATGCTTTAGCATCTTTGCATGTGTGTGAGTGTTGCCATGTTAGCATGCTTTACCATGAGGCTATGTGCTTAAATGATATGACTGCCTGAATGCCTGTGGGTGAAGGTTGGATTGTTTGAGTTAGAACAACTCGTTGAAATCCGTGTTTTAGCCTACTTGCGAGTAGCAAATTTCAAACCATCTTTCAAACGAGCGGATATGCAATGCTTTGTTCCAAATGAGGCGATCTAGTCTATACTTTTGTGCTGTGCGCATCACATAGTAATTCTAGGCTAACAACCGGAATAAGAACGCATAATATTTTCAAAACTAGATATCATGGTTAGTAGAGACCGATCTTTGATCGGGCGAGCGGGGGTGCTCACGAAGTTACCTTCCCCAATCGTACCCAAGTTCCCGAGCCGAGGCAACTTTGGTGATGACGGACACGTGGCCTTAGGCAAACGAGTCAGGGTTTCCTAAATTTCCCAAAATAAAATATTTAGGTGGCGACTCTGTATCTGGCAAAGCAGTCCATGTTTAGCACTTCTTTACAAAAATCTGTTTTCCAAAACGATTTGTCGGATTTGGACTCTTTGGTTCAGATTAAGAACCGTGACAATTTGAGTCCGAACTATAGTAAGCCCAAATGAACAGAACGGGGGGGTTTTCCCTCCCGGGACGTTCGGGGACGTCTACAGTGTCTCTTGCTCTTTTTCTACCTCTTCTTTTTCTGCTTCCTTTTCTTCTACGTAAACCTCAGGTACCTCCTCTTCAGGGTCAAGTAAGAGCTTTCTTTTCCTTTGTTGTTGCTGTTTGCTCTTGAGAAGATTTAAAGCTTGAACCTTTTGGGGGAGAATCTCCCTGTGAGGCATCCGCACCACCTACACCAAAGAAAGAACTATAAGTGAAGGCAAGAGCATGATAAAGGAGGAAAAAAGAAGCAGGAGTATATACTATTCTTCGAGGTAGCTCGAGTGACTCTAGGAGGAGTTGAGGCAGCAGAAACAGACTATGTAATGGCAGGCGCCAGAGCTGGAGTAACATGAGCAATGGAGGAGATAACAACTCCAGTCCCCTTGGACTTGGCTTGAGGTACATCCAGCACCATCAACAGATCTTGAGGAAGAATGGCCAAGTGGACCTCCATGTTGGCCATCCACCAGTTCTGGCACCTTTTTAGTATGTTATTTTGAGGTATGAAGGATAAGTACTCAAAGTCAATTAAATCTTGGATGAATTTGGAAGGTGCTTCTTCCAATCTAGATCTTCGAATCTTCAAATCCCTGCTGGTAAGGCTTAAATTGGACTGACTGCAGAGAGGAATAGGGACCCCTTGTGAGAGTCCAAATTGCCTAGCAAATTGGGTAGGACAATAGGGCTCCGAGATACACTTGTAAGTGAATCTCTTTCTAGTCACTTGGGAATAATTAGTAATTTTTCTAGAAGAAATAAGTTCTGCTTTTGACAGAAATATCCTACTGGGTGATCTTGTTTATAGAGTCTAATTATTAATAATATGTTCTAATGAGAAATATTTTAATTTCAATCTCATCGATATTACGCTCATTTATTTTAGTATAATCCACCAAATGATATTACGCTCTCCGGACTCTTTATTTACAATCACGTTGTGTTGGAGGGCTTTAGGATCTATCTTTTTTTATTTTTTGATTATTTATTTATTTATGTGTGCTTCTTTGCTTATTGCAGGGAGGAGATCCATCTTAATCTATTTTTTGGAGGTATTATTTTCCAAGAGTCATGTAATTCTTTTCTTTAGCTTTTCTTGGTATATATTGATGGGTTTTTGTCTTTTTATCTATTTTTTTATTCATTATTCTGATTTTGTACAGTTATATTTTTGGTTATCTTTACCTATTGGCAGAGCTAATGCTTTTTGGACTTGTGTCATTGCTAATGGATCATTGGATCATTTTTGTGGCCAAGATTTGCGTTAAATCATCGGCTTTGAGCAGCCGGTTCTATCCATGTGTAGTAGACTCAAATGTTTAGGTGATATTGTTTGGTAGTTGGCCTATCCATATTAGTTGAAGTTTGGCCTTTGAAACTAACTCGTTCTAAGCTTGGTTTCTTGGAATTAAACTTGTTGGATTTTTTTCATGAAGGATGGTGTATTGGATATTATTAGAATAGTTTATGCCTGGAGATTTTAAAGAAGTTTGGTTGAAACTAACTCGTTCTAAGCTTAGTTTCTTGGAATTGAACTTGTTGGATTTTGTTTGTGAAGGATGGTGTATTGGATATTGTTAGAATAGTTTATGCCCAGAGATTTCAAAGAAGTTTGGTGATTCATGTTGTTTCAATTGACATCTTTTGTTTGCAGCATCAGAAATTCAAATTGTGATAATACAAAGATGGGTTTTTGGTTCCAGTTCTATAGTAGATTATTGCATAATTAAAATATGATTTAGTTTGATTCATTGTTCATTATTGCTATTTTTACACGTATTTTTTTTTTAAAAGTTAAATCTCAATAGAATTAGCAGTTTATTAAAAAAAAAAAATTGAAGCTATAGCGGTGTCTTTAAAAACGCCACTATAAGGCCAACGGTTATATTTTTAAGGGTAAATTACACTGACACCCCCTGAGTTTTAGGTTTATTACAGTTCTCCCCTCACCTTTTGAAAATTACATCTTCCCCCCTGAGGTTTAAAGTTTCATTACAGATTCTCCCCTCAACAATTTAATTTTTTTAAATACCAATTTTGTCCTCATTGGGTAAATTACATTGACACCCCTAACATTTTAAAAATTACAATCTCCTTCCTAAGATTTAAAGTAACATTACCAATTGCCCCGTCAGTTAAAATTAGTTGGAAAAAAAATTCATTGGAAAAAAAATTATTTGAAAAAAAAAAATTAATTGAAAAAAAAATTTGTTAGTCAAATATTTAAATTTCTATTTAAAAACTAACGTAAGCTCATTTTTTGAATTTACGTTTTTTCCTCAAATTTACAAACTGAGACAATCATTTATAAACCAAAAAAATTATCAAACAAGTTTTTATGACAGTTTTTAAAATTTTTGTAAATATAAATTGAAAACTGAAAACGAAATGGTTACCAAACAGGTTTCAGATGGTAAAAATGTTGTAAAATTAACAAATAATTAAATAAGTTACCAACGTAAGAAATGACTTATCAAAAGATTCTTAGGCTATGTATGGTTTGATTTTTAGAATTTTTTTTTTAAAAAATTAAAAATTAATTTGGTTAAGAATAAAAAATAATTATCATTTTTATATAATTTTTATCTTTTGAGTGATTAGAAATAATTTTTTACAAATTAAATTGAAACAACCATACGTATGTATATAACCTGTTCAAAAGTTAAAATGATAATTATTTTTTACCCTTAAATGATAATTATTTTTTTATTTTTTTATTTCTTAACCAAATTAATTTTTAATTTTTAAAAACAATTTCTAAAAATCAAATCATACATAGCCTAAGAATCTTTTGATAAGTCATTTCTTGCGTTGGTAACTTATTTAATTATTTGTTAATTTTACGGCATTTTTACCATCTGAGACCTGTTTGGTAACCATTTCGTTTTTAGTTTTTAATTTATATTTACAAAAATTTTAAAAACTGTCATAAAAACTTGTTTGATAATTTTTTTGGATTATAAATGGTTGTCTCAGTTCGTAAATTTGAGAAAAAAAACGTAAATTCAAAAAATGAGTTTACGTTGGTTTTTAAACAAAAATTTAAAAATTTTACTAACAAATTTTTTTTCAATGAATTTTTTTTCCAACTAATACTAACTGATGGGGTAATTGGTAATGCTACTTTAAACCTTAGGGAGGGGATTGTAATTTCTGAAATGTAAGGGGTGTCAATGTAATTTACCCAATGAGGGCAAAATTGGTATTTAAAAAAATTAAATTGCTGAAGGGTGGAATCTGTAATGAAACTTTAAACCTTAGGGGATGAGATGTAATTTTCAAAAGGTGGAGGGGGGAACTGTAATAAACCTAAACCTCAGGGGGTGTCAGTGTAATTTACCATATTTTTAAAATGGCAAAAAAGCTATCACGACGTTTTTAAAATGTCGCTAAATATTGGCGTGACGTCATTGTAAGGTTAGGTAGCACATTTAGCGGCGTTTTTATAAACGTCGCCTATACTAATATAACGACGTTTATAAAGCGCCATAAGCCTACAACGACGGCCTCGTCCTCAGCGTTTGGTCCTAAGCGTCACAAAAGAAATAGGCGGCGTTTTTGAGACCTATAGCAGTGTTTTGTAAACACCTCTAAAAGCCTAATTTCCAGCAGTGTGAGGACCATTGTTGAATGTGTGTAAAGTCAAAAATTTATTATATTTGGCAAAAAAAAAAAAAAATTGGATTTTTTTGCGGATAACTTTTATTATTATTATTTATTCCTCATTTGATATTGCTTTTTAATTATTCTTCATTTTGATAAATTAGATGGAACACTATGTTATACAACTAATACCTAAGACAATATGTAGAATACGGTTCTTTTTTCTTTCTTTTCTTTTCTTGATATAATGATATAATTTGGGTCAAACTTACTATTATTGAAAAAATGGATTGGAACAAATAGCAATCAATAGCAATTGTAATATGTCCCAACTATATGATGCGAAAGTTCCCGAAGATCCTCTCCATTACATTGTTATAATGGAGGATTTTTATTACATCATCTAAGAGTTATGAAATAATCATGAAAATTTATCAATATTTTAAATTTATAAAGAATTATTATAATTTCTTAAATAATGCAATGGAGATATTTCATTTTAACTTTGAAATAGAGAGGATCACAATCCTCAAGAGTCAACCTCTACTCAAAAATAGGTAAATGGATAGTACTCTTAGAGGGAAGGGAGAAAGAGCGACTTCTTCATAACCAACTAGGCTTAATCTAGTTGGCCATAATGTCTTCCTTCGGGCTTAGTCCTAAGGAGGTCATGGGTTCAATTTCCTTTAGGGGAGTTGAATTAAGGGAGTGCAAGCACTTTGGTGCTTTGCTAAGGGTGATGAGATTTTCTCCTATAGGTGCTAATCTAACAACTAACAACTAAAACTTGCCAATCAAAAAAAAAAAAAAGAAAAAAAAAGAAGAGACTTCTTCATATGCTCAAAGCAAAATGTTTGAGACCCATAAAAAACCTCCTATAATTATACCTATACAATGATGTGGTATCATATGTATCAATACACGTATTGTTTTGCTACACATCCAATCATATAGGGTCCACTCGCTACATCATTTGTGGGTGAATTTGTTGAATTGAAGTGTGGATATCTAGCATTGCTCTTTTGGTGGGACTGCCTTCAAGAACAGGTCATTCACTAGTATTCTTATAAACCATAACAATATTTGATTTTAGCAATCACCTCATTAAAAAAAAAAAATTTAAAAAAAAAGGAAAAAAAATAATAAAAGACACTACCAATAGGAGAAATATTTTTATAAATATTTGAAGTGCCTACCTAGGTACAAGAGGGATAGAACAACCGAAACATAAGATTAAGGGTATATTACAAATACACCCGCTGAGATTTGCTTAAAATATGAATTGCCCTTGTGGTTTGGAAAATTACAAATACTTTATTGTCAAAATTTTTTATTTAACAGAATTAATTGAAAAAGTAAAATTTCTAACTATTCACCTATACAATTATAAAATTATTTGAATTATCAATTGAAATAAAATTTTAACATTATTAAAAACTATTAATTAACTTGATGATTTATTAATAAAAGGACCTATTTGTTATGAAATTAGAAACCTTAGGGGCCATAATGTAAGTTTTAGAACCACATGGGAGTAATTTGTAATTTAAGTAAACCTCAAGAGGTGTATTTGTAATTTATCCTAAGATTAATTGAACCATGTCCTTTTAAGAGATATGGGAAATCCTATGGTGTTAGGGGTGCATATATGCACCTTAACACAAATGTGTAGTTTTATTATAAAATTTTGTAACATTAATTATAAAATGTATAATCTCGTCATAAATTGAAATAACAAAATATTCAAAATTTTGTGATTGATGTTGCAAAAGTTTGTGATTTGGTTACAACATTTTTTATTATGTCAATTTGTACCGAGGTTATGTAGTTTGTGATTGATGTGATGAAATTTTGTGATAAATTTACACATTTTGTGGTAAGGTACATACAAATGCAATATTGCAAGTGCATGTGCATGTCATGCAAGGTAGAATAATGAGATGAAACTCAAATGCAAAGATTAATCACAAATTTAATAACAGAGATACTCTCCCTCGAAAATATATTACTCTCAAGATAAGATTCTTTGCCCTAAGACTTAGGACCATTATTTATAGAGAACAAGCCCTAATTACAATAAGAGATAAGTTAATAAAGACAATAATCACTAATCAAGCCTAAATCAAAGATAATACGAAAATTACCAAAAGTAGAAATCTCAAATCTTGGAACTAGAACAAAAATTACATATTTTGAAAAAAACCTAACCTCAAACGGATTCGTTTACACCAAAGCATTAACGAATGAATTATTTTCAAAAAACAATAAAGTCACGAAATTGGAGGCCTAAATATTAGAATTTGACCGAAATCCATCGTATGCCATGGCAAATAGATGGATATTGATCATGACACCATTTTCCATGTTTCAACTGAATTCCATGTCATTCCCAGCATGTACTAACTTGCCTTTACCAGTGCCTTTCGCTTTTGCTATGTTTGTCCATGAGTTCTAGAAAACTCTATGACCAAACACTCTGCATCAGTATGTCAAATACTTTGAATGTGAAGGAGTTTCTTTCTGATCTTATTCAGCTTGCCAAGGACCTTTTTAATGTCACTCCTCTCCACAGGTATATCACTGGTGCACTCCAAACCCAACTCTAAAATAGCAAGAAGAATGCTTTGTGAGGCAACCATGTCACTGCCATTTTGCATCCTCAATAAACCACCATCCACTATTTTCATAATTTTGTTGGGAAGTGATGTGCTCACCCATTGCCTTAAATTGATCTCTGCAGAGAACATTTGATCTGTGGGTTTCTTTCTTGTGAATGTTTCCAAAAGCATCATACCATAGCTATATATATCACCACTTGTTGAGACTTGTCCTTCAGAGCCATACTCTGTATAAAATATGATAAATGTTATATATCATTGATTTTTATTACCATTTTATATCGCCAATTGACTTCTTTGTTTGAAGATAATTATGAAGAAATTAATGGAGACAACTAATATATTGCCAAATACCTTGGTCATATAAAAAAAGAGAATAGCTCTCCTCCATATTCTTATCCTGTATACTTCTCTTTACTTTATTTTTTGGATTTCATTCTAGACCCATATTGATAATCTAAACCGTTCATCTTGTAATCTTAACAATTTGAATGAGTTATGCAAAAAATTAGTTTCATCAGATATTACTAGATATATGAATAAATTGCATATATATATATATATATATTTTAAATAGATAGTAATTGTGAGTTTAAATTTAAACTTCTCATTCTATAAAACAAAAAAGTGATTTGTTCATGTATTCATCAATATTTGATCAAACTGATTTTTTTGTACAGACAGTCTACATTCTAAGATTTACAAAATAAATAGTTTAGATTATTATTGTGAGCCTAGAATGAAACCCAAAAAATGATGTATTAAGAAATATGGAGGATATGAGTATGGAGGGGAGCCGTACCCATAAAAAAAATATAAATAAAAAAAAAAATAGATGATATATAGCCTTTGAAGGAGGTAGCTCAATTAGGCAAAATATTTTATTTCAAAATTGGTTAAAATGATGGATAACATACACACCTATGATCCATAAAATATACCGTTTGTGTCACTTTAATATACCAAGTTTAAATTTTTGTCTGTAAAGTTTTTAAATTTGAGTCCAACTTTTCCAATTTCACACCACTGTCTAAACTTTAACGAAATAGTAATAGCATGTGTGTCATATAACTTAAGTCTCTAAAATTTTAAATTTAGCAATTTTATACATAACATTGTAAGGCTATACTTTGTCTCCTTAATTAGACTTTAGAGACCAAAGCAACAAAATTGAAGACTTCGGAAAATAAAGTGACACCAAAACACTCTTCCAGGATTGTAATTGTAGTTATTATTATTATTATTTTAATGATTTAAACAATTCCTTTGAAATTAAACCAATTTGTTTCAAATTCAAAACTGTAGAAATAAAATTGACAAAATTAAAACTCGGATGACAAAAATCACATAACATAACATATATTTTAGGAACCTAGTGTATTTTATTCTAAAATGATTCATTGCCTTGTATTTTCCTTTTAGATAATCCTTTAACCTAGTAATCTATTTAATCTAGTATTAGGCCTGTGGTTCAACATTAAAGTTGCATTGAAAAGCCGGAGCCTATCTCAACTTTGCCATTATGTTCTAGATTAAAGCAATAAATATTGACAATTAACAAAATCCATCTATGGTATATCTTATTCGACGAACTTACAACATAAAATTTACATTCAAGACATGCATGCCAAACAAATTAATAATAAATACATAGAAAATTGGTTTGTAACAAGTCTATCAAATGAGAAATATAAAGTAAATATAGGTAATTAAAACATTTACCTGGAGCAATATAGCCGATGGTACCTAAAGTCCTGGTCTATATTGTTGTCTTGTTTTCAGCTAAAATTTTTGCAATGCCGAAGTCAGCAACATGTGCAACCATGTCTTCATCTAGAAGGACATTGCTCGGCTTCAAATCACAATGAACCACAGGCTCTAATTGACCATAGTGGAGATATTCCAGAGCTAATGCTACATCAATCATGATGTCAATCCTTTGACGGAGATTAAGGCAGGAGTTATGAGAATATAACCACATTTCAAGGCTTCCATTAGACATATATTGCAAAACCAATGCTCTTAACTCAGGGTTAGAGCAAGTCGTTATAACTCCAACGAGATTTCTATGTCGAGTTGTTTGTAACACTTTACATTCTACATCAAAACTTTTGAAAGCTCCTTCAAGTTGCAAATTTAAAACCTTAATGGCGACAATTGTCCCATCTGAAAGTACACCTTTGTATACCGAGCCATAGCTTCCTACTCCAAGCAAGTTGGCTTCACAGAAGTCATCTGCGGCTCGTCGAAGCTCTAGATATGAAATCATTCTGTGCTCCGTTGTTGCATATAAATCTATCAGATTTTGACTTTGGACATTGTTTCCATGATTTCTTTTCACAATATAAACACTAATAGAAAAGATTAGCATCAATGCAATGACAGGAAGAATGTATCGAAGATTAATTTTAATCATCGACTTCTTGGAACTATTGCTTGCACATGGTGGCACTTTCAAAATAGGATTCCCACAAAGTGCTTCATTCTTCATGAAAGACCGTGATGTGAGGTTCATGAATGGCCCTTCATTTGGAATCTCCCCAACCAACTTATTGCAAGAGAAATTCATGTATTGGATATGTAAAAGTGCCTCAAGAGACTTAGGTATCTGTCCAGATAGATTGTTGTGTGAAAGATCCAAGAAATCCAGTGTTATCAAATTGCCCATTGTGTTGGGAATGGGCCCTAAGAATGAATTCCTAGACAGGTTCAAAGAAGTTAGGCTTTGAAAAGACCCAATAACTCTTGGAATGCTTCCTGAGATTTGATTCCAAGATAAATCCACGATTTCCAAAACTCTCGATGGTCTTATGTTTGGATCTAGGCTTCCACCTAATGAATTGAACGAAAGATTCAAGTACCTTAAAGTTTCAAGGTTCCATAAACTTGATGGTATGAAGGTCAATTTATTATGAGTGAGATCCATCAGCTGCAAACCTCTAAGATTTTCAATGCAACTTGGGATCGATCCAGATAACTTATTTTCCTCTGCACCAAGTTCCCCCAAGTTGCTCAAAAGGCAAATCTCATTTGGAATTGATCCATGAAAGTTGTTACCGTCAAGATACAACCTTTGCAAGCTTTTAATTCCTCCAAGAGTTGAGGGGATGTTTCCATTCAGATTATTGACAGACAATGAAAGTGCAGTCAAATTCCTCAAAGAACCAATCTCTTCAGGAATTGTACCAATTAGTTGATTTTCAGAAACAGAAAGTATTTCCAAAGAGTTTGAAAGATTTCCAATAGAATTGGGTAGGGTGCCACTCAATTTATTTTGATGCACCTCCAACACCACCAAGGAAGTAGAATTTGTCAAATCTGTGAGAAAACTAAGTTCAATACTTCCTGGTTCGTTTGTCAGTTGATTTTGAAGTAAATACAAACGTTCTAGGTGTTTTAGATTGCCTAAATGTTTTGGTACTGGTCCAGTAAACAAGTTGGCAGCTAAGATTAGCATAGTGAGCTTAGAAGAATTGGAGAGTGATGAAGGTATGTTTCCAGTTAGTTGATTGTAATCCAAAAGGAGGAATTCAAGATTAGGAAGGAAAAGGCCATTATTTGTTGGAAGGTTTCCAGAAAAGAAATTCACATTCAAGTCAATTTCAACCATTGAAGACTTGTTAAAAATTGCAGGAGGTATTGGACCTGTGAGATAATTGAATCCAAGGTCAATTAACTTCAAATTTGGAAGTTGTGCCAATTCAGTTGGAATGTTTCCATAAATGTGGTTCTCTTCTAGCCCAAACCCTTCTAAACTTGAAATGTTGCCAAAGGAAGGTGGAATAGTACCTATAAGTTCATTTCGTCCAAGAGCAAGGGCACTTAGAGAGGGTAAGGTGCTCAACTCTTTCGGAATTCTACCACTAAATTTATTACTTGCAAGCGATATCACTTCAAGCCTTTGACAGTGGTGTAAACCTAATGGGATGTTTCCTTCTAACATATTAAGAGATAAATTAAGGGTTTTTAGGCGACGCAAATGGCTTATTTCATCTGTCAGATGACCGTAGAAGCTATTGTTGCTAAGATCGAGTAGTTGAAGGAAAGAAAGATTACCAACATGAGGAGATATGGTGCCTTCGAGACCCATGTTGCGAAGCTTCAAGCTTGTGACTCTTTGCCTACGTCGGCTGCATAAGACCCCCGCCCAGCCACAAAAATTGGTTTCTTTCGTCCAGTTACTCAACACATTGTTGGGATCATTTTTGATGGATGATTGGAAGCTGAGGAGAGCTAATTGGTCTGTGAAGTTCGAGGAACAAATGGCCAAATCAATCATGCATAAGTGCACTAACAGTGCCAGAGCTCCCATAAGAGAAGCATTGTACAGCCTCCTCACGGACATGATTGAGAGAGAGAGAGAGAGAGAGAGAGAGAGAGAGAGAGAGAGAGAGAATGCTTAAGCTTAAGCTTGTGAAAATGTAGGCTCATAGTCATATCCATACATTATATATAGAGTTTTCCATGTAAACTATTCGTCAATAACTAACTATAGTTAGATTGTATTGAGTTTAGAATTAGTTGGAACTAGAGTCAGGTTAGATGGTTATGGTCGTATATATATCTGAGGGATGTATCATTGTAAAGACTTGAAGAATTCAATACAGATTTTATTCTTTCATTGAAATTCATTTAAAAAAAAAAACTACTGCTCTCTTCTATGCTTTTGTGGCTTAGCATTGGCCACGTGACGTCTTGTGGGTTATTTATGATGTTAAAAATAAGGTTTAGCTTCTCATAGATTGACAAATTGAGAGAACGTTTTGGTTAGATAAGTCTATTTTTTTACCAATTTCAGTGATGTGAATCATTTACTTTTTATGGCTTATTGAGAAAAGTTTTTATACAAAAAATTAAAATGATTCGATATTGATAGTTATATATTTGAATCATATTTATTTTACAAAAATGGACTACAAATATAATTTTAAGAATTGCCATTTTGATTCATACATATAATTACCAATGTCTGTTCATTTTGATTTTTTACATAAATATTTTACTCAACTAGTCTTAAAATATAAATGACTTAATCACCGGAATAAGACCTAAACTAGGCCTAACAAGTGCAAACGTTTTTTCAAGTTGAGATGATTAACTTGAGAGAAGTCCAACTCAAAAATAATATATATATCGAGGAGAATGCCTTCTAGTCCAAAATTTGGTTTGGAGGGCGTTATTTGAGTCCATGAGTCTCATCACGAGTCCCGTTTTGATGATCTGAATTGTTAATTTTATCCGACATTTTATATATTTCATTCACACAAAAAAATTAGGTCTATTTGTTAATTGTAGCATATTTATCACAAAAAAAGATTAGGTCGAACTGTTATTTTATTTTTTAATTATATCTAGAGTAAGTGAATTTAAAAGTAAATGGAATTTGCTTAAAAAAAATTCAAAAACTGTCTTTAAAAATTATTACCAAACAAAATGATTTAAACTTCTCAAAGCAATGAATTTTTAATAGGTGTAGATTCTTATTGGGTGATGTCCACTAATTATTAAATACGATCAAATTATATAAAATAAAATATTAACAATGTAAACAGGAGCCGTTAATGGCATGTTAGAAAATTATAGCTTTGTTTGGTTTAAGTTTTCAGGTTTAATTTGTTTTTATTGATTTTTTTAAAAATATATTTTGGCTATTTTTTTAATTTTTAAATACATCAAGATTAGATACATTTAAAAAAGTAAAACAGTTTAACTGAAATAAGAAAAGAATTCAAAAAATAAATAAAAATTCATACAAATTGATTAAAATATAAATAAAAATCACTAAAAATAAATGATAACTCTTTTAAAGTAGTTTTTGAAAAATCAAACCAAACTCTATTATTTCAAGCATGTGTTACTTAAAAAGGACACTTTTATCTTGACTCTTCAGTTCCCGTTCCATCAATACAAATTTCTCCATATTTATAAAAAATTATTGGGTAAATTATAAATACATCTCCTGAGATTTACTTAAATTACAAATTATTCTCCGTGATTCTAGAAATTACATTATGCCCAAAAGATTTCTAATTTCATAACAAATAGGTCCTTTTATTAATAAATCATCAAATTAATTAACAATTTTTAATAATGTTAAAATTTTATTACAATTAATAATTTAGATAATTTTATTATTGTATAGGTGAACAGTTAAAAATTTCACTTTTTCAATTAATTTTGTTAAATAAAAAATTCTGACAAGTAGATATTTATAATTTTTCAAACCACAAGGGACAATTCATATTTTAAACAAACCTCAGGGGGTGTATATGTAATTTACTCAAAATTATTTAATAATTCTAGGCAAATCTATGTGATGTCTTAACTTGATATTTTATTGATTTAAAAATGTTATCAATTGTGAAAAAGTGTTCCAAATTTAGGAGGTGGATTCTCTTCAGTCCAGCCGGGCGTTGTTTTGGTCAGTGGACTTCATTATGGGTACCGTTTCATTAATTCAAACCGTTCATTTTGTTAAACACTTTATGTATATTATCCATACAAAAAATTAGATTGATTTGATAATCGTAACCTATTTAATTTATCATTTTTGTAAAAAAAAAATGATTTATTTTTAAAAATACAATTGTAATTTATTTTTTATTAAATAAACTAATCCGTTCTTTGGCAACACGAGTCTATTGCATTACAATATAATTAAATCAGGTGGCTAAAAATCATAAACAAAATCATTCATTCTATTTGGTTTTGAATTTTTATAAACACTTTTTCAGTTTTCAATTCATTTTTTTTGTAAACTTTTTAAATATTTTAGTCAATTTTTTTGGATGTATCTAATTTAGATATACTTAAAAAGTACAATATTTGAGAAAACTCTTAAAAAAATTAATAATATGAAATTTTACTAGATTTTTGTGTTCTTTTGTATTTTATAGTATTTAGTGAATTTTTTAAAAGAATTTTCACAAATTTTATACTTTTTAAGTGTTATTTAGATTATGTGGATCTAAAAAGTTTTTAAGAAAAAAAGAAAGAAAGAAATTGACAAATATATTTAAAAAGTTCACACCAATAAAAATATATATTCATGAATTTAAAACTAAAAAAAAAAAAATTTAAAAACTCAAACGTTTACATTTTTGGTTTATGTTTACAAAAATTTTATAAACTGGTTTTTGTTTATTTTTATAAAAACGTTAACTACAAACGCGTTTGGTTTGAATAAAATATTTGAAAATTTTTAAAAACATAAACTAAAAAATATGTTTGTTCAGACCTAAAATATTTATATTTATTTTTTATTATTTATGACAATGGGATCATACACATTATAATTGAAAAAAAATTAATTGGCAAAAAAAATTAATTGAAAAAAAAAATTTGAGAAAAAAATTAATTGAAAAGAAAATTATTTGAAAAAAATTAATTAAAAAAAAATTGAGTCAAAAAAAAAAAAAAACTGTTTAAAAACCAACGTAAACTCATTTTTTGAGTTTACGTGTTTTCCTCTAATTTATAAACAAAGACAACCATTTATAGACCCAAAAAAAAATATCAAATAAGTTTTTATGACAATTTTTAAAATTTTTGTAAATATATACTGAAAAGTGAAAATGGAAAACGAAATGGTTACCAAATAGATCCACATTTGGACTTTTAGATCTATGCGTCATACATTAAAAAAATTTAAGCCTTCGTTTGGCATTGACTTTTTTAGCTGGCTTTTTTGTGTTGGGACTTTTTTAGCTGGCTTTTTTGTGTTGAGACTTTTTTAGCTTAGCTTTTTTAGCCTCGTTTGGTTTGGCTTTTTTGACTTTTTTGACTTTTGTGAGAAAAAAAGTATAATAATTATGCTTTGGATTTGACATTTTGTTTTATAGGCTTATATAACCAATTTTATATTTTTGTACTTTTTTTAGCCAAAAATGTTTAGCCAAACGAGCCCTAAAATTAAAATCCAACTGAAATTATATAAAGTCTGACAATATTATTAGAAATCATAACAATATTTTATTTTAACAATCACGTCACTAAAAAAAAAAAAAAAAAAAAAAAAAACCTAACAGAATCACCTAGAGAAATATTTTAATAAATGTTTGAAAGGGCAACAGTTGAAAGTTGAAACAAAGGATTAATTGAACCAATCGTGATTGGTAGCTCGAAACCCAGCCCCTCGAATCGCCCGAATTTGAAAAACGACGTCGTTTTTGCATTTTTTTTTGGTTCAATCAGAAACGAAGAAGAAGAAGAAGAAGGAAGAAGAAGAAGAGAAGGAAGAAGAAGAACTGGAAGGGCCATCAACCAGGGGAGAAGGAAGAAGAAGGAAGAAGAAGAGAAGGGAGGGGCCATCAACCAGGGGCGGAGGCGCGGTGGAGGCCGAGCTGCTGCGACGATCGGCCTACGACGGAGAGTTGCGATCGGTTGACGATCGGCCGAGCTGCGACGGAGAGCTGCGATCGGCCGATCTTCTCTCTTCTCTCCCTCTGTCTCTCTCTGTTTCCCTCTCTCCTCTCCTCTCTTTTTCTCCCTCTCTCTCTCTTGCCTTCCCCCTCTTCATTTTTCGGGGGATTCGGGAGGGGGGAGATTTTCGGGGGAAAAATCATTTCCGTTAATTGAACCATGTTTTGTGCAATGTGCATGTCAAATTGGATTTGCAGGAATTGCTTTTTGATCTTGTTCAGCTTGCCAAGGACTTTCTTAATGTCACTTCTCTCCACAAGTGCACTCTAAACCCAACTCTAAAATAGCAAGAAGAATGCTTTGTGATGCAACCATGTCACTGCGAGTTTGCATCCTCAATAAACCACCATCCACTATTTCCATAATTTTGTTGGGAAGTGATGTGCTTACCCATTGACTTAAATTGATCCCTGCAGAGAACATTTCATATGTGGGTTTTTTTCTTGTGAATGTTTCCAAAAGCATCATGTCATAGCTATATATATCACCACTTGATGAGACTTGTCCTTCAGAGTCATACACTGTGTAAAATATGAGAAATATTATAGTTGTATCACTATCTACATGGATACTTATAATTGACTTTCTTGTTTGAAGATAATTACGAAGAAATTAATGAAAACAACTAATATCTTAACAAATACATTGGTCATATAAAATGGTAAAAAAAATAAATAAATATGGGGACTTACGTGTAGATCCTAATAGGTAGGCTTATTGTCCAATAGATCCTATAATAATTAATGGCGTTTTTCTTCAAATACTATTAAAAAAGTCACTAATTGTTAATTTTTAGCGACAATTTAAAAAAATCGTCACGTAAAAGTCACTAAGTTTTAGTAACAGTTTGAAAAATTCATCACAGATATACGATACTAATTGTAAGTTTTAGCAATAATTTATAAAAACCGTTGCTAGATTTTTGTAATTGACAATCTCGTTTAACAAAACTCCTTATAGTTGTACGTTCTTTTGTTTCAGTAAGGATGTGAGTGTTTAGATGCGAATCCAACCCGAATTGTGCATATACAGAAGAGTTTGTGATCTTAAGAGTCTTTTATGTTTGCTACTTTGCGGACTATGTATGGGGGTCGAGCTGCCTGTCAGCTCGTGGGGGTCAAGGGGGCAGCGCCCCAGAAGCAAAAAATGCAGTCAAAATTATTTGACTGCTCGAGCGGTCATTTGTGCACTCAAGCGATGAATGGTATCATCCAGTACTTTTGCAGAGCGTTCAAACCTCTAAGAGCATCTTATCTGCGCTCGAGACGTGGAGTCTTGGCTCGAGCGATAGGCACGTGTTTTAGTGAGTTCACTCAAGAGATGAAGTGGTTGCTCAGGCAGTCAGCCTATATGTTTTGCACCGCCTTTAGTCACACTGCTCGAGCGGTGAAGTGTGCACTCAAGCAGTCTTCGTGATCCAATTTACTACAAAGTGCGCTGTTTGCTCGTTTTAGGGTTTATGTCATCCAGATTCTCAAAGAGGAGAAAAGTGCAAAGCTGTAGACACCCCATTTTTGACCGTCCTCAAGACTTAGACGTCACCGTTTGAACACCCGGTAATCATCCATGTTTGTGTTCGTCTTGAGTTCCCGGAGGTCTCGGCCACGCGCCTTGCCTCAGGATCTCTCGACTCGACTGTTTTGTCTCTGGTTTTGCACCAAACACTTGTGTTTTGCTTTTGAGGGGCAGGGAATGGCTTGTTGGCCATCCCCACACCTCACCGGCCATTGGTTTGTTTCCACCGGCCAAATGTTTGGTCGGCCGGCACTCTTTGTAGTCGACTGACCATCTTTTTTGGTCAAATAGCATTTTTGGCTGGCCGACCACTGTGCATCTGCTTTTGTAGATATTTTTATGCCAGCTGTGCTAGCTGGAATACACTTTGCTCCCCTCCATACACGTGTATGGAGGGATTTCACTCTTGCCTAGCTTGTTTTGTAAGCTTTGCAAGAGTGATCCTCTATAAAGAGGAGGCCTCTCCTTCCTCTTCTAGGGTTACAAAAAAGCTGAGGGGAGCTCTGGTTCTAGGGTTAGCATAGTGTATTTATTCTATCTCTATTTTTCCCTCTCTTTTGCTCTAAGTGTGTGTTTGTCCTTAGTTTTGCACTAGGACACCTACCATTACACCTTACCTTGGTTTCTGAGGCATTAGGGGGTTATCCTTGAAGTTTTTGAGCTGGTTTGGAGCTAAGAAAGCTGCTGGAGTGATCCTTGTGAAAAAGGTCTTCAAGGGTAAGATTCTTGCCCTTTTTATCCCATTTTTGCATAGTCTTTTTGCCTACCTTGCTTGCTGTTTTAAGCTTACTGTATAACATATAAAAGTCTTGTTTTTACTTGCTTAAAATAGTTGTTTAAGGTTGCTTTGAGCTTTGGGGTTGTTTGACCCCTCTTAGGCCTTGTTAGGCCCTATTTTTGTGCTATTTTGGTGAGCTCCGGGACCAACTTGTTTGGGCCTCCTCACCACTGAAATCTTGAGGGATTTCAGTGGTGAGGATGGTGGTTTAAGGTCCTAAGAAGGAGAGGGCCACCCCCTCTCCTTGTTGTCTTCAATATGTGCCATTTTAGCCTCATGTGTGAGCACCATTTTTAAGTGCATGTTGGCCATGTCTTAACTGTTATTTGTGCTTATTATGTCATGATATAGCACTCTTTTTACTTGGTTTAGACACACCTTGCATGCCTTGCATACTTGTCTTGTAATGCCATGTTTTAGCCTTAACATGTTTTATGCTTTGAGCCTTGTTTCTAGCATGTTTTGGCCTAGCTTTGTGAAGCTTTCATGCATGTTTTGGTGTGCTTGAGGTCTATTTTTGGTTGCTTTGGCTGACCATGGCATGCTTTGTATAGCCACCTTACATTTTGGCTTGTTAGCCTTTGAGTTTTGGACCATGTTGCATGCTTGGCTTGTCTTTGTTTAATTGGTTTGGCACCATTTCTAACATGATTTTCAGAGCTTAATATGCATGCCATTTGTCCATGTTTTCCTTCTTTTAAGTGTGCTTAAAAGTTGCCTTTCGATGCTTAGGAATTGGACCATGTATGCATGCATGCTTGTATGTGCATTTGGCCTCATTTCCATAGCTTTTGGCCACTGTTTTGGGCTTGTTTGAGGGCTGCCTGAATTAGTTTAAGTCCCTCATTCGCGTGTTGTTGCATGCTTGCCTTGTGTGTTGTTGAATACTTGGCCTATCACATGTGTTACATGCTTGAATCATAGTGCATTTGGCGTGCATTCTCATCTTTGTTTTAATTGCTTAACATGCCATATGTTTTGCATGTTTGCATGTTGGCATTGCATCTTGCATGCTCAATTAGCTTGCATACTTGTTATATGCTTTGCATGCTTGCCACATGTTCATGTTGCATACTTAGCCTCTATGCCTAGGTTGCATTGCATTGAACATGCATGCCTTGCCTCTTGAAATCAAGTGATAGAGGTTGAGCCTTTATGTGCTTATTTGGTTTGCATTTCATTTGACATGAAAATGCACAACTTGGCTTCTTGGACCATCACGCATTGAAATGCGCGATTGATGGTCCGAGAATCGAGTACCATGCCCCTTTGAGTCACAAACATGATAAGAGGTGTGTTGGTGCACACATTTGCTTGAAATGTATTGCCATGCTTTGTTTTGCCCTCTGCTGCTGTCAAAACAGGATTCTGCAGGAAGCTTTGGCCGGTCGACTACATACAGTGCCGACCGACCAACAATGTCTAGCCGAGAGCTCAACCAATGGTCGATGACCCATTTTTCATGGCCGGTGACAATTCCCCTTGGTCGGTGGTGTTCCACAATGTCCAGAGAGTGTTCCTTGGGAATTGTGCCATTTTCAGAGGAGCAGAGCAGGGAAAACAGAGGCAGCTTGTGCATGGTGGCGGATTTTCAAGCAGAACCGAGCATGCATTGCATTGGGCCCTCTTCCCGAGGCTGTTTACTGCTTTCTTAGATTAGTTAATTTGCTTAACTAGTTTAATTGGTCTGTAATATTTAATTAGCTTGATAGTTAGTTAAATTGTATTATTCTTTCGGTCCCTCCGAGCGAGGGCGAATTTGTAATAAGTGTGGGTGCGTGTGTGCATGTCTTCCAACCCCCACTTCTTTCTCTCTTTTACTTACCTGCTTTTGATGGTTAGTATTAGGGCATATTTAATTTAGCATACCTTATGCAATGCATGCGTGCATCCATTCATCAGTATTGCATGCACCGGGTTCGGCGCATCATGCTAACTGCATAAGTATTTCAAATCTAACTTGAATACGTGCATCAAATTGTTGCATTTCACATGCCATCCTAGGATTAGCCGAGCCTATCCTAATTGCATACTGTATGCGTTGCACTAGGCACTTAACATGGACTTGGATCATGCATGATTGCTAACAAGTTCTTTGTTTTGGCTCGGAGTACTAGGTAAGCTTTTATGCTTTAGCATCATGCATACGTGTGAATGTTAATATGACAGTATGCTTACCATGTGGCTAGATGCTTATGTGATATAAACTGCCTGAATGCCTGTGGGTGAAGGTTGGATTTTTGAGTTGGAACAACTCATTGAAATCCGTATTTTAGCCTACATATGAGTAGCAAATGTCAAACCACTTTCCAAACAAACGGATATGTGATACTTTGTTCCAAATTAGGCGATCTAGTCTATACTTGTGTGTTGTGCGCATCACATAGTAAATTCTAGCTAATTAATCGGAATAAGAACACATAAACGTTTTCAAAACTAGATATCATGGTTAGTAGAGGCCGATCTTTGATCGGGCGAGCGGGGGTGCTCACGGAGTGACCTTCCCCAATCGTACCCAAGTTCCCGAGCCGAGGCAACTTTGGTGATGACGGACACATGGCCTTAGGCAAACGAGTCAGGGTTTCCTAAATTCCCCCAAAATAAAATATTTAGGTGGCGACTCTGTATTTGGCAAAGCAGTCCATGTTTGGCACTTCTTTTCTAAAAATCTGTTTTCTCAAAACGATTTGCCGGATTTGGACTCTTTGGTGATTTATCAATCTCACATTGCACATTGTGAGGTCAGATTAAGAACCGACACAAATCGAGTCCGAACTATAGCATGAGCCCCGAGGGCGCATCTACAAAAGCGTTCTATGTTGCGGAGTGTATTTATATGAGTTTCCTTCATGTATAAAAAGTGATTGATTGATCTGCAAATTACATATTAATATCTTCAAGGGTTGTTTTATTTTTTACATATTGATCTACGAATTACAAATTGAAAATTTTAGAAATAAAATTGACAAAAATAAAACTCAGGCAGCGAAAACAACAGAACAAAATGTATATTTTAGGAACCCAGTGTATTTTATTCTAAAATGTTTCATTGCCTCGTATTTTCTTCTTTTTTTCTTTTTGGCTAGATAATCTTTTAACCTAGTGTAGCTGGTTTCTCGTGCTTCTCGAACGAGTTTAGTCTTGTCGACTACAATAGCCCTACAGTTCGGACTTTCATTGTTTTGAATCTGGTTTCACAAGTGCAATGTGAAACAGAAAAACACAAATGAGAGTCCAAATCCGGCAAATCTTTAGAAAATTCATTTATTCTCGGAGATGCCGAAAATGGACTGCATTACTAGATTTCAGAGTCATCATCTAAATATTTTTGAAAAATTTAGGAAAACCCGTGACTCGTGCCAAAGGTCATTTGTCTATTATAACCGAAGTTGTCTTGGTTCGGAAACTTAGGTATGAGAGGGGAAGGTCATGGATTGAGCACCCTACTTACCCGATCAAAGATCGACCTCTACTAATCATAATGTGATTTTTTATTTACATTACATACTCATGTTCCGATTGTTATGCTAAGATTACTATGTGAGGCACACAAATATAGATTACGTCACCCACTTTGGAATGCTTTGATTTCATGTTCATTTGAAAAGCGTTTTGAATATGTGTTACTTGAAAAATGAAGTTCATATGTACATTTATCAAAATCATCCCAACTTAAAACGAAATAGCCTTCATTCACCGGCATTCAAAGAGATATATTTCAAATAAGCACTTAGCCTCATGTTAATATGCTTGATATGGCAATACAAACAAACATGCAATATGCTAAAGCGAAAACGCTCACCTATTACTCAATCGGGGAAAGCCAAAGAGAAGAAAATAATTAGTAAAATGCATGCTTTAATATGTAAGTGACTAATGCAACAAATATAAAATGCGACTACTAGGTTTGGTTTATTTAAGATGTCATATGGATCAAATCAAAGCATGCGGTAGTGCACGTATTCAAGTAAGTAGGAAATGACAACGATGTTAGAATGATGAGCCAAACCCAATGCATACAAACATGGATACAATACATGGCAATGATATGAAATGAAAAATATGATGCTACCACGGTAAGTGTGGAGAAGTGGTTTGGAAATACTCTTTGAATCCTGTTGGACACTCGTAATCCTCAGCTAGCCACCTGAAAAGGAATGAACACTTCGGTTGGGGGTGCCGGAATTAGCACTCCGACGGATAAGTCAGTGTATGCTCTCTTGGTTACTTCTAAATTAAGTTTTCTAGATTTGTTCTCACGTACCTCTCTTTGGTTGATTTTCCTCTATTTATATTTTTCTCTGGGCCTCAGGGTCGGGCCCACCTTTAATCCACTGTGCAATTATTTACTTGGCTCCTTCTGTTGTAAACGAATCTCCACTCGGCTCCTCGCTCAACTGGTTTCATGGCCGACTAGGATACTTCTGAATTTATATAAGATGGGGCCGAATACAATGTATATATCTCAATCCTCTAAGTTTACATCCGGTCTCTATGCATCCTCTAATATCCGGCTCCCACAATTGCCCCCCAAACACTCTACTAACAACAGTTAGCTGGCGTGTTTGGTTTCGAACTTGAAAAGTCAAAGTTGAAATTCGGCGGTTAACCTCATTCCAACGTGAGTGTCAGAACGCACGCGCTTTTCGGTCATCATTACAACTTCCCTCCCTTTCGTACACTTCTTTCATTTATTGTGATTTAAAATTTCATTGTCTCTTCGAATGCGTGTATATTTTTTGAATACTTGAAGTTCTTGGTCTGCCTTTCGACAAACTTCTGCAACCTCCTTTCATTCCTCATTGTCTTCTTCGCTTCTTATAAGTTCTCTTCCTCTTTATTTCGAATCCCATTTCCTTGTTTGCTTTTAGTTTTGCATATTTCTTAGACTGGTGAAAATGGCAAAGCATTTGAAAGACCTCATTTCTGCGGATCGAGTCTTTGGCTTTCGACGCCATTTTTTCATCCTCGACGACGTCCATCTATCTCTCGTGACAGAAAGCACCCTTGATATAGAGAGGGCTGATGAAAGCACAATCGTCTTCCTTCTCTTATCAATTGCTGAGGGCGGAGTCCGTTTCCCCCTTCACCCATTTCTCAGGGCCGTCTTTCGCCATTAGGGTCTAATCCCTTCCCAACCTAATGTAAACTTTTTTTGAATCAATCTCGGCATTCCTGCTATTCGGCATTGTTATGTCTTGGCCAAATCTTCTGGCCGACACGGGAGCTATTTCCTCAGGGCCAAAGACACCGACCATCAATTAGTGACTATGCTTGCCAGCTCTGGCAAGCGAGTTGATGATGTCATGGTCATTGTCCGAGGCAACTGGGAATTTGGCGAAGGCGAAGACCGCCTAGATCCTATTCCTAGACGGAAAGGCGAACCAGGTGGCCATATAGTTCCTTGCATTTATCTTCCCTATATTTATTCGGCTTTATTTTCGTGGTCTCATGGTTTTACTTGTATAGGAAACGATTTGAAGAAAGTTTTGGTTTCAACCGACGACTCCGTTCTTACGGAAATTAAAATCGAGCTCCAATACTTTGGCCGTTCAAGCCTTCAGAAACAAGGAAGGGCGGCCCACATTCTTCTTCAATACGACCCGACTTATACGACATTTTCGGCGGCAGACAGCATTCTAGTTCCGAGGGGCGAAGAGTATCTTACGGCCCTTATCTTGACCAACTTAAAAAACTTGAGGCAAGTTGGTTTGGAGGCATCCGATTCGGAGCAGGTGGAAGCAGCCGAAGAGGTCGCTAAGGAGTCAAACCAGTCTGAAACTGAGGTAGACGAGGCTTTAAAGTTGTCCTTTGAGGAAGCCGGCCTCAATTCATTCAACCCTCCGTTCACATCAGGCCGAGGGGACGCCTCCTTTGAAGACATCTTTACAGACTTAGGAGACCTTCCCGACGCGTATTCTGAGGATATGGCTGGGTTGTCACTCACGCAACTTGCCAAGAAGAAAAACGCCGAAAGAATGGCCGCCTGGCAGAGAGCTGAGGCCATCCGATCGGAAACTCCACCCGCTGCCGACGCTGAGCCCTCCCTGCCTGCTGTCAAGGAAGAGGCGGCTCAGACCAAAACGGCCGAGATGGAGCGAGTAGAGCAGGGAGATCAGGAGACTCCGCAAAGGGGGGGAAAATGTCCCGCCGAGAAAGAAGCCGTGTCTGCTGAAGAGTAAGTCGATAAACGGCCTCGCATTGAGGAATTGGATTTGGTTGTTCCATTCACTGTTCAACTGAAGATAAGGAATATGCTGATTTCCTCTGATGCATCGGCCTTGAAGGACCTGGCTGTGGCCTTGAGCATGGCCTCTTCAGTCTCCCTACCGGTTGACAGAGCCACATTTCGGGCGGAACCAGATCTACTGTCAATTGCATTAGCCGCTTAGTCGGCCTTATTGGTACATGCTTTATATGCAGTCTTCCACCTAAGTACATATATATTTTTATTTTAATCATTATTATTTTTTAACTTTATTTTCTTATTTTGCAGATGGTGGGCAAGATAGCCGAAATAGGCCGCCGTCAACATGACGCTATAGAGTAGATTAGCTTGCTGAAAGCCGAAGTTGAAAATGAAAGAAACAAGGCTGTGGAAGCCTTTCAAAGGGCCGATTTCGAAGCGGCAAAAGCGGCGAAGGAACGTGCGAGGGCCGACTCTGAGGCCAAGAGCGCGAGGAATTCCGACCAGCTAAGGTTGGTCGCCGAAGACAAGGCAAAAGTGAGTAAAGATGCCCTCCGGTTAGCCAAGGAGGTGATTGCCAAATTGTAAGTCGACTTGGAAAAATCAAAGAACGCGAAGGAAAAAGCCGACTCTGAGTTTTCCAAAGCGTTCCAGGTTGGACAAGACGCCGCCTTAGAGAATTATGTGGAGGAAGTCCCCAAATTCAAGAATCGGGGCTTCAAACATGGCTGGCTTAAAGCCCTTGCTGCCGCGAATGTGACATTGGCCCAGCCGATTTTGTTCGAGCAGGTGGACGTTGAGCCGCTGGAGTTTGACCTTGAGGATTGAGTAGGGTGACATTTTGATTTTTGTTAGGCATCTTCCATGCATGTTAGTAACTTTTTGTTTAGTAGATTTCTGTTAGTTTAAGGTAATTTTCATGTATAAAATGGCTACTATTTGTACTCAATTTATTAATGAAAATTTCCTTTGCTTTTCACTATTATCTGTACTCAATTTTTGTTATTAATGAATATTGTTGCTTTTTACTACTGTGGATAAAATAACTGTTGTCTACTGTGCTTGCTAGCTATCGATCCAATAGGATGTAGGATTATGAGATGATTGAATTAAACATCCCATTGAATAGCTGCCGATTAGATAACAGTGTATCGGCTCAAGGCCTCGTTGTCTGGCCGATTAGGTTAATGAATTTGCCCTTGCCCCAGCCAATGCTTGAACTGGAACGCCGAATGCCATTAGTTCATGGATTGGCTGTGGCATATGAGTAAATCAGCATCGGGCTTAGATATTTGGCCGATTAGATTAATAAATCTGCCCTTGCCCCAGCCACTGCTTGAACTAGAACGCCGAATGCCACTAGTTCACGGAGTGGCTGTGGCACATGAGTAAATGGGCGCTGGGCTTAGATATTTGACCGATTAGATTAATAAATCTGCCATTGCCCCAACCAATGCTTGAACTGGAACGCCGAATGCCACTAGTTTACGGAGTGGCTGTGGCACATGAGTAAATCGGCGCTGAGCTTTTGAAGTTTGGCCGATTAGATTAATAAATCTGCCCATGCCCCAGCCAATGCTTGAACTGGAACGCCAAATGTCATTAGTTCATGGAGTGGCTGTGGCACATGAGTAAATCGGTGCCGGGCTTTTGAAGTTTAGCATTAATGAGATTGCTTCGGGGGTGCTGCACCTGTAAGGAATAAATGGGGTGAGTGCTTCATGCGTGTAGGTCCCATTAGTGTGTTCAGACTCAATTCAAACCAGTCTTTCGAGGAAGGTTAGATAAGTGTGAATGTCAAATAGACTATTCTTCAACAGTAGAGGAGAATGGAGGACATTGGCTGAGCTAGATACAGAGATGAATTGTAGTGGCGAGCCCATGCGCACGGGAAGTAGGACGTCGAGGGAGCGGGAAAAATGTCAGTCCCCACGTCGTCGAAGTAGGTCACCCAGAAGAGAAAAATAGCAACGGGGCAACTCCCCTCTACCGCGACCGAGAGGCGAATCCGGTGCGACACCACGCCCTTTGAGTTTTGTAGTTTTTTTGGGGAATAAATTGATGACGGAAGCGCATTCAATTGTTCACGATCCAAGCGTGGCAGTTGAGTTCACTCGACAGATTTTTCCACCAGAAGTCCAGCAGTCGATGGTCGGTCGATAGGATTTTGAAGTGTTTCGGGAGGGCGTCCATGGAGCAGTGAAAAGGCTGTATATCGCCAATGAAATCGGCATGCGTCTACGTGTTGTGCGGCAGGAGATAGAGTAGAAGAATGAACGCATTCGAAACTTGGAAGCTCACGCGGAGAAGGCTGAGCGTGAACAAAAGAAAGCCAAAACTGCCGAGACACATTCGGTCGGCCAATCTAACCCGATCGTGGAGGAAAGGGTGATCCAACGGCTAATAAGTCATACGATTGGCGATCGAGATACGGAAAGCATGTTTGTATTAGAGACTGCAAAGACCAGGGCTTATGAACAAGGCTTCCACGATGGCCAAAAAGTCGGGATAGACAAAACCAAGGAAAAACTCGCCGAGGAGGTCTGCCGATGCGAGAATCGTGGATTCAAGCACGGGTGGATCAAGGCGCTACAGGCCCTCCGTAAAACAAGTGTTGATTCGGCTTCGCTGCTATATCACGGTAATCATTTTCCCTTCGCGGCCTTCGAAGTCGAGAAGAGTGATAATGAGGGAGATGCCAAATTAAAATAGACATTGTAACGCTCCTACGTAGATGGAGAGCGAATTATGTATTTGTCAATTAATTTAATGAAACATTTTATTTTAAATGTTTACATGTTGTTTCAATTTATGTTTTAACATATTATCGATCATCTTCCATTTTTCATCTACTGCGTGTATGCTTGTTAATCATAAATATATGAAAAGCGTGCCAAATTAGGAGGATCCGAATTCGGAGGCTTCTAACTTGGCCGATCGTGAATTCCACGAGGGGCGTTCTGAATGCGGAGGCTTACTCGGCCCAAACGTGTCACGCATTGATGGGGCTTCGAATTTGGAGACTTATTTTGGCCAATCGTGGTGTTCGCGAAGGGCGCTTTGAATCCGGAGGCTTAATCGGCCCAAAAGTGTCATGCATTGATGGGGCTCCGAATTCGGAGACTTTTATCTTGGCCAATCGTGATATCCACAAAAGGTGCTTCAAATACGGAGGCTTAATCGGCCCAAAAGTGTCATGCACTGAAGGGGCTCCGAATTCAGAGACTTTTATCTTGGCCAATCGTGATATCCACGAAGGGCGCTCCGAATCCGGAGGTTTAATCGGCCCAAAAGTGTCATGCACTGAAGGGCTCCGAATTCGGAGACTTTATCTTGGCCAATCGTGATAGCCACGAAGGGCGCTCCAAATCCGGAGGCTTAATCGGCCCAAAAGTGTCATGCACTGATAGGGCTCCGAATTTGGAGACTTTTATCTTGGCCAATCGTGATATCCACGAAGGGCACTCCGTATCCGGTGGTTTAATCGGCCCAAAAGTGTCATGCACTGATGGGGCTCCGAATTCGGAGACTTTTATCTTGGCCAATCATGATAGCCACGAAGGGCGCTCCGAATTCAGAGGCTTAATCGGCCCAAAAGTGTCATGCACTAAAGGGGCTCCGAATTTGGAGACTTTTATCTTGGCCAATCGTGATATCCACGAAGGGCGCTCCGAATCCGGAGGCTTAATCGGCCCAAAAGTGTCATGCACTGATGGGGCTCCGAATTCGGAGACTTTTATCTTGGCCAATCGTGATATCCACGAAGGGCGCTCCGAATCCGGAGGCTTAATCGGCTCAAAGGTGTCATGCACTGATGGGGCTTCGAATTCGGAGACTTTTATCTTGGCCAATTGTGATATCCACGAAGGGCGCTCCGAATCTGGAGGCTTAATCGGCCTAAAAATGTCATGCACTGATAGGGCTTCGAATTCGGAGACTTTTATCTTGGCCAATCGTGATATCCATGAAGGGCGCTTCGAATCCAGAGGCTTAACTGGCCCAAAAGTGTCATGCACTGAAGGGGCTCCGAATTCAAAGGCTTTTATCTTGGCCAATCGTGATATCTACGAAGAGCACTTCCAATTCGGAGGCTTAATCGGCCCAAAAGTGTCATGCACTGATGGGGCTCCGAATTCGGAGACTTTTATCTTGGCCAATCGTGAGATCCACGAAGGGCGCTTTGAATCTGGAGGCTTAATCGGAAGACTTTTGATTTAACGAACTGAATTTCGCAATGAGAAAATAAGAGACTTTGCATTACAAAAGTGAAATTTGTACATGGTGAACATGCAAAACAAGTATCATGCCCCACAAGTCGGGTTAATGATAGAATTTATGTAGATGCGTGGAATTCCAAGGGCGTGGCAGATTTCACCCCGACATGTCTTTGAGCCGATAAGCC
The DNA here is from genome assembly GCA_030407325.1 of Camellia japonica. Lineage (NCBI taxonomy): Eukaryota > Viridiplantae > Streptophyta > Magnoliopsida > Ericales > Theaceae > Camellia > Camellia japonica. The sequence goes on along the minus strand of JAPPVO010000029.1, from coordinate 111,197,968 downwards.
CTTGTGCCGGCGATTGACTTAATTTGATAGGGGCCGTCCTAGTTGGAACCTAACTTTTCGTCGGCGGGGTTCTTAGTAGCAGGAAGAACTTTCTTCAGAACTAGTTCTCCAGGTATATAACTTCGCAGCTACACACGTTGATTGTATGATTTAGCGAGCTGTTGTTGATACCGTGCCATAGACGCGAGGGCTCGGTCTCGTCGTTCTTCAATCAAAGTTAGATCCAAAGCTAGCATCATGTCATTACGGCCCAAGTGGAAGACCTTCGTTTTCAGAGTGGGTAAACCGATCTCTAGGGGGATAATTGCCTGAGTTCCAAAGCACAGGGCGAACGGCGTTTCTCCAGTTGATCGCCTTGGTGTAGTGCGATGATCCCACAATACACTAGGGAGCTCTTCAACCCACTTTCCTTTAGCTTTCTCCAACCATTTTTTGATGTAGTCCAAAATGGCTTTGTTAGAGGCTTTAGCTTGACCATTGCTCTGTGGATAAGCCAAGGTGGAGAAATAGGACCGAATACCATACTGGCTGCACAATTCTCGGTAGACGCCGCAATCAAACTGGGTGTCATTGTTTGAAATAAGTGCTCTTAGAATGCCGAATCGTGTTATGATATTTCTCCATACAAAATGCTTCACATCAGTATCTCGAATATGCATTAGTGCCTCCGCTTTGACCTATTTTGTGAAGTAATCTGTTGCGACAATCAAAAATCGCTTGTTGCCCGGGGCACGAGGTAATGGTCCGACGATGTCTAGTCCCCATGGGCGAACGGCCAAGGACTGGTTATAGAGCTTAATTCTTCAGCAGGCAAATGGGTTAAAGGGGAGAACTTCTGGCACTGTTTACATTTCTTGACGTAACACTCGGCATCAACTCTCATTGTCGGCCAATAATACCCCTGTGTTACAGCTTGATGAGCCAAAGAGCGTTCGCCAGAATGGGCCCCACAACTACCTTCATGTATTTCAGTCAGGAGTTCCTCGACTTTATCTGGATGAACGCATTCTAGGTATGGACCAGAAAGGGATTTCTTGTAGAGCTTTCCTTGTGGATCTAAGTAATATCGCGGGGATTTGTTTCGCAGCTTGTGTGCTTCTTTCTTGTCGGTCGAGAGCTGTTCGGAAGATGGGAATGCGGCGATAGGGTCCATCCAACTCGGACTTGATTCTATGACATTAATCTGAACTGACTCCGAGGAGGCAATGCTTGGCTTAGGGATGAATCCTACCTCAATTGTCCGTTTAATTTCTGAGTTGATGGCGGAGGCTAGGCAAGCCAGGGCATCGGCGTGTGTGTTCTGATCCCAAGTTATTTGATTTAGTTCATGATGGTCTTATTTTGCTAACAAGGAATTCACTGTTTTCATGTAAGCTGCCATTCGATCATTTTTAGCTGCGTATTCCCCTTTCAATTGGTTGATGACTAGCTTTGAGTTGCAGAAGACAAGCAGTCGCCGAGCACCAAGTAGAAGTGCGTTCTGTAAACCGGTTAACAATGCTTCGTATTCGGCCTCATTGTTTGATGCTTCAAAGCCCAGATTGACCGCTTGCTCGATTATTGCCCCGTCGGGAGCCATGATCACTACGCCCGCCCCACTGCCACATTAGTTGGATGACCCGTCACAATACAATTGCCAAATGTCCCCAACATAAATTCTCCAGTTCGGCTTAGGTTAAATTTGATCATACTTAAAATCGGCGAGGCCTCCAGTGAATTCGGCCACAAAGTCGGCGAGCACTTGCCCCTTGATTGAGGTCCTAGGCAGAAATTGAATATCGTACTGGCCGAGTTCGAGAGCCCACTTTGAAACACGCCTTGATGCTTCCGTACTACGAAGTACTGACCGGAGGGGGTAGTCCGTTTGTACCCCAATGGTATGCCCTTGAAAGTAGTGCATCAGTTTTCTTGCTGCCATGACGAGAGCAAGAATGAGTTTCTCCAATGGAAGGTATCATGTTTCGGCATCAACCATTGCTTTGCTCACATAATAAACTGGCCGCTGCTCCCCGTGTTCTTCTTTTATCAGTACGGCACTAATAGCCCGGTCGGAAACTGCCAGATATAAAATGAGCGGATCACCTGCCGAAGGTGTTGTTAAGAGAGGAACTGATCGGAGGTAAGTCTTCAAACCATTCAAGGTGGTTTCACACTCGGAGGTCCATTCAAAAGCCTTACCCTGTCGAAGGGTATGAAAGAATTGTCGGCAGCAATCTGTGGAATGACTGATGAACCTGTTGAGTGCAGCGGCCATCCCCATTAGCTTTTGAACCTTTTGACTGACCGGGGAGAGCCGAGTTCTAGGATTGCTATGATTTGCCTCGGGTTGGCTTCAATTCCACGGTAGTTAACAATGAAGCCAAGGAATTTTCCGGATCCAATCCCAAATGCACATTTGGAGGCGTTCAGCTTCATTTTGTACTTGCGTAGAATGCTGAATGTCTCTTCTAGATCGGCTAGGTGAGTTTGCTCTTCTTTGGACTTGACCACCATATCGTTAATATACACTTCCATAGTACGGCCGAGTTGCTCCTTGAACATGGCAGTGACTAGTCTTTGGTAAGTTACCCCCGCATTCTTTAGCCTGAAAGGCATAACCTTATAGCAATAGGTTTCTCTTGGGGTGAGGAATGCAGTTTTGTCCTGATCCTCCGGATACATGGCAATTTGATGGTAGCCTCTATAGTCATCCAGGAAGCTCATACGTTGATGATGTGTCGTGGTATCTACGAGTTGGTTTATTCTGGGGAGGGGAAAGCAATCATTGGGACAAGCTTTGTTTAAGTCTGTGAAATCCACACAAACACGCCAAGTCCCATTTTTCTTCTTTACAACCACAGTATTCGACAGCCATGTGGGATAGGCCACTTCCCGGATCACCCTGGCATCAAACAACCGGTCAACTTCTTCAACAACGACTGCAGTGTGTTCCGCGGCAGATCGCCGGCTTTTCTGAATAATCGGTTTACATTTGGGGTCAACGTTTAAACGGTGTTGAGAAACAGATGGATCCACCCTTGGCATTTCGTACAGCGACCACGCGAATACATCAAGGTTGCTGAGTAAGAAGGAAACTAGCTGCTGCCTATCGACTTTATTTAGGGTAGCGCCAACCATGAAGAACTTGTCAGGATTCTCGTCAATTTCAACTCGATCTAGGGCCTCGGTTGCCTTTTCACTTGGGAGCCGCCCAATATCGTCGAGGCTCTCGCGATCCGGCACCTCAATAGAATTCACTTCCAGCTCTCTTGGTGTTTTTGCGGCAAGAAGATAACATGCTTGTGCCGATTTCTGGGAACCATGAATTTGTTCAATGTCGCGTTCAGTTAGGAAGCGAAGTAGTTGATGATAGGTGCTTGGCACGGCCTGCATGGTATGTAGCCAAGTTCGTCCCATGATGAGATTATACGGTGAAGGAAGCTTGACAACCAAAAATTCCACATCCACTGATCGGGAGCCCACTCGGATTGGAAGCATGATTTTGCCTAACGGATATTCCGGATTAGCGTTGAAGCCGAATAATGGATAATAAGCTGGGGATAGGTCCGACTCAGTGAGGACGAGTTTGATGAAGGTCTTGTAGTACATAACTTCCGAAGTGCTCCCCTAGTCAATCAGAACACGTTCAACGGTGAATCGGTTTACGCGTAGTTCGATGACCAAGGGATCGATGTGGGGGAGTGTTACACCAGCCAAATCTGAATCATCGAAAGTAATACTTGTAGCTTTATGGGGCCGTTTCGCTGGAGTAATTTGCTTATGGGGATTAGGATGCGACTGAATTGTGTGTGCGGCGGATGTTGTGTGTATCATATGGATTACGCCGATCGGAGGTGAATCCTGCCGTAAAGCAACTGTTTTGGTTGAGTTGTTCTTTCGGACGTGTTGCTTAAGCCGACCCTCTTGTACCAACTCCTGAAGGTGATCTTTCAAAGCATAGCAGCTGTCTGTATCATGACCGTGGTCTTTGTGATATTCGCACTGCCTATCCCGTCTCCTCGTGTCGGGAGGTCCTACCATCTTGGGTGGCCATTTGAAGAATGGCAGATGCTGAACTTTAGACATTACCGTGCTGATTGGCTCTAACAACTCCGTATATTTCTTGTCCGTGCGCCTTATGCGCCTGCTATCCACTTGAAGTTGTTCATTAGCCCGGTGTGGACATTGGTCATTTGATCGGCGTGAATCTCATCTTTTGTCTCATTTAGTCCGATTTCGTGGTTCAGGGCTCCGTGATGGTACAGAATTTATCGGCTGAACGATTTCAAACGGGGGCCGTCTTGTTGGCCTTGTGCCTGGCTTTGACCCGCAAAGCGTCATCTTCTACTTTGCAGTATTCCTCGACTTTCTTCATTAACGACCAGACTATTTTAGGGGGCCTTCTGGTCAAGGAACTGCGGAGGGCACTATCAGGATAAAACCCCATTTTAAAGGCGGTGATGGCCATGGAGTCATTGCAGGCATCATCTTTGAGATTAAAGCATTCCCAATAGCGCGCAGAATACGCACGTAAGGATTCCCCTGGTTGGATTTGCATTGCCCAGAGAGAATCGGCTTGCTTCGCTGGACCCCATTGGTAATGAACCTTGCCCTAAAGGATTTTTGGAGTTGATGGAAGCTCTTAATCGATGCCGATTCCAACTTATAATACCATTTGACGGCCAATGGTCCCAAATTGCTCGAAAATATTCGGCACATGAGGGCCTCGTCTGCATGTAGCGTCATGGCTTGCTTATAATGACGGATGTGATCAGTGGGATCTGATTTCCTATCGTATAGGGTGAACGATAGAGCTTTGAACTTTTTGGGTAGTACTGCCCTTGCAATCCGTCGCACAAATGGGTCATGTTGATCCTCTTCATCTGAATCATTTCTTCTTCGCTTATTCCGTGCACGCGGACTTCCTTCAGAAGAGGTGAAGATTTTGACTAGTCCATTCCTTGCAGGTTCTGGGGATGATGAGTCAGAATCACTACCACTATTGTGTCTCCGAACTCGAGGTTGTCGACCATCCTTTCTCAAAGGTCGGCCCGGGTCTTGGCGTGTAGCTTGTTGGGATTTTTCCACCTTCAAGGCCAAATCTTGTCGAAGGCGTTCGTTTTCAGCCATCATGTTTTCTAACCCCTGTTCGTTTTGCCTCGCTTGATCCATAATCGCTTGCATTGTCTCATGCGCTAAAGTCGAAGGTGAGTCGAAGTTCAAGGCCCTTCGTGCGGTAATATTCTCTGGTCCAAGCATATTGCTTGGAGTGGTATCATCTCGTGGTGTAAGGTCGTCAGCGACTACCGGAGGATCTTTCGTCACGCCCGCCATGGATATGCTGGAGTATTCTCACAGACAGCACCAATTGTGGAGAAGTGGTTTGGAAATACTCTTTGAATCATGTTGGACGCTCGTAATCCTCAGCTAGTCACCTGAAAAGGAATGAACACTCCGGTCGGGGGTGCTGGAATTAGCACTCCGACGGATAAGTCAGTGTATGCTCTCTTGGTTACTTCTAAATTAAGTTTTCTGGATTTGTTCTCACGTACCTCTCTTTGGTTGATTTTCCTCTATTTGTGTTTTTCTCTGGGCCTCAGGGTTGAGCCCACCTTTAATCCACTGTGAAATTATTTACTCGGCTCCTTCTATTGTAAACCAATCTCCACTCGGCTCCTCGCTCAACTGGTTTCATGGCCGACTAGGATACTTCTGAATTTATATAAGATGAGGCTGAATACAATGTATATATCTCGATCCTCTAAGTTTACATTCGGCCTCCATGCATCCCCTAATATCTGGCTCCCACAGTAAGCATGTAAACAAAAGGGAGAAAGAAATGGGGGTTGGAAGACAAACAAATATTACAAGTGTTACAAATTGGCCCTCGCACAAGAGGGTCCGAATGAATGTCCTAATTAAACTAATTATTATAAACACCAAATTTAATTAAATTTAACTAGCTATTATATGTTCGAATGAAGTTAACTAGTTGATTACACACATACTAATATTAAAGTACTAAATTAATGAACTTGAACAGGAAACGAGGAACCGCATGCGCACAACTGAGAATATCCTCCCGGAAACCTCTCTATTTCTTGCCAAAATCTGTTTTGTTTGCAGTCATAAAATTATTCTGTTTCAGCCTCAGATTCTGCTCTATTTTGCTGTGAAAATGACATTGCCTGTACAAAAAGGGTGGCCGGCCGGCCTTGAAAAGTGGTTGGTCGTACAGAGAGATGGCCAGTCGGCCACTATTTTTGGGTATCGCCCTGCTGCCACAGAATTGAAACAGAGTAAAAACAAAGTGTTTCCAGGAGATACTTATCCTCTTTGCCCTTCCTTATCATGAAGATGATCAAGGAAGGAGTAGATTCGATTCACAAATCATCAATTGTTGCACATTTGTTGCTTGATGATCTATGAACCGATAGGACAAAAGCTCAATGAAATGAAACAAAAGATGAACAAAACCTCCTCCCTATAGAAAGTTGATTATGCCTTGAGCAACAATCTACCGTTGGATGCAACTCCTAATCAAAGAAATAAATAAAGGAGGGAGATTGCAAAGGTGATTATGGAAAGGTGATCACAATGGTATGAACATATATGAAAGGTACAAAACGATGAAAAAAAAAGACTATCAACTCAAATGGATTGGAAGCTAGAGCCTATGCACCAATCCATGAGGACTTACAACAACATATCAATAGTATTCAAAGCATAATTTAACACACAAATCAACACTGAAACAACATAAAAAAAAGTGTTGAAAATTGAATTTTTGAGATGGAAAAAGTGAGTAAAAGTGGGCTAAGGCCAATGAGTCTTACCCAACTAACAAACCTAGGGAAGGATGACTAACCCCTCCTCTTTTTTGTGACTTAAAATCACATATTTAAGTTTAAAAACACTCTGAAGAATAGTGTGAAAAAGCAAAGAAAAGAGATAGGAAAAGATGGTACAAAAGCTTAAAGATTACCCTTTAAAGAGAGGATGCTCTTCTAGTTCACAAACCACAAGTTGAATACTCTCAAGAGCTGAAATTTGTGTCCAAGAATCTCAGCAAAAGGCCTCTAGTTTTGTCTTAGGCAGTGTATGTGTAGTGTATGTATATTGCAAGAGAGAAAGGTAGTGTGTTGGACAAGTTTTGGCACTTGAAGAAATTTTCTAACCCTAAACCATGAGGGGTGGTTATGTATTTATAGAAAAACACCTTCTCACATCGAAAATATTTGTAATGAGACAGCTGGTGCAAGGCATGCATATGGGGACAACTGGCTGTCAAAAATATCTGTTTGTTGGGAAACATGGTTGGCCGGCCATGAAGGAGGACGATCGGCCAACCAAAAATGGCTTGCTAGCCACTTGTTGGCCAGAAGGTCTCTGAGTGGTTAGGCTAGAAAAAAATAGGTTTTGGTCTAAAGGGGATGCAAGGTTTAGGTTCAGGAACTCAAAAATTGAGGCCTTTTGCTGAAAAAAATTGAATGATTATACAGCTTATCATTATTTCATCACTGAGCGTTCAAAGTGAGGTGCCCAAGTCTTATGGGCTGTCAAAATGGGGTGTCTACAGTTGCCCCTCTTTGACAAAGATCGAAGTCATGAAATGACGTGAGTGAATGTCAAAGCTCGAAGATAACCCATTTGACAAAGCTGCAAGACTTGGGCAAGCAATCAAAATGTAAATGCAATTCAAAAACTTGAAAATTGACAACGTATCCTTTTGTAAGGAATCAAATCAGCGTAGTTCATGGGCAAGATGCAAATGATATGCACAAGACTACACTTAAAAACTAGACTTACATGCTTCGCGAAGCCGGTTATTTTTGAAAATCCATGATCATGCAAGACAATGTGATGATGACAGCATATAAATGAAAAGCCTCAAAATAAATCTAACCGTGCCTCACACGGAAAGGGGTAAGTAAACAACAATTCGAAGCACGTTTCACGTGAAATGAGGAAAGGCGGTGCAACCAACGGGCGTATCTCACCTTACTTCAAATAGAGAGATGAAAGGTTTTAAACGGGTAAAAGATGGGAGCCAACTATGTATTACGTAGAAGGGACAAAAGGTACAAGCCAAATAACACTTACGTGATCAGGGTGAAGGGATGCAAACCAAACTACGCTTCGCGTAGAAAGGGTAAAAGCTCCATCCCAAATTACGCTTTGCGTAGAAAGGGTGAAGGATGCAAGCCAAACTATGCTTCGCGCAGAAAGGGTAGAGGGTGCAAGCCAAACTATGCTTCGTGAAGAAAGGGAAAAAGCTTCATGCCAAACTATGCTTCGCGCAGAAAGGGTGGATGGTGCAAGCCAAACTACGATTCGCGTAGAAAGGGGAAAAGCTCCATGCCAAACTACAGTTTGCGCAAAAAGGGTGAGGGGTGGAAGACAAACTGCCCTTCGCGCAAAAAGGGGAAATCCCCACGCCAAACTACGCTTGCAAGCCAAACTACGCTTCGCACAGAAAAGGAAAAAGCTCCATGCCAAACTACGCTTCGCGCAGAAAGGATTGAGGGTGCAAACCAAATCACATTCATGTGATAAGGGTAAGGGGTATAACCTAAATCATACTCACGTGATAAGGGGAGGAGTACAATCCAAATCACACTCATGTGATAGGGGAAGGGGTATAAGCCAAATCACACTCACGTGATAAGGAGAAGGGTACAAACTAAATCACACTCATGTGATAAGGGGAGGGGTATAAGCCAAATCACACTCATGTGATAAGGGTGAATACAAAAAAGTATGATGCACATGGATGCTACATAATTGCTATAATTGATATGAAATATTATGCGATGCATGTTCCATGCAATGTAATAGAAAAGATGCACAAATGTGGCGCTATCGAAAGCACCTCATAGGGAAAGTGGCATGGAACACCCTATTGTGCATAGGGATATGCCATTACATGCCCCAAGATAAAATCCTCTCGGGATTACGTCTTATACGTCATGAGGAGAGAAAACCGCTCAGGAACATGTTTCACACGTCTTGAGAAAAGAAAACCACTCGAGAATGTGCTTCATACATCCTGAGATAAGCTCAGGGGACCACGATCCTGAAACACGCTCCGCCGTGAAAGGATGAATGATACAATGAAATGATGTAAATCGATGCAATGAGTGCAGTGATCAATATAACAATGTAGAGGATGATGTTTTTTAGGTACGATGTAAAGTAAAGCAGTGTTTTTAGCAAAACACCTCATAGAGAACTCCATTTCATTTCCAACTTATAGTTCAGAAGTCCTCAAGCGCTCAAAAAAGGATAAAACTTGCTCAGGTTTGAGTTCGAGGTACTTTCACACTTCGGAGAAATGACGGGACTCAGAATGGTGCAGCCGGAACACAATCTCGGGACTTTCTGAAGTTAAACCAACCTCAAACACTTCAATTTTCCTTCTCAAGATGAATACAGGACTCTCTATGCACCAAATAAATAGGATATTAGCAAGAAATACATCTGGACCACATAAGGAGTCGGCTAGCCAAAAGAAGGGGCAGGCCGGTCAAACAGTTGGACGGCCGACCACCTGTGCTAACAGTGGGGCAGTTTCGAGTTGTCGGTCCATGGCTCATTAAAAACATGCTTTTGGCTCATTTTTCACACACACCCAAGGACGAAATCACTCTCCTTCTCTCTTTAGGTGTTCTTTCTCTCTAGATTTTCACCATACGCCCCGTTACCCAACGATCCACACAAACTTTTTTCGCGAAACCCATTTGGCCCTCTATGTTTTGAAATGATTGGATTTTGTTTTGGTCAAGTTTTTGGGGTTTTCATTGTTCTTGGCTCATTCTTACGGGTTTTTCTTGGCCTTTGGTAATTACTCCTGGGTTTTGACTTTTTTCTCTCTCATAGGGTTTGGTTTTTGGTATTTTCTCACCTATTTCTCTCATTTTCTCTCATTGTTCTCTTATCATCCACTACTATCTCCATGGCGGACAATATTCCACATGATGGTGCCTCTCTCGAGGTACACGTGCTTCCACCTGCTGAGGGTGTTGAGGAGCCGATGATCAAGGAGGCTGGCAAGACAGCAGAGGACATTGTCGCCGATATTGCCACGGAGGAGATCTATCCTCCAGAGCCTGAGCTCAAGCTACTACTGTTGAGGGTGAGGCCATTTGACCCTGCCACCTACCATCCACGCACTCATGCGATGCTCCTGGAGGCATGCTGCGATTCAAGGACTTCGCCCAACGCCCGAGGATTTTCTTTTGAGGGAGCGTGCCTCTCATCTCTCCCATGATGTTGCTGAGGTAAGAACCTTTCTTTCATGTACTTTTCTTGTTTTGCCATTTTATTACAGTCTTTCTTTCTATTATGCATCTGACACATTTGACTTTCATCATAGGGTGATGCTCTCACTTGAAGGGGCTGTAGAGCCATGACTGTGAGAGATTGGTACCAGGAGCTCCCCGCTCGAGTCCAAGAACTAGTTGACGAGGCAGGCTTTGGCCTATTCTATTCTGGGCTTGCACGACTATAGGCCAGTCGAGCTTTACTTAGTGCTTTGGTAGAGAGGTGGTAGGACACCACCGGCTCCTTCTATTTCTCCTCCACGCGGGAGATAACGATGACCCTGTATAACTTCTCTATGATCATGGGATTACGAGTAGGGGGGTGATCTGATCACCTTCGACATCGACATGGGCTAGTAGGTGGCATACTCTGACAACTAAGACAACTGTGAATTCCTTGTTTGTAGGTGGCCTGGCAGCCGTGGACGGCGATGCCGATGAGGACGATGGATGAGTACACCAGGTCTTGGGACACCTTCATGTTGTGGATCTTACTAGATGGTCCTTTTTGCAGAACTTGGTATCTAGGGGAGAGGTTCGTACACCAGACCCTAGGTCTACCAGCTTCTGTCATTCCTGTTCCTCCCCTTGCATCGATGAGGACAACTGATAGTCTACCTGTCGAGGCCATCGTTCAGTTTATGGCGGGGCAAGATGCCGATCTTTTCCGAGGGGTTGGGGATTACATCGCCTTCATTTGGACCCATCTTATGCCACCCCTGACTGGAGCTCACGCGCGAGGCGCTATAGATGCACCCGCTGCCTGGGGTGCTGCTCATGAGGCTGAGCCTGATGTTAGAGGGTCTGCCCCTGCTGTACATATAGTAGGTTTGCCTGTGATCCGGGCCACGATCACATATTGGCGGTCGAGCGAGATGGCGCACCAAATCCCAGTTGATTATCTAGAGGAGCGAGAGTACGTGAGAGATCCTAACGTGCAACAAGTATGTACTTTGTTTTTGCAGTTTGTGTTTCACATTCCCTTTTTTGTATACTGATGCCCAAATTGACTTGTAGGTGTCTATGGAGTATGTTGACGGCCTTCTTCAGTTCGTTGACTCTCTGGTCCAGATAGTGTGGCGAAGGAAGGCCCTACTTGCTTATCACGATCATCAGGTACTCTACTTTTCTCATTTATCTAATTGCTCCGATTCTCTTCTTACCATACTCATACTGATTCTACACTAAACTGTACTGATACTCTGTTTCTTGCTCTCAGCCTTCGCCTGCACTGGTGACATCGGTGGCACCTGCGGCACCTCCTCTGGTGGCGGGGAGGAGAGGTAGACAGGCTCCTGCGCGCGGCAAGGGCGAGGGTAGAGGTTGGGGCAGATGATGGGGTGCCTAGAGTCAGAGCGAGAAGTCTTAGGCCCATGAAACTTCCTCATACTTGGAGCTGATTTTGAGCGGAGATGATACCGAGACCGGCAGTACCGAGGAGATGGTGAGTGGGCACTCCGAGTCCAGGAGCGAGGAGGATGAGGCTGGCTCTGAGTCAGGGAGCAAAGAGGATGATGTCGGTTCTGAGTCTCACTTCTCCGATGACAGCAGCGCCGGTGGTGACAGTGCTTCTGAGTTCCCTCCTCAGAAGAGGACGAAGGGGGCCTCTTGACGCTTTTGATGTAACTGGCACTGACTTTTGTATTCTTTTACTCTTTTCTTTTGCTTTGGTAGTTTAGAACTTTGTATAGCTTTAGATAGGTCTGTTACTTTTTTCTTTGAACACTTGTATTTTCTTTTTATAAAAACTATGATCGGGGTCGAGCCCTACAATTTTATAAAAAAAAAAGAGTTTGTTTTGCACAGTACCTCGAAAATGGCACCACACTTGCATAGAATTGTAACTGAATTCGAAATTGAAAATGTTTATACTTGAATGATGTTCGTAACTAGATATTGAGCCTATAACTGACCAAAATACAACTCAATAAAGGAAAAACAACTTAACCACGACTATTTATACTTACTAGAACAAAAAGGGACCAACATAACGCCGTTGCCAGCTGTCTGGCCAGCTTTACTGGTCGCCTAGCCAACATAATGGACGGCCGACCAAGACCTATGTTTGGATAGCTAGCAACAGCTGTTAACCACCCACATAACCTTATTTTCTATAAAGGTCTTATCTTGCTCTTTCCTTCGACAGAACAACATCTTTTCTGCAGTTTTCTTTGAGAGAGGCTTAAGGATTAGATGACCACTTTGGATTATACAGAAAAGGTGAACTTCGCTGGTTTCGGCATGAGCGCACTTTTTTCGTTGAGTCGCACTCCGCTTTGTTTTCCATTCATTTATGTCGCTGCCCATTGTTGGAACCCGGTTACTCACGTGTTTCACTTCGGAGCACAGGAGATATGTCCAACTCTTGAAGAGTTTCAAACAATAATGGTGTCCCAACGAGATGAGGAGATTTTGGCTCAACCCCGTTTTGGCCATGCACGGGCTCTTGAACTGATGTGTGGGCTTACTTTACACGAGACTCGATCATTGGCTCATGACGGGGAGTTGGATATACCCGATTTGATTCATCGATTTTTCGACATTGGAGACAGAGGTGACCTTCTTTGGTGAGGTTGTTGTCAACATGCCCTTCGCTTATGTTTACTTGCACACTTCCTACTTGCCCCTAGTTGCAACAGAGCTAGCATTAGGTTGATCGAAGTGGCCTAACGGCTCAAGGAGGGTCAAAGTTGCATGGGCTTGGCACTAGCCAAAACCCCGATGGGTTTAGATGCCTTCCATCGACAGGAGACTTCTTAGTTTGCAGGGAGTCCACTGCTTCTCCAGGTATTGTTTTCCACCATTTCTTATTTATGATTACTCGTATCACTCGAGCACTCATTATCTATTTCCCCTTAAAGCCCTTTCCTCACATTTCTCTCAGTGTACATCTCTCTATTCTTTAATCTCTCTTCTTTTTTATCCCTTCCTAGGTGTGGTTGATGGAGAAACTGAAGGTCGTAGACCCTTGCCCCGAGTATTCAGCCAGAACCTACTTCTTTCGCCCGTGGCTAGTGGATTTTCCCACAGAGGGATTGTGGTGTGACTGGATGTGCAGCAGATTTGCGGCTGACATCACTTGGCGTTGCTCTTGGCTTAACTTGATTGAGATGGATTACAGCATGTCTCGGTAGCTGGGTATACAGTTGATTGGCCTCATGCATTGTGCGTTCTATTTTCCATTCTAGTTCAGATGCTAGTTTGGGCGCAATCAGACCCATCCAGGGAGGTGGAATACCCTGCTCCATTTCTAGTTCGTGCCTCGCACTTGGCCTAATACCTTGTTACTTGGAGGACGAGAGAGCTTTTGAGCCTTACTGCTAATTTCAGTTACGTCTTTTCTGGTGAGTGCTTGGCTTGGCTTGGCTCGGCTCGAGGATGAGACACAAGTTGGGCCATCCTTGGTTGCAGAGACTTCCGCAAGTGCGAGTAAGAGGTAGAGGACCACTACTTGACTTATCTGTGCGCTAGTTTTAATGCTTTCATTTTTTTTTTTCATTCAAGTTCTTATGATGTAAAAGCAACATTGATTTGATCAGAGAGTTGGGGAGTGTACTTATGTTGAAATCATGTAATTACAATTGTGAGCACTGAAATTTTTTCTTTTTGGTCCAAAGAATGGTCTGTGTTGCAAAAGGTAAAATTTTGAGAAAATTAACTTCATTAAAACTTTTCAAAACAATTTTCGCAAACAGTCATTACCTGACATGCATGGAATCAATCCTCAAGATGCACAGCCCCTAAATCAAAAAGATCATAACTGCGAACAACTGCATTCATCATTACTGCTTTATCTTGCAACTGGTCTTTCTGCCAAATTGAGGTAGCACAACCAAGCTAACAGATGATGAAAAAAGATGGACTGATCAAACAAATGGATAGGATAGTTGAGTTGGAGATGGTTATGGCCGAACTTCGGGATGAAGTTGCCTATGTATCCCAAAGTTGGGAATCAAGTCTTTCGTAGTCCGGTTCAGGTGCACTCGAGTATTAACTCTCTCCTTTTGTAATCTAACTTTTGCTAAGGCAGCCCTTTTGGGTTTTCAACCTTGCGAACTCTATTTTTCTTTGTTTCCAATTTTTTTGTTGTTGTAACTTTTGCCTAGGTCGGCATTCCGGGTTTTTGGCCTAGTGAGCCTCTCAAGGATAATATTTCTTCAACTTGTCCATATTGATTGGCTGTGAGAACTCCAAGCCATCCAAATCCATATGGATAATCGTTTCTCCTGACCAAATAGATTTGATGATGTAGGGACTAGTCCAATTGGGTTGGAACTTGCCCCTAGGGTCATGGATGGAAGCTCGGTTGTCCTTGAGCACCATATCCCCTTCCTTGAGGTTTTTGAATTTGAATTTTTTATTAAAGGCCCTAGCAATTCTGTGTTGATACCCTTGGATGTGATATAGTGCCTTCAACCTTCTTTCGTCAAACAACATCAATTCTTCGAACTTGCTCTGCTGCCAATCCGCCTTCGCTATCTGACACTCAGCCATAATTCTAAGTGATGGTACTTCGATCTTAATCGGCAAAACAACTTTCATCCCATACACCAAACAATATGGGTCGCCCTTGTGGATGTTCAAATTTACATTCTAAAACTCCAGAGTGCAAAAAGCAGTTTATCCGGCCAGTCTTTATAGGTCTCCACCATCTTTCGTAGGATGTTCTTGACATTCTTGTTTGCGGTTTCAACGGCTCCATTGGTCTGTGACCGATATGTTGATGACTTATGAAAAGCCACATTGTATTTCTCAAGCAAGTCCACTACCTCATTCTTGAAATGTGAGCTATTGTCCGATATGATCTCGTTTGCCATGCAGATGACGTTATTCCTTATGAATTTGGTCACATGTGACGCCTTCAACAAAGAGTATGACTACGCTTCCACCCACTTGGTAAAATAGTCGATCGCCACTAGAATGAACTCATGTCCATTTGAGCCCTTTGGCGAGACTACCTCGATGACGTCAATTCCCCAGACTGAGAAAGGCCATGGTGAAGTCATGTTGTAGAGCTTTGACGGCGGGATGTTCATGCGGTTAGCATGGATTTGACATTTGTGGCATCGCCGAAAACGTTGATACAATCCTCCTAGCCAGTATCACACTATTCATGTGTGCTCCACACTCTTCTTCGTGGATGGCCTCTATGAGACGTTTTGACTCTTCTTTTTCAACATAGAGCTTGTGCTATTAATGAGAATATAGAGTACGCCGAATGGCCGGAACGAATTGTTGACTGGCAAGTGAAACAACTGAGGAGCAAGTCCATCCCAATGGTGAAAGTGGAATGGAAAGAACACTATGGGACGGATGCTACGTGGGAAAAAAAGGATGAGATGCGACTCCGCTACCCACATTTGTTTCCCGGCGAAGGTAAAATAAGTTTGGAGGACCAAACTTCCTAAAGGGGGGAAGATTGTGATAACCCTGTTCCGTATTATGCTAATTGGTCCTTATTATGAATGTGATTATGTGTTTGATATGATTTTGTGTGCCTTTATGTGAAAATATGTGGTTTTGAATTTCTATCTGTTCACCGTAGGAATATCTGTTTGATTATCTACTTTGGAATTTAAATTGAAGGCCTTATCAGCCACAGAATCTGAAATTGATTACGCCATTGTGATTGGCATAATTTTTAGAGCCTACGGTGAAATTTAATTGAAAATTGATTCGGATCAGATTAATTAGATTAAATTAATGCTATAGTGCCCAATTATTTAATATTGGCAATTATAATTGAGGGAAATTATATAAGGGGGCACTACACACCCAATTCTCCTTTTTAGCTTCATTTGGCTGATTTTGAACTCAAGAAAAGAGAGAGGGCCGGCTAGAGAGAGAGAGAGGGAAACAATTGAAGATTTGCTCAAGAAGCTTGAATAAATTGAAGACTAACTCAAGATTTGACCATAAATTGGGGAGATTGAGCTTCTAGGTGAGCAATTGATTATGAAGTTATGAGTTTAATGTTGTAATTTATGAATTCAAAGTTGAATGATGATAAAGAGTATGAATTGAGTTGGTTTTGTAGAATTGGAAGCCAATATGTACATGCATGTAAGAAATTGCCTTGAATTTGCATATTTGAGCTTGAATTACATGGCTCATGTTAAATTTTGATCAAAGTCCATGTATTTGACCATCTCTTCATCATATAAGTTGAGAATGAGGGTTATATGTCACATGCATGTACAATTCATGGGAGTAGAAGCTTTGAATGTTTGAATTTGGTATGTTGGTAATGAGTTTGGAACAATTTGAGTCATGCATGTAAGTAATTCTTGGAATTGAGCTTCATAATGTTGTAATTTGGTGTTTATACCATGCTAGTACATGTATATGTGAAGTTTGAGCCAAAATCATGCATTTAGAGCCTTTGAAAATCAAGTTGAAGCTCAAGAACATGTTCTGAATTTTCCAGAATTTTGATGTCCGCTCGAGCGGGGAGACTGCCGCTCGAGCGTGAAATTCGTGCTCCCAGTATATTTTGCAGACATGGTTTCCGCTTGAGCGGGGAAGTTCACGCTCGAGCGGGGAGCTATGTAGACAGGCCTTTCGCTCGAGCGTCCGAGTTCGCGCTCGAGCGTGAAAATGATATAACCAGTACTTTTGCAGACCTCTTGGGTCCGTTCGAGCGGGGAAGTCCACGCTCGAGCAGGGACCCTGTTTCTGAAAATTTTGAAAAGGCATTATGTGTTTCATTTTCTGTTCTCTTTCACTTCTAAGTATTCTTAGGCATACATTGAGCATTGTAAATGAGTTAGAAGGATAAGAAAGAAGCCTACAGAGGAATATGTGAATTAAGAATGGATTGAATCGTTTGTGACCCATATGTGTTATGTGATGTGTAGGGTCAAGCTCCAGGGCAAATCAACCAACCAATCACTGTGAGTAATATCTTAATAAAGATATCTGAGATATGTCGTTTGTCCAATTGCTTATCTTCTTATGAGTCTGTTAATGTGAACGATGGACAAATGTTTGCTATACTGAAAGTTTGAATGGGCTAGAGGCCAGTTTGACATGAAAGTTTGAATGGGCCAAAGGCCAGTTTGACATGAATGAATGAATAGGCCAGAGGCCAGTCTGACATGAATGAGTAAATGGGCCAGAGGCCAGTATGATCTGAATGATAGAATGAATGGGCCAAAGGCTAGTATGATCTGAATGATAGAATGAATGGGCCAAAGACCAGTATGATCTGAATGATAGAATGAATAGGCCAGAGGCTAGTATGATATGAATGAAAGAATACATGGGCCAGAGGCCAGTCTGACATAAATGAAAGACAAATGGGCCAAAGGCCAGTTCGACATGAACGGAATGGGCCCGAGGCCGTCCGATGTGTTTGGTACCGTAGTCACTTGATCTATATCTATTTATATACTAGATAGAAATATGAATTGGGCCTAAGGCCGTCCGATGTATATTGTTCCAATGTATTCTCTTTATTTGATATTATTCACTGGGCTTTCGCTCACGCTCATTCATGTGTTTGTAGGTGAGCCAAGAGAGGTCCAGACCCAGCCTCAGTGAAGTCTGTATGGAACAACTAAGGTTTTAAAGAGTCAGCCTTGTGTCTCACGCACGAGACACGTCTTCGCCCTTTTGCCATTCTATGTTATTTTGTCATGTTGGCGAAGACTTTGGTTTGTGTTTGTATATAGTTTTGATTAGCTGGCTTAAACCCGAATGATCCTGTTTATACAGAACTTTATGTTAGTGTGTTTTCTGTTGTGAGTTATTAACATGTATATGTATGGAATGTTATGATGTGCATATAAGCACAACTCTATGGACAAAGTTTTAAATTTGCTTCCGTTTGGCCCCTTTACTCTGATGAGTTTTGTCTTATTTGGTTTGAGGCCGTAGGTAATCTCTTGATTACTGGCCGGTTATGACCTTAACCCATAGGGGCGGGTTCGGGTCGTGACACCTATCCCATACGTATTGATTAGTTGCTCCATTGAAGTACATCGTCCACGTTTCTTCTTTTACCTATAGAATGTCTTCATCTGGGAATAGATACTCTACTGCTTCATCTCCTTGCACTGGGTGGTCTGCCAGAAATTCAGTTATTGCTCTCCCTTTAATTGACTTGCATGTGACATACTTGAGGTCAAACTCGGTGAGAAGAAGCATCTAACAAGCTAACCTACCTGTAAGCACCGGTTTCTCAAAGAGATATTTGATGGGATCTAATCTCGAAACTAGAATTACGGAGTGAGCTAACAGGTAGTGTCTAAACTTCCTAATAGCCCAAACCAAAGCTAAGCAAGCTTTCTCTAAGGGAGTGTAGCGGGTCTCATAATCCAATATCTTCATGCTCATGTAATAAACGACCTTTTCCACCTTAGCTTCTGATTCTTGCGCCAACATGCATCACATGGTCAACTCTGTCACTAACAGATACATGATCAGTGGCATCCCTGGCTTTGGTGGTGACAATACAGGTGGATTCTAGAGGTACTACTTGACCTATTCGAAGGCAAACTGACATCGATCATCCTATCGAAACTTCTTTCCATTTTTCAAGAGACCAAACAGTGGTTCACAAGTCAAGGTTAATTTTGAGATAAACCGTCTTATGAATTGCATTTTCCCCAGAAAGCCCTGCACCTCCTTTTAGTCCTCGATGGTGGCATTTCTAAGATGGCCTTGATCTTGGATGGATCTACTTCAAATCCCCTCTGCATAATCAGAAATCCCAGTATTTTCCCTATAGTCACCCCAAAGGTGCATTTATGTGGGTTTAACCTTAGCCTGTATTCCTTGATCCGTTCAAAGAATTTTTCCAATGTGATGTAATGGTCTTTCCGCTCTTTGGACTTTACAATCATATCGTCTACATACACCTCGACTTCCTTATGGATCATGTCATGCAAGATTGTGGTTGCAGCTTTCTGTTATGTAACTGCAGTGTTCTTCAACCCAAAAGGCATGACTTTGTAGTAGTAAGTACCCCATGGTGTGGTGAATACAGTCTTCTTTCTGTCATCAGGCGCTATCAAGATTTGGTTATACCCCGAAAACCCATCCACGAATGATAACAAGGCATGGCCAGTGGTGAAGTCTATCGATTCGCCGATGTGTGACAATGAAAAGTCGTCATTCGGACTAGCCTTATTCAAATCCCGAAAGTCAACACAAACCCTGATTCTGTTGTCCTTCTTCGGAATCGGAACAATATTGGCCAACCAAGTAAGATACTCAGACACCATCAAGAATTCTGCGTCTATTTGCTTGGTGACCTCTTCTTTAATCTTCAGTGCCCAATCTGGACGGACTCTGCAGAGTTTCTGTTGACTGGTCGGGCCTCGGGGTCAAGAGGGATTCGGTGCTATACAATCTTAGGATCAATTCCAAGCATGTCTCCGTAGGACCATGTGAAAACATATTTGAAATCTTTTAATAAAACGATTAAACGTTCGCGCTCCTCCGAAGACAATGTGGACCCAATCTGGACTAAGCGGGGATCCTTCTCAATACCTACATTAATTGCAATGATCTCATCTATGCAAGGCTTAGCACACCTTTTCTCCTCTCAGTCAACTAAAATTTTCAAAGCCCAATGAATTTTTTCCTCTTCGTTTAAGTCAAAATTTTGAAAATTAATATCAGTGCAGCAAATTAAAGGCACAGAGAAGTAAGCAAAATCTATTACATTCCCATTAATAAAGTCAGGATCCTCTGTTACAGTCGCCTCGAAAGAAAAACTAAAAGAAGACCTAGACAGGACTTTGGCACCTGGGTTACCACCCCCAGAAATGCCAGACTCACACTCGTCAGACTGACTCGAATCTAACCCCGTACTCAATAGACTCAATGGAGTCCGATTCAGAACTGTCAATAGCGCCGTTCTCGAATTGCCAAACTAGGCATAAAGCCTCAGTTGCATCCACAATGAGACCAGTGTAATCTATCGCTGGTTTATCCTCGATCACAAAGATAGTTGGCTTGTTTGGCTTGGTTTGGTTTGGTTTTGAGAAACAAATTTTGGAGAAAATTTTCTAAAATTTTGTTTGGTTTAGTGATTTTGGAAAATATTTCCTACACATCAATCAATCACTCACTTTTTCTCTCTCCTCTCTTCTTCTTAATCACTTTTTCTCTCACACACGTCTATTCAACTACAACAAAATATCAAATCATCCCAAACTCTCATACTCTAAAACTATTTCCAAAATATACAACCAAACAAACTAAAAAAAAATAATTTAAACTCTTTCCTAAAAAATTTTCATGAAAACTTATCTCCCAAAACCAAACCAAACAAGGCCAGTAACACTATCCCCCAAGTTAACGGGCTCAACCCCGGTGTTAGAATCTGTCAGAAGGTCAGCCAATGCTATCCTCAATATTTCCTGCCCAACCCATGGCTATGGAAATCCACAGAAAGGGAAGTCTTCTCCTTGGCAAACAAAGCGTCCATTTAGGGTTCCCCTGATCAGCTTATGGACCAGCTCAAATTGTCTCCCGGCTCTTTTTGCTTTAACTCTCTCTTTCAATTCGTTTTCCTTCCTCCTCCAGTCTTCTGCGGTTGGCTCATACCCCAACCCAAAAGCATGGGGGTTATGACTTACTTCTCTGGGAACAGTATTTCATTACCTCCCACTTCTACCCAGTCCTGATCCGTGAAGGTGTCGTTGCTTGTTCATTATATAGATAGATTGGGCGCTCACATAGTTCCCCTCATCTTCTGCCATGATAGACTGCACCAGCCAGGTCTCTACCAAGGAAAAGCTAGAGAGGAACATGTTCTCTTCTCCATGCAATATTTCCAACAAAGGAGTAGTGGTTCTCAAGGGAGTATGGATTGAAAAATTTCCATAAACAGTCGCAATCCCCTCCTTGAATCGATACTTCACCAGTTGGCATACCGTTGAAGAGACAGCCCTCATTTGATGTAACCAAGGTCTACCCAAGAGTAGATTGAAAGTTGCTGGCACATCCATCACATAGAATTCAACCTCATATTCGGACGGACCAATCAGTATTTGGCTCTTAAAGGTTCCCATGACATTGCGGCTGGTATTGTCGTAAGCTTAGACGACTTGAGTCGTATGGGCGAAGTCAGCGAGCTTTAAGCTTATGGCATAAGCTGTCCTTGCCAGACATACGTTGATTGCCGAGCCAGTATCCACTTCCACTACCAGGATCCACTTCTTCCGGCTCTCCAAAGTCACATACAGAGGTTTGTTGTGGTTGGCCCCCTCAGGTGGCAACTCTTTGTCTATGAAAGACAACACTGGAGCAACATCCCCAGATGTGACCATAGACACTAGTTGGTTAGGAGTGACATCTATAGGCAGCTTGGTTTTGTTTGGCGCCTCTAGTAATGCTTGCATGTGTTCTCGGGAAGCCATCAGCAGCCCCCAAATCGAAATCTGTGCCTAGATTTTCTTAAGTTGCCTCAATACCAGGTCTTCTTTTTATCTCCTTATCTTTCATCTTCTCAGCCTCTTTCTCAAAGGGTTCTGCTTGGTCTTGTCATGTGGTTTATCTCTTCTGTGTACCATGTATTGTCAAGGGTATCGGTCATCCACCCTTCATCGGTGTAAGCAAGGCTTAGATCACTGTCCTCCTACCATTCTCCCGCAGTCATCGTCGGGTCATTGTCGGGCTCTACCCAGATTATGTTCACATTACGCCTTCCATCAGCACACTACTTCTCTTCTGTGGCTAACTTAATTTTTACCTCTCTATACTATCTAAGTTTCATTGGCATCTTTTCCCTGTCCCCGAACTCCCATTCAGGGTTTTCTACAATTTGGACATCGTCCGCCATTGACTTGACGCCTTCTTTTCTCTTTCTCCCGGGCTATTTTTCTCTGTATTTCCTCTATCCACTCCCTTTGAAGCTATTCCAATGCTCGCTCCCTTTTAGTGATAGTCATATGCTCAAACTTGCTATTCTTATCAATTTTCTCTCCTTTCGGATTCTTCTTTATTTGTTCCTCTGCGTCAAACTCCTCTTCACTGCTTAACCAACCGTGGCTAGATTTAGGCTGACTAGGATCCCACCACCCTATCTGAACAGTGTCCACATCCTATTCTTCAAAGAAATAGAGGTTCTCTAAGTCTTCCTCTATCTCTGCTAGGTCATTAAGGCCTTGTTCAGGCCAAGGGTCAAGACTTTATCCAGGCCCATTTTCTCCGATGGCGTTGATGCAGAGCGAGTCTGGTAGTATGATCGTTGGTTTTGGTTAGTCAGAAGCCACAATATATCGACTGGGATCACACTCTTCTGTAGGTGATGGCCCCTTCTCCACAGCCTGGGTATCAAACAACCCTTCTTTCGGTGAACTTCCCTTCTCTTCAGCTACTGCGGCCATAGGTTTTGGTTGGGTTGTGGGTGCTATATCTATCATGCACAAATCCATGCCTTCAAGAATAACCACCTTGGGCTTAGGCAAATGGGATGGGGTGATATATATACTGGGGCCGAAGGTAGGTGGTAGTGTATAGATGGAGTTGATATTTCTGGGTGGAGGGACATGGTTGTGGACGGGGAGTGGGCTGGTGGTCATATTTGGCTTTGAGGGTGGAGCTATGATCTTGTTGTCGATGAGATCCTAGATCTCATGACGAAGGCGATAGCAACGATCAGTTGGGTGACCATACTGTTGGTGGAAGACAAAGTATTGGGTGGGATCGGGTTTGGCTGGGAGTAGGTTAGGGAAAGGTCGAGGGTCATGGGCCTTAAGGTGCCCTTTTCCATTAGGAGTTTAAGAGCATGGGTTAGACTCATATGAAAAGGAGTAAAGGTTCTATATTGGTTTCGGACTGGACCGGTGGGTTATGAGGTTGCACCAGCGAATGGATTGGTTGTCTTAGTTGTTGTGGTCATGGTGCTAATCTCGGCAGGCCTAGGAATAGTGCCACTACTAGCATTGGTACTCCTAGTAAATGGCCCATTCGTCGATTCACTTGTTCTCTGAATAATTCCCTTATTAAAAGCGCTCTCAATTTGAACCCCTAACTCATGCAAAGCAGCGAAGGTAGATAGTGGTGTGACGATCATCCTCTGTAACATGTTTGGCTTACGGTTCTGAACTATCAATCGGACATGTTCCCTCTCTAAAGGCCTGTTTGTCATTCAGGCTGCCTTTGCTCTCCATCTAGCAACAAAGTCGATGAAGAGTACTTTGGGATTTTGAGTTGTTGCCTCCAATTCACTGATCGTTACTTTTATCAGAGTGTTGTAGGAATATTGATTAACAAATCCCTCAGATAGTTCTTTCCTATTCCGCTTAGTTGAGTCTTTGAGTTTGGCGTACTAGATGGCTGCCACGTCTGATAAGGTTCTTTCCAATAATGCCTACTTCTGAGCCCGCGTCAAGCTCATTGGTTTCAAGATATCCAAGAAGAGACAGATGTGAACAATAGGATCTCCGCTTTCATTGAATCTGTCAATGTGCGGCATTTTGAATTTCTCTGGCAACTTACCGAGGCCTCGGTATAACTATCTTCAATGTCCAGGATAGAATTGAAGCCTTGAAATTTTTTGAGCGCCTTCTCCAGCTTGGCAATTTTTATCATGGCTGGATCGATGTCATTAATGTCAAAGGGAGAAAGTCCTCCATGAGGCTATGCCAGAGGTCTGAAAGCTTGAGCTAGTGCTAACATCTCTTGGGGATCCAGGATTTGACGTTTTTCCACTAGTGGAGGTGGATCAAGATTTGGCTAGGCAGCTGGAACTGGATGCGTGGTAGATGCGGATGCCCCAGATGGGCATCGCATTTTAGCAATAGTTTGATCTTGCATAATTATTCTCTAGTTCAGCGTATCCATGGCGTGTTGAAAGGCTGTCATCATAGCCGTGACTTCTTCCGCACTTTGTGCCATTGTAGCTCTAGGCAAGTCCGATACTAGTGAACTGAGCAAGTGGGAACGAATTGACGACTGATAAGTGCTCTGTACTAGTGATAATTGCCTGGTTTTTCTCCTCCGAACAACCGGTGGGAGAGAGACTTACACTAGCTGACCGTCAATTAGATCTCAAATTTTACACAACCTACTGAAGCGAGTCCATAAAGCTTGGTGGATATCAAGTCTCTTTGAAGCTATGATTGTAAGACTACTTAGTAGAAGAAATAAAGCAATAATAAAAAATTGGACAGCACCTCGGCCTATTTTGCAACAGATATGATCACAGATGTAAGACTGTACTCCCTACTGAATTCTTCCCCACAAACTGATACCAACTGTGCCACTGATATGAAGCATTCCTGTACAGTTTCACTGTAAAGCACATACCATGTAAAGAAAGCCAAAACACCTCTATGAGTAGGGTAGGGTTACCCTGTCTTAGCTTTGGTATGATCTATGGTTTCACTACTTCAAATAGTCCGGGCAGATCCTTCGGAGCTTCTGCTTAACACGTCGGGCCTCTGGGTCAAGAGGGATCCGGTGTTGTACAATCTCAGGATCGATTCCAGGCATGTCTTCGTAGGACCACGCGAAAACATCTTTGAAATCTTTTAATAAAGCGACTAAGCGCTCGCATCCCTCAGAAGACAACGTGGACCCGATCTAGACCAGCCACGGATCCTTCTCAATACCAACTTTAATTGAGGTGATTTCATTAACCAAAGGTTTTACAAACCTCTCATGCTCTTGATCAATCAAACGTTGCAAAACCGGAGGAATTTCTTCCTCGTCGTTTTCATCAAAATTTTGAAAGTCCTGATTAATGCAATAAACTAAAGGTACAAAAAAGTACTCAAAAGCTACAGCAGCACCATTCTCATTAGTAACTTCCAGATCGTTTGATTCTTCAGTTACAACAGACTCAAAGGAAAATGAAAATGATGACCTGGATAGGACAGTGGCATCTGGGTTATCACCCCCAGGAATACTTGACTCAGACTCAGACTCAGATGAACCGGAATCTGATTCCGACTCCACAGACTTTGTGGAATCAGATTCAGGTTCACTACTTGACCTAGAACTGCTAGATAAAAAGCCCTTCTCATATTGCCAGACGAGGGAGGGTGCGTTGGATGCATCCAAAATGCTAAAAAATGGCCCACAGCCGTTTCATCCCCGATCATGGAAACTGAGAAGTTATCCTCCAAGCACTCCGGTATGATCTGAGGATCTGAGAGGAGACAAGCCATCGCTACCCCCATCTCAATTTCTGTGCTCTCGGAATCCTCCTCCTTGCACTGCTCAGCCTCAGCTGGTGGGTCTGTCTGCTCTTCGGCAATTTCATCCCTTGATAACTGAAGGTTAAAAAAGATCTCGAAGCCGGGCAAGCACCGCTTTTCTGAATTCAACCAGGGTTCCGGAAAGCCGCAGAACGGGAAGTCTTCCCCCTCGCGGACAAAGCGTCCGTTAGGGTCCCCTGGATAGGTCGGTGCACCAACTTATAATGCTTTCCGGCTTGTTTTGTCCTGGCTCTTCCGACCATCTCTCTTCCTTTCCTCGCCCAATCTTCTTTGGTAGGCAGATAACCTAAGCCAAAGGTATATGGGTTATGTGGCACTTCGGCCAATGCTGCGATGCCCTTCCGGACACTTCGCCCTAATCCCATCCCGGGCATGTGTTGAAGCTTGTTCATAAGGTAGACAGACTGTGCACTGACGTATAGCCCCTCATCAACAGCTAGTATATCTTGTACAACCCGGGCCTTAGCTAGGGTGAATCCTAACAGAAATACATCCTCCGTGCCATGCTCAATTTCCAAAACTGGTATAGAAACCTCTGGCGGCGGATGTCTTGAAGAATTTCCAAAAACAATTGCCACCTCCTTCCCGTGGGGGTACTTCAGCATCTGGTGTAAGGTGGAAGAGATGGCTTTCACCTGGTGCAGCCACGGCCGCCCGAGGAGTTGATTGAAGGTGGCTGGAACATCCAAGACATGGAACTCAATGTCCTGCTGCCCCGAACCAACCTGAGTCTTAATCCGTACGGTCCCCATCACCTCCCGACTGGTATTATCATAGGCCAGAATCACCTAGGCCGTAGGCACGAAATCCGTGGGCTTCAACCCGATAGCATACGCCGTTCTCGCCGAACATACATTGATTGCAGACCCTGTGTCGACCAAAACCACCGGTATCCACTTCTCTCTACACTCCACAGAGATGTAGAGTGGTTTGTTATGATCTGAGCCCTTGGGCGGTAGTTCCTTGTCGGTGAAGGTCAAGGTCGAGGCAGCTCCTCCCGGGAAAACCAGCACTACCAACTATTCAGGTGTGGTATCGATTGAAAGTTTAGCCCTATCCATGGCTACAAAGACGGCCTGTCTGTGAACCCTCGAGGCCATAAGCAGTCCCAAGATAGAGATGTCTGCGTGAATTTTCTTTAGCTGTTTCAGCACAACTTCCTCCTCTAGCAGTTTTTCTTTCTACCTCTCTGCTTCTTTGTCCTTCCCGGATGCCTCCGGCTGGTCCAAGTGTGGGGGCTTGAAATACCGCCCACTCCTGGTCATATGGTCCATCTCCTCAACATACCAGGTGTCATCTGGTTGGTTCCGCCCCCAATCTTCGTCAGTGTGGGCAAGACGTAAGTTGTCGTCTTTCCACCACATCCCATTGGCAATCGACAGACAGTCGTCCGGTTCTGTTGTAGCTGTTCTGGCATTCTCAATACATTTTGTCCCCGCAGGGGCCTTGGCTTTTCTAGCCCTGTCTTCATTCTTGATTTTCTCTTGTTCAAAATGCCTCAGCGTATCTTCCTGCTCTGTGTCCGTTGCAACCAAACTGCTCAGATCCTGAGCAAAATTCTTCACACCGGTGCTCTCCGGCGATTCTTTCTTGTTTTCGACCATTCCGACCACTGTAGATGTTCTAATTTTAGACTGCCCCTGTTTCAGCTGGGACTCCTCAACAATATCGGGCTCGTCACTGAGCCACCCTGTAGCATCTGTTGCTCCGTTCAGGTCAAACCAGTTGACGCTCACATCCCCTGGGTCTTGCTCATCAAAGAACTGAAGGTTGCTGATATCCTCCTCTAGCTCGACAAGGTCATCTAGCCCCTGACTCAGTCCATCCTCTCGGACCACACTGATTCTCGCCCCAGCTGGCAACTCTACCTTTGGCTTTGCCTGATTTATTGACACAATATAACTACATGAGTTGTATGCTTCCTCAGTAAAGCTCCCAGATCTCTCGGGTTCTGAACCAACACTCTCATTTTTCTCCAACGTAACCCCGACTTCGTCTTCGACGATCACCACCATTGGTTTTTGCTGGGTTCGGGAAGTGCCCAACATGCACAAATCTGTATTGTCTGGGATGAACACCTCAGGCTTGGGTAGGTGGGAGGGTGTGATGTATATGCTTGGGTCATATGGAATGTCTGTGGTTTGGATCAGGTTAATGTGCTTGGGCGGTGGAACTTGGTTATGTGGCGGGAGTGGGTTGGTGGTGACATTTGGTTTGTTGGAAGGTGCAATCACCTTGTTGTCAATGAGATCTTGAATCTCATGACGTAGTCGAAAGCAGAAGTCAGTGTCGTGACCTTGCTGTTGATGGAATGCATAGTATTTAGTCAGGTCATGCTTTGGAGGGAGAAGATCGTGTAAAGGCCGTTGTTTTAACAGTTTCAGATGTCCTTTCCTGAGTAGGACCCCTAGAGCTTTAGACAAAGGCATATAAAGTGGGGTAAAAACCCTCTTGCCTCGGGGTGGATAGTTTGCTGGTTGAGAGGTGGTTCTAGATGTACCGGTGAAAGGTGTGGCTATTTTTGGGGTGGTGGTGGTGGTGACCATGCCCATATCAGAAGTTCTTGTGGCTGCACTACTGCTGGTAGCTGCATTCGAACCGCGGGTAAATGCCTTCTTGGGTTGCTCTCTCTCGTGGTCAATCAGACCTTGCTTCATAGCATCCTCAATCTGTACCCCAATCTCGTGTAAATCCACAAAGGTGGGGAGAGGTAAGACGATCATTTTTTGCATCAACTTGGGTTGAAGGTTGCGTACAACCATCCTTATCTGATCCTTCTCGAGCGGCCTAGTGGTCATCATGGAGGCCTTAGCCCTCAATCGAGTAACAAAATCAGAAAAGCCTTCCTTCAGCTCCTGCCTGGTTGTCTCGAGATCACGAGTCGTGACCTCGATCTGGGTATTGTATGAGTATTGAGCAACGAAGGCCTCGGCCATCTCCTCCCAGTTCCTTTTCACTGAGTCCTCCAGCTTGGCGTACCAAATAGCCGCAATACCTGACAGGGTCCGACCGAAGAGTGATATTTCTGGAGTCTCGTCAAGCCCATCGGGCGCAAAATATCCGAGAACAGCCTGAGATAAACCATAGGATCGCTCGAATCGTCAAAACGGTCTATGTGGGGCATCTTGAATTTGTCCAACAATGTCACCGCCGAGTTCGTGTAACCATCCTCTATGTCCTGGATTGAGTTGACTCCCTTGGCCCGTTTAAACAGCTTTTCAAGCTTACTCATCTTCAGAGCGGTTGGATCCATCTCAGATTCAAACGGTGTATCTGTTGAGAAAGTTGGTGTCTTTGAAGTCTATGGTAGAACTGGTGGCGGGACTGGCCTTATTGGAGCGTCCGTATCTTCCTGGACGTTTGCAGTATCCCCGAGTGTTGGAACTCTAGGTGGGGGCGGCGGTGGATGCGAAGCAGATGCTCCGGCTTGTTGCGGTTGCTGTTGTTGTTGGAGCTTGGCAATCAGCTCTGCCTGTTGAGCTACTACATTTGCCTAACGTGCAGTAACCTCAACCTGGCGGGCAGCATCCCGCTGCATGGCTTGCATGGTCTCTTGGAGCTGACGCATCATGTCCTCCATACCTGCCATAAGGTGCTGATATAAATGAACAGGTGTATCTCTCTCTGTGGTAGAAATGGAAACCTCAGCCCGACTACTCACTGGTGGGGTGGACAATGATCGCTGAACCAATGACTGTTATACTGATATTCCCTGCCTAACTGCCCTCTGCCTTGTAACCGGGGGTAATGAAAAGAACATTACTTGTCCGTCAACTAGATCCTCAGATCGATGAAGCCTTCTACCTCTAACCCAGAGTGCTTTGGGGGAAACTGCCTTTTCAGAAGCAATGATGTTATACTACCTTGTAAAAAGATAAATAAAGCAAAATAAGGAAAGAACAACCAGAAAAACGGACAGCATTTCGGCTTAGATAAAGACAACACACAGTTGATATAAGAAGCTAAAAAAAAACTGTTCTCAAACACTGATCGCTGCCCCCCAAATCACTGCCTCAAATCTGATACCCCCAAATACTGATGTCCTCAGACTGATACGCAGACTTGCAAACTGATACATGCATTCCTATAGAAACACACTCTAAAAGCACATAGCAAGCAAGTGAGAGCCAAAACACCCCTATGGAGGGGTAGGATTTCCCTGTCCTAGCTTGTCAGGAGCTAGGGTTTTACTACGCACGCATGCAGTTTCAAACAACCTACAATCGGGTAAGCAACCTATCCTAGTTTGGAATGGTCTCTATGGATTCCGATATGCAACTAGGTCGAATGGTCAAAAAGGGTGCCTTGGCAAAATCGAGGTTTGTGTTCCCATCGTGGCAAAGCCCGTAACCGGTTAGCCTTATAGCACGCTTTTCCAAGCAAGCCTCCGGCAAACTGTTCAGGAATAGCAGACGGCAAACACTATGACTTAAGCGCACCAATGCAAATGCAATGCAAAAAAACACATAAGTATAAACAAAACAAGATATCATGAGTTCGAGTCAAGTTCTCTAAATCCCCAGCAGAGTCGCCAAGAACTATAGACCGCCTGAACTCTCTCCGCGTGCCCCCCTTTCGGAGAGGAAGCGAATAGGGTTCATAGCTACTACAGTTCGGACTCCTGTCACGGTTCTGAATCTAATCTCACAAAGTGCAATGTAAGACTGATAAATCACCAAAGAGTCCAAATCCGGCAAATCGTTTTGGAAAATCGATTTTAATCAAGAAGTGTCAAACATGGACTGCTTTGCTAGATTACAGAGTCGCCACCTAAATGTTTTGTTTTTTTGGAAAATTTAGGAAACCCTGACTCATGCCTAAGGCCACGTGTCCGTCATCACCAAAGTTGCCTCGGCTCGGGAACTTGGGTACGAGAGGGGAAGGTCCTGAAATGAGCACCCCCGCTCGCCCGATCAAAGGATCGGCCTCTACTAAACATGATATGTTGTTTTTATAAACACATGTGTTCTTGTCTAATTATTAGCAAACTTACTATGTGATGCGCACAACACACAAGTATAGACTAAGTCGCTCGATTTGGAACAAAACATCTCATGTTTGTTTTTCGAAAGTGGTTTGAAGATACTACTCGCAAGTAGGCTAAAACGCAGATTTGCCACCCTCAAGTGGGCTTAAAACATGATGATTTGCCACTTCAAGTGGGCTTAAAACTCACATTTGATGAATTGTTCCAATTCAAGTAACAAAGCCTTCATCCACAGGCATTCATGCAGTTTAGCATTTAAGCAAATAGTCTCATGGCAAGCATGTTATCATGGCAACACTCACACACATGCAATATGCTAAAGCGTAAACACTTACAGTGTACTCCGAGCCAAAACAAAAAGCTAGTTAGTAATCATGCATGATCCTAGCTATGTTAAAATGCCTAATTCAACACATGCAGAAATACAACTAAATAGGCTTAGCTATCTAAAATGGCATATGAATGCAACACTTGATAACATGCTTTGAAACACGTATTCAAGTAAGTATTGAAATACAATGCAGTTTGTATGATGCGCCGAGCCCGATACATGCAAGACAAATGAATAATGCATGCATGCAAGCATAAGGATGCTAATTGAAATATGCCCTAAACTAACCATCGAAAGCTGGTAAATAAAAGGGAGAAAGATGTGGGGTTGAAAGACATGCATCACACATACGCACACTTATTACAACATTGTGCCCTCTCTATGGAGGGTCCGAATAAATAAGCTAACTAGCTACGCTAATTAAGCTAACTATTACAAACCAACTAATTAACTAACTATTCTAGCTAATTAATTATTACAAACCAAATTGAATAACTAGCTAATCTAAGCTAATTAGAATATTACAAAGCACCAAGCTAAATTAATTACAGCACAAGTAATTAACTATAACTAGCTAACAAAAGCGATAAATGGCCTCGCGAGCGAGGGAGAGATGCATGCTTGGTTGCGTCCTCCCAGAAATCCACCGCCTTGCCTCAAGACACCTCTGTTTACACTCTTTTGAACCTTCAAAAATTACACCGATTTCCATATTGCTTCTTTCTGATCTCAAGAACACCTTGAGGGCTGAAATTCCTCCTGTTGCTGCAACAGAGCACAGACAGAGGCAAGATAGTATATTTGTAAGGAAATGTATGCACTTCCACACTCCTTGTCATATCTCAAGCTCAAAGGAGTATGTCACTTGACTCTCGAGCCAACAACCAAGCATTTTCAATGCATGGTGGCCGAAGGATCAAGCTTGCGCAAAACTCAATGAATGCACATATAAGACTCGAAAGGCCTCCACCTTATCATGTACAATCAAGGGGGACGGCGACCAAGAAATGACGCGTTTCATTACTTCAAGTATGAAACGCCCCTCGTTTCTCGTGTTTGGATTAACGTCCGATCCAAACACAATGCAATGCAACACACATGCAAACAACATGCTTATCTATCAATGTTAGAGTGGCATGCACAAAGCTTTATCATGTAAGCAATGCATGCATGGCATGTTTAGAAGCTAAGGCATTAAAGCAAGTGAGGTACACAACACTAGGACTATGCAATACTATGCACAAACAACCAAACCAGCTCAAAACAGAGCTATATAATGGCAAATCAGTGGCAAAACAATGCTCAAACTAAGGCTCAAAGGAGTAGAAAATCATGCTCCTTGCTCCTTTGGTAGATCACAAATAAGGCACAAAGGCACAACTCTCAAAAGCTCTCAAGGAATGAAAGAAGTGAGAACATGACACATGTATATGCTCTGAAATTACATGCTAAATGATGCCAAAACATGCAACCATCACAAATATAGCATGCTAAAGTGCGCAAAACTCAAGACTAGCTAAGGCACTTGCACCATAGCCATATCAAGCAAGCCCCAAAGGACCAAGATCACTCAAAATAGTCCTAAGGCAGGTCAAAACATAGCCAAAAATGTGCTGGAGCAGAGCATACATATGCTAGATCAATAGGCTAAAACACCGAATACACTAGGCTAGTGAACAAAATTGCCCTACAAGTACAAGGAGCATGCAAGAGGCAACCAAACCAAACCAAAACAGAGTTATGACATGGAAAATAATGGCCAAAAACATGCTGAAATGGAGCCAATTCAAGGCACAAAGACATGCTACTTTGCAAGACTACAAGTAGGATTACACTACAAGTACAAGAAGAATGCAAGAGGTGACCAAGACAGCCAAAAACAGAGTTATGACATGGCAAATAATGGCAAAAAACATACTAAAATGGAGCCGATTCAAGGCACAAAGACATGCTACTTTGCAAGGCTACAAGTAGGATTACACTACAAGTACAAGAAGCATACGAGAGGTGACCAAGACAGCCTAAAACAGAGTTATGGCAGGTCTGAAAAGTCACAAAAATGAGCCTTAACAAAGCCTCTAAGAAGTAGAAATACATGCTCTTTTGATGGGCCATTAACACATGCAAACAAGAGAAGATGAGGGGGGACCACCCCCACCTATTTGGGACCTGAAAACCACCTTTCCACCACTAAAATTCTTCTGAGTTTCAGTGGTGGGAAGGCCAAAAAGAGATGGTCCCAAAGGCCTTAAAAGATGGCACAAAGCAAAGCAAAGCAAAACAAGCCACCAAAGGGGGTAAACCACCCCTAACTCAAATAAAGCCTCAAACAACCTTTTTAAACACTTTAAAACAAAGGTTTTTGTAGTTAAAAGCAAAGCCTGAAATAGTATGCAAATGTGGCTAAATAAGCAATGAAAATAAAGCTTTAAAGAGGCTATTACTCACCCTTGAAGCACAACTTCAAAACCAACCACTTTCTTGAGCTAAAACTAACTTTCAAAGTTCAAATATGACCTCCAAGAACCTCAGCTCAATGATGGTGGTGTTTGGCTAGGAGTCTCTTTGCAAAAGTATGAAGAAAGCTCACTTTCAAGCACTAAAAGGGAAGAGAGAGAGAGGATTCTAGAGAGAGAGAGAGAGAGAGGAAAATTTGCTCTCCAAAAATTTGAACCCTAGAATGGGAGAGAGAGTTCCCTTCTTATAGAATTCCAAGCCTCAAGCTTGTTGGAAAAGCTAGAAACTTGGTGTAATCCCTCCATACACGTGTATGGAGGATGCAGTCTGTGCCCAACAGTTGGCACATCTAGTACAAAAAATATTTGCAAAAGCAGAAAAATGGCCGCCGACCACTCAAAGTGGTCAACCGACCACCCAACCTAGTCGACCGACCACCCCAGTTGGTCGACAGGGCAAACAACTAGTCAACAGGGAAAAAATGGGGTCTCCCAAGAGAGGAAAAGGTGGTGGCATACTGCAGACCACTTGAGGTGGTCGACCGGCCACCAACCCTAGCTGGCCGACCACCAAAAGTGGCTGGCAGGGAAGAAAAGTGGTCTACAGGGGAGAAAAGTGGTCTACACCACTTTTTCTCCCTCCAAGCAAAAGGGGCACCAAGTTTTGGCTTGAAACAAGCACAAAACCAAGAGAGTTCAGAGACTCAGGGGCAAGGCGCGTAGCTGAAAACCCCAAGGGACTCTAAACGAGCGCAAACATGCGCAATCATCGCGTGCACGAATGATGACGTCTGAGTCTTAAGGTCGGTCAAAAATGGGGCGTCTACAATGTGTAGAGCCCCCAAAAAAATATTACAAATAAGCCAACTCATAAGGGGAGTGAACATAATAGAATCAATGTACTTCTATTCATCAGAGTTCGTATTACAAAAGATAAACAGGCAATATACATTCATAAATGTTTACCCTGAATCTATAGCATGTAATACCAGTTAACAATAACAAAGTAAATGCCCTACGGGCTTATATCTTTCCAAGACATTGCTTGTTTGCAACAAAAGGAGAGTCATAAGCTCTGTACATATATGAAGCCCTTGTCTTGAATAAACATTTAAAACACAAAACATAAAATAGAGCCTTCAACTCCTAAGTTCTCCCAAGCTACGTCCTTGGAGAAAGCATGTCACCAGTACTTGAAAATGGTTTCCCAAGTAGGGTGAGCCAAAGCCCAGTAGAGATAATCTAACGTAATATATGAGGTTTAACTAAGATATAAATGTCAGAGATGTGTTCAATATTTATGACCAACACACATTCTTCACATGACCATATAGTACCAATATTCACGTCTCAATCCATTTCCCTTTATTCATTTCAAATTAATTCATTTAATTTCAATCCATAGGCCAAGTTTATAATTCTCCGAATAGCCCAACTAAGACTACAACTCAGGGGTTCTTAATGAACATAACTACCATACAAACATTTCCAACTTTACCATTTTACGAAAATTTTGTTCGCCGGATCGGCACCCATGTATACATAAGGTTTCGGGACTTTCACCCTGGACACTCCGGCTAACTTAATTCTCAATGGAGTCCATCCCGTTTCTCCTCCCAAAATGTCATACATATACAATGTATTTAAAAGCATCATCATATTCAATAACTATCAATTATGCACATTCAATGCCTTAACACACCATCATATTCAATGACTTAATTAAATGATTAGTTCCAATTCATCTAATCCTCATGCAATTTCTACAACAATCATAGCTATCCTTCACCGATAGCCCAATACAGATATTTCTAAACAGATATTCAATCTTTATAACAGATAATTCATCACATTTTCGTAGGTGAGTGATTAAACAAATCTAACTACACCATTCATCTATACTTTCCCCCAATTTCATAATTTCCATGCCAATTTCATTACTTATACAAATTAATTATCCAAGACATATTAGGGCAAATTTTCCCTTTTTCAAATATTAACCCAAAGGCTAAAATCTACCATTCTAACACAACATAATTTCATATCCAAAACCTCATGATCATTTATGTAACACAACATAGAAACCCCTTTTTTTAATTTGAATCCCAAACCCTAGGTTTTCTCGAAACACCCCCAAATCTCACCATTTATACATAACAACAAATAACTAGGTTAAAGATCATAACAAAGTCCAGAATATCCCTACCTCAACTGTACAAGCTCAAATGAGAAGTGGAGAAACCTCAAAGACGCCCAAACTTGACTTTATTCGGATCAAAAGGAAGTCCACGGGATGCTCTACCATTTTCTCAAATGGAGTAGGGTGAAGAAATCACTAGATCTAGATTAAAATGTAGAGAGAGAGAGTGTATTTTAGAGAGAGTGTGTGGATTTAGGTTTTTTTGGAAAGTTTTAGAGAGAGAGAAGGCCGAAAAAGTGATAAAAAATGTCACTTTCGCGATCTGATATATGCACAGTCCGCTCGAGCGGAAGAGTCTATGCTCGAGCGTCAGACACAAAGTTTGGTTCCGCTCGAGTGCAGAATACACCCATCCAGTATATATGCAGACAACAGACAACCCACTCAAGCTCAAGAAAAACCGCTCGAGCGCTTACCTGCTCGAGTGTAGGAAATGCAACTCGAGGGTGAAAAACACCCCTCCAGTATTTTGCAGATGTGCAAAGCACTAAGTGTTTGCAAACCCCGCTCGAGCATAAGAAGGCCCGCTCTAGCAGAAGACCAAAATTTTGGGCAACAACATCCTAGACCAACTGGCAACCAACCTGTTCTAAACATGTCCAAGACATTCCAAAACTCAAATTCAAAGAGGAAGAGGAAAAAAAGATATAAATAACAATATTAAACCACAAGACCCGAGTTCAACAAAGGTTGGTTCAAAACTAGAATCGCTATGATATGCTCATGTTCCGATTGTTATGCTAACATTACTATGTGAGGAACACAAGTATAGACTACGTCATT
This sequence comes from Camellia japonica, assembly GCA_030407325.1. Taxonomy (NCBI): domain Eukaryota; kingdom Viridiplantae; phylum Streptophyta; class Magnoliopsida; order Ericales; family Theaceae; genus Camellia; species Camellia japonica. The sequence continues at coordinate 111,161,731 of JAPPVO010000029.1, read as the reverse complement.
CACTTTGGAATGCTTTGATTTCATGTTCGTTTGAAAAGTATTTTGAATATGTGTTACTTGAAAAAGCAAACTTATATGTACAATTATCAAAAGCATCCCACCTTAAGCAAAATAGCCTTCATCCACGGGCATTCAAAGAGATATATTCCAAATAAGCACTTAGCCTCATGTTAATATGCTTGATATGGCGACACAAACACACATGCAATATGCTAAAGCGAAAACACTCACCTAGTACTCAACCGGGGCAAGCCAAAGAGAAGAAAATAATTAGTAAAATGCATGCTCTAATATGTAAGTGACTAATGCAACAAATACAAAATGTGACTACTAGGTTTGGTTTATTTAACATGCCATATGGATCAAATCAAAGCATGCGGTAGCTCACATATTCAAGTAAGTAGGAAATGACAATGATGTTAGAATGATGAGCTAAACCCAATGCATGCAAACATGAATACAACACATGGAAATGATATGAAATGAAAAATATGATGCTACCACAATAAGCATGCAAATAAAAAGGAGAAAGAAATGGGGGTCGAAAGACATACAAATATTACAAGTGTTACAAATTGGCCCTCGCACAAGAGGGTCTGAATGAATGTCCTAATTAAACTAATTTTTACAAACACCAAATTTAATTAAATTTAACTAGCTATTACAAATTCGAATGAAGTTAACTAGTTGATTACACACATACTAATATTAAAGTACTAAATTAATGGACTTGAACAGGAAGCGAGGAGCCGCACGCGTACAACCGAGAACATTCTCCCAGAATGTTTACTGCCAGAATCTATTCTGTTTGCAGTCAAAAAATTATTTTGTTTTGGCCTCAGATTCTGCTCTATTCTGCTATGAAAATGACACTGCCTGTACAAAAAGGGATGACTGGCCAGCCTTGAGAAGTGGTCAGTCGTACAGAGAGATGGTTGGTCGGCCACTATTTTTGGGTACTACCCTATTGCCACAGAATATAAACAGAGCAAAAATAGAGTATTTCCAAGAGATGTTTATCCTCTCTGCCCTTCCGTATCATGAAGATGATCAAGGAAGGAGTATATTTGATTCACAAATCATCAATTATCGCACATTTGTTACATGATTATCTATGAACCGATAGGACAAAAACTCAATAAAATAAAGCAAAAAATGAACAAAAACTCCTCCCTATCATGGAGTTACCTCAAGGGAAGGGTTAGACATTGCTTCATGAATCATTAAACATCACTAAAAAGTATGCAATGATCCACAACGCAATAGGTTCAATATAACATTCGATTGAACCTAACTCAATTTTATTACCTTTTTTTTTTACCTCTTTTACTCCAATTTTATTAACCCTTTTTGGCATTACCTTTCCATTTCTTATCTTTTCTTCCTTTTTTGTCCAAAAGTGATGATTATGTCCACTAAGTCCAAAAGAAATAAAGAATAGCAAGCATTGACTTAACCCGGGAAATGAGCTTTCCAAGCCCTTTTCTACGGGGGAAATTATAAAGGAGAAATCAAACTCATTTACAAGTGATAAAGAATTCAGAGTCAAACCCAAAAAGGGCGATAATGACCCCAAACCCAAACCCGATAATAAGCTATAATGAAACCTTCCTTTATGATTTCCTAGGGTCTAGACTAGAAATTTAGTCCTTTAGAAGTAATGCATCGGCGACAAAGAGAGGCGTCAAACAAGAGATTGTGATTAGCATAAGAGAGATGTAATGCCTTAGTAATGAACCTTCGAAAAGATTAAACCATTAAGCATGGAAAATCTCTTTCTTACGCCTTGAGCAACAATCTTGCATTTGATGCAACTCTTAATCAAAGAAACAAAGAAAGGAGGGAGATTGCAGAGGTGATTATGCAAAGGTGATGACGATGGTATGAATATATATGAAAGCTACAAAAAGATGAAAGAAAAGACTATCAACTCAAATGGATTTAAAGCCAAAGCCTATGCACCAATGCATGAGGACTTACAACAACATATCAATAGTATTCAAAGCATAATTTAACACACAAATCAGCACAGAAACAGCACAAAAGCAATCCCTAAAATTGAATGTTTGAGTTGGAAAAAGTGAATAAAAATGGGCTAAGGCCAATGAGTTTTACCCAACAAACAAGCCTAAGGAAGGGTGGCTAACCCCTCCTACTTTTTGTGACTTAAAATCACATATTTAAGCTTACAAACACTCTAAAAAAATAGTGTAAAAAAGCAAAGAAAAGAGATGGGAAAAAATGGTACAAAAGATGAAAGATTACCCTTTAAGGAGAGGATGTTCTTCTAGTTCACAAACCACAAGTTGAATACTCTCAAGAGCTGAAATTTATGTCCAAGAATCTAAGCAAAAGGCCTCTAGTTTTGGCTTAGGCAGTGTATGAATAGTGTATGTATATTATAAGAGAGAAAAGTAGTGTGTTGGACAAGTTTTGGCACTTGGAGAAATTTTCTAACCCTAAACCATGAGGGGTGGCCATGTATTAACACCTTCTCACATTGGAAATATCTATAATGAGATAGCTGGTGCAAGGCATGCACATGGGGACAGTTGGCTGTCAAAAATATTTGTTTATCGGGAAACATAGTCGGCGGCCATGAAGGGGGATGGCCGACTAACCAAAAATGGGTTTTGGTCCAAAGGGGATGCAAGGTTTAGGTTCTGGAGCTTAAAAACTGAAGCCTTTTTCCTGAGGAAATTGAACGATTGTACAGTGTATCATTATTTCATCATCGAGCGTTCAAAGTGAGGCGCCCAAGTCTTAATGGTGGTCAAAATGGGGTGTCTACACCTAGTAATCTAATTAATCTGGTAATTCGTGTCAATATTGGGCAGGTGGTTCAACATTAAAGTTGCACTGAAAAGCCTGAACCTATCTCAACTTGACATTATGTTCTTGATGAAAGCAATATATTAAAACTTAACAAAAGCCATCTACGGTATTTCTTCGATGAACTTAAAACACAAAATTTACAGTCAAGATGGATGCCAAACAAATTAATAATAAATACATAGAAAATTGATTTGTAATAAGTCTATTAAATGAGAAATATAAAGTAAATAAAGGTAATTAAAATATTTACCTAGAGCAATATAGCCAATGGTACCTAAAGTCCTAGTTTGTATTGCAGTCTTGTTTTCAACTAAAATTTTTGCAATGCCGAAGTCAGTAACATGTGCAACCATGTCTTCATCTAGAAGGACATTGCTCGACTTCAAATTATAATTAACCATAGGCTCTAATTGACCATAATGGAGATATTCCAGAGCTAATGCTACATTAATCATGTTGCCAATCCTTAACCTTAACAGCAACAATTGTCTCATCTAAAAGTACACCTTTGTATACCGAACCATAGCTTCCTACTCTAAGCAAGTTGGCTTCGCAGAAGTCATCTGTGGCTCGTAGAAGCTCTAGTTATGAAATCATTCTGTGCTTCGTTGTTGCATATAAATCTATCAGATTTTGACTTTGGACATTGTTTCCATGATTTCTTTTCACAGTATATACACCAATAGAAAAGATTAGCATCAATGCAATGACAGGAAGAATGTATCGAAGATTAATTTTCATCATCGACTTCTTGAAACTATTGCTTACACATCGTGGCACTTTCAAAATAAGATTCCCACAAAGTGCTTCATTCTCCATGAAAGACCGTGATGTGAGGTTCATGAACGACCCTTCATTTGGAATCTCCCCAGCCAACTTATTACAAGAGAAATTCATGTATTGGATATGTGAAAGTGCCTCAAGCGACTTAGGTATCCGTCCAGATAGACTGTTGTGTGAAAGATCCAAGAAATCCAATGTTATCAAAGTGCCCATTATGTTGGCAATGGGTCCCGAGGATGAATTCCTAGATAGGTTCAAAGAATTTAAGCTTTGAAATGACCCATTAACTCTTGGAATGCTTCCTGAGATTTGATTCCAAGATAAATCCACGATTTCCATCACTCTCGATGGTCTTATATTTTGATCTACGCTTCCACCTAATGAATTGAACGAAAGATTCAAGTACCTTAAAGTTTCAAGGTTCCATAAACTCGACGGTATGAAGGTCAATTTATTATGAGAAAGCTTCATTACCTGCAAAAATCTAAGATTTTCAATGCAACTTGGGATCGATCTAGATAATTTATTTTGCTCTACATAAAGTTCCCTCAAGTTTCTCAAAAGGAAAATCTCATTAGGAATTGATCCATGAAAGTTGCTACCGCCAAGATACAACCTTTGCAAGCTTTCAATTTCTCCAAGAGTTGAGGGGATGTTTCCATTCAGATTACTGTTAGCCAATGCAAGTACATTCATATTCCTCAAAGAACCAATCTCTTTAGGAATTGTACAAATTAGTTGGCTTTCAGATACAGAAAGTTTTCACAAAGAGTTTGAAAGATTTCCAACAAAATTAGGTAGGGTGCCACTCAATTTATTTTGTCCCACCCCTAACTCCTCCAAGGAAGTACAATTTGTCAAATCAGTGAGAAAACAAAGTTCAATACTTACTGGTTCATTTGTCAATTGATTTTGAAATAAATGCAAACATTCTAGGTGTTTTAGATTGCCTAAATGTTTTGGTACTGGTCTAGTAAACAAGTTGGTAGCTAGAATTAGCATAGTCAGCTTAGAACAATTGCAGAGAGTTGAAGGGATGTTTCCAGTTAGTTGATTGTCAACCAAAATGAGGACTTCAAGATTAAGAAGGAAAATGCCATTATTTGTTGGAAGGTTTCCAAAAAAGGCATTCAAAGCCAATTTAATTTCCACCATTGAAGACTTGTTAAAAATTGTAGAAGGTATTGGACTTGTGACATAATTCAATACAAGGCAAATTAACTTCAAATTTGGAAGTTATGTTAATTTAGTTGGAACGTTTCCATAAATGTGATTCTCTTCTAGCCCAAACTTTTCTAAGCTTGAAATGTTGCCAAAGGAAGGTGGAATAGTACCTATAAGTTCATTATGTTCGAGAGCAAGGACACTTGGAGAGGGTAAGGTGCGTAACACTTTCGGAATTCTACCACTAAATTTATTACCCGAAAGAGATATCACTTCAAGCCTTTGATAGTGGCATAAGCCCAACGGGATGTTTCCTTCTAACATATTAAGAAACAAATAAAGGGTTTTTAGGCAACACAAATGGCCTATTTCATCTGTTAGATGACCGTAGAAGCTATTGTTGCTAAGATCGAGTAGTTGGAGGAAAGAAAGATTACCAACAAGAGGAGATATGGCGCCTTCGAGACTCATGTTTCCAAGGAGCAAGCCCGTGACTCTATGCCTACGTCGACTGCATAAGACCCCCACCCAGCCACAAATATTGGTTTCTTTCCTGCAGTTTCTCAACACATTGTTGGCATCATGTTTGATGGATGATTTGAAGCTGATGAGAGCTAATTGGTCTGTGAAGTTCAAGGAACAAATGACCAAATCAACCATGCATAAGTGCACTTATACTGCCATAGCTCCTATAAGAGAAGCATTGTACAGCCTCCTTACGGACATGATTGAGAAAGAAAGAGTGTGTGTATACTTAAGCTTAAGCTTGTGAAAATATATGCTCATAGTCATATCCATACAATATATAAGGAAATATAAAATCAGTGAGACAGTGAAAGATTATTTACATTTTCATGTTGGTGCAATTTTACTGTGTCCATGGTGCAAGTCCTCACTGCATGTCAGAGTTGCACCACAAAAAATTTCATCTTGTAACGCCCCAATTTTCTAGCCCAAATGATAATACAACAATCATGGCTCTTTTAAGGAAAACCGAATATAAATCTCCAAACTTACATTACATGATACAATAGTTCTTCATGTAACAATACATTAATCTAACAACAAGAAAATAAACAAATAAATACCCCCATGGGTTTACAAGTTTCCAAGGCTTGAGCCTAGTTACACAAAACGGTTATTCAAACTCACACACATACAGCCCTTGGCTTACACATAGAGTCACAGCAAAATGAGAGTCTCGTACTCTCAACACACATTTTCTCGCCTTTAGTTATGTGGCATCACCACATCTTTTCCTGCACAAAAATCCCGTAGGGTAAGCATAAAGCACAGTAGGAAATCCTTAACAAAGTATATACATTTTATACAAGTCTCAAGAGATGAAATGCACATGCCATGCTATCATCTTTTTGAAGATAAATCACATTTTCATCTTTTAAAAACCATCATGCTCAATGATGTCATGCAATTTCAATTGTTCAAAATTTAACAATTTATTTCAAGGGTGATAAATACGACTTTGGTAATCCCTAGGTCGGTGTCTGCAAGTAGACTATACAAGTACTACCAAATTGTCATTTTTACCGGTATTAACCGGAAGGCTCGACACCTATCTGCGCGGGTTTTTGGCCTTTCATCCCGGACTCTCAGGCCAACTTATTCAATATCATCTACACCACCTATGAAGACTTACCAACGTATTTACCCCAAAATCATTCCATGAAAACTTGTTTCTCAACATTCTTTTCTCAATGTAAGTTTTCAAATCAACTTTCAAAGTTTAATGCAATCAAATGAATTGATATGCCAATTTCACAAGATGAATATAAATACTTTTATTCCAATTCATCATCCAAGGAATAACACAATTCCCTTTTCTCAAATATCCTTAACAATTAGTTATTTCAAGACTATTTCAACGTTTTAAACTATAATTTCCAAAATGAACAACAATTCTCATATTCCCTGAAATTCATCATTTATATAAATATAAATAAGAAATTTTCCAAACATCCATTTATTTTGACACACAAAATAAATATAACAATATAATTTATGGATTTTCAGTCTCTTAAAAAAATCTCCAAATTCTAGGTTTTCTCACCAAAACTATATAACTCAAATCTTTTGAAAGAAAACTTTCCAAAATCATCTTTTCTTCAATCAACGAAGATCAAAACCCATAAGATCATTTTAAAAGAACAAGAGACAAACCCACTTTCAAAATCGCTCAACTTCTTGAATCAATAATCAATTTTCAAAGCTATCGAAAGATGATTTCGAAAATCATATAGATCTTGCAAAAATATATATATAACTCTAAGAAAATCCCTACCTCAAGTTTTGAAGAAGAAATGAGATGAAACCCCCAAAATCAACGGTATCGAAACTCGATATTCATTGCACACAACGAAGCCCTCGAGATGATAACCAACTTTGGTGAAGAACTTAGGTCTAAATCCCAATGGATTTGGAGAAATCAAAGAGAGAAGATGACTTCTAGAGAGAGAAACTCCCGATCTGGTAATTCTGGGGAGTTTTAGAGAGAGAGAGGACTGAAAAAGTGATCTGGAATATCAGATTCACGAATTGATATAACATGGTCCGCTCGATGGTGGAATGCCCTGCTCGAGCGTCAAATACACTAACCCAGTACTTTTGCAGACAGGTCAAACTTCTGAAAGCAAACATTCTTCGCTCGAGCGCATAAACGGCCGCTCGAGCGGACAAGCAACTTCGAATGCATTTTGCATTTTTGCTTCCTGAGCTGGCCTAGTCGAAGTGGCAAAACATTAAAGAAGGATCGAAATTGGGATCGCTACACATCTCTAGTGCAATAATTTTTTCATTATCCCACTGATTTAAAATTTTCCCATATATACATGTTAGAGGTGAACAAGATTCAAATTGGTTCGGTTTAGGAGTAAACTAGAACTAAGCCATTACATATAGTTCTATAAAATTTGGAACTAAGCCAAATCATAAAAATCTTGGAACCAATCTAGACCAAACCAATAAAATACGGTTTGGTTCGGTTTGGAACCACGATTTTTAGAAACATTGTCATTATTTACAATATGATCACAAAATATTATTCATAACCTAAAAATTGTTTTGATGAATGTTTAAAATTAGTTGTGGCACTATACAATAACACATTTGTAAAAATAGAGAGATGTAGCTTATGTAATTATATATATTTGATACTAATAAGATATTTGATTGTTTATGATAGTTAATAAATTATATATATATATATATATATCAAAATAGTTCGATTTGATTGAAGAGTAGATTTGTAACTATAAATAAAATCATAGACTAAACCACAAAGTACAGATTGTCTATTTTAAGAGCTGAGATCGAACCGTGCAGTGAGAAAATTAGACCAAACCAAGTGAGTCTGAATTGGATTGGTTTGCAAGTTTTTCAATTTATTTGCTGAACCCTAATATATATATATATATATAATCTATTCATCAATTAAAAACTCTATTGCTCTCTTCTATGCTTGTGGGGTGTTTATTATAAAATTCCCCTCTTTGCAAAAATTTAAATTTTTAGGTGAATAATTTAATATCATATGTTTGTATCAAAGTAGATAACAAATCTTGTATAGTATGTAGAATTAATTTTAATGACAAGTAAAATTACAAAAATCATTTCATTTTTTGATAAATTTTTTTCTTTTTAACCGATTTTATTATTACTAATTAAAGTTGCATTTTTTCCTTAATGATATTTTTTTCACTTATCTAGATCAGACGGTTGGGAATAAGTTTTGAATATGATGCTTAAAAATTACACTTTTTATCATTAAAATAAATAGTATTATCATAACCATATAACGATGGTTGCTTTGCACAGTAGACATTATTGTGCGGCTTTTAGAGTTTATTTTAATAATTTGAACCATTCACCTTTTAAAAGATACAGAGTAAAACATACCTCCAAAAATATAACATTGATCAGACATCAATAACCCTTTTATCGAATTGTATTTGTATCTAAAAAATATTTGGTAATTATAATTTCAAATATAAAATTGAATATGAATATAATGCAATGAAAGGCCTATCAATATCCGATTAATTTAATTTTTTTTATAAATATATTTTACTCAATATATTTTAAAAAATAAACAATTCAAATCAAAAAAATCTATGCCGAAATAGTCCACAAAGCCTGCACAGATCCTATTTTATTAAACTTGAAGACAAGCAAAGTAGGATTGATTGGCTAGGTTTGAGAAAATAAAGGCTAGAAAAATTATGCACCAAGCCATCTTTTTTAATCAAAACTTCAATGACAACAGTTACACATTAAAGTTGTGGGGAGCGTGTAATTCACTTCAATGACTACATAAAAATGCGTTGGGCCAATCGAGGTGGACTTGATTCCACAGTCAATCAATGCCTTCATATCATAATAATGCCAAAGGGCCTGCCTTTGCTCCAGTCTACTATCGGATTAGACCGTATTGTTAGGTTTGTGGGGGTTCATCACGGGTTTCATTTTAAAAATTTAAATCGTTCAATATGTAGAACTCGTCAAGTACTATATGCCTGTGAAAAATCACGTTGATCAGATATCGATAGCTATGTGATCAAAACAGTTTTTTATCAATCGTTAATTTATTCATCGTCTATTTTTTTTTTTTTATACAAAACTGATTTGATCATATAGCTATCAATATCTGATCTACGTGATTTTTCATAAGCTTATAGTACTCGACGAGTTCTACACATTGAAGGGTTCAGATTTTCAAAACGGGACCCGTGGTGAGCCCTTACGGGCCTAACAGCATGGTCCAGTCCGATGGTGGACTGGACCAAAGCTAGACCCAATGCGAAATGGGTTCAAACTTTCAATTGTTATTAAGGAAATGAAAGGAGGCTTTTTCTAAATTAAGTTAAATTAGTAACTTAATTCCCAAACTAGATTTAGTTTAGATAGAATTCTCAAATTAGGCTAAAGTGCTATTACAAATTACGCTTTCACTGTTTCTAGGATCCTCTCGCGAAAAATTTGTGAAATAGTAAAAGCGTGGTTACAAACCACGCTTTTAAGTAATTTTATTTTTTTTAATTTTTTTTTTATTATTATTTTTTTTTCAGAAAACGTGATTATAAATCACGCTTTTACTGCAAAAACGTGTTTTCAAAACACGTTTTCCATACAAACCAAACCAACCCACACTGTGACACACACACACCCCCACACACCCACAGCACAACACTCACGCACATCACACAATATAATTGAAACAATATAATTTTTATATATAATAATAATTAAATATATATAATAATAATTTATAATAAAAAATAATAATCAACTATATAATTTTTGTAAATATAAATCATTTTTAGGTTATGGATGGTTTGATTTATAACGCGTATGTAAGGGTAAAAATTTTTATAATCAAAAATAATTTTTGCAATTTTTATAATCAAAAATAATTTATAAATTATCAAAAATAATTTATAAAAATTTATAATTAATACGTATGTAAATAATTTAATACGTATCTTCACATTTACATTTACAGTAAACCCATCTTCACATTTACATACGTATGGTTTAAGGATAAAGATTTTGATAAATGACTTAAATGATAAATCAAACTATCCATAACCTAAAAATTTTTACCCGTACATACGTATATAAATTATTTAAACTATACGTATGTAAAAATTGGCTATAAAAATTGCAAAAATTATTTATAAATAATTTATAAAAATTGATTATAATCTTTATAAATAATTTATAAAAATCTTTTGATAAATAATTTTTATAATCAAGTCATATCAACCATACGTATGTAATTTTTATAATCAAAAATAATTTATAATTTATAATTTATAAGAGCAAATTTTTACCCTTGCATACGCATGGTTTAAGGGTAAAATTTTTTAGGTTATGGATGGTTTGATTTATCATTTAAGTCATTTATCAAAATCTTTACCCTTAAACCATACGTATGTAAGTCATTTATCAAAAGATGTTTAGGTTGTGGTTTGATTTTTAGAATTTTTTTTAAAAAAATTAAAAATTAATTTGGTTAAAAAATAAAAAATAAAAAATAATTATCATTTAAGGGTAAAAACTAACTATCATTTTAATTTTTAGGCAGGTTATATACATATGTATGGTTATTTCAATTTAATTTGTAAAAATTATTTCTAACCACTCGAAAAATAAAAATTATATAAAAATGATTTATATTTACAAAAATTATAAAAATTATATAGTTGATTATTAATTGCTATTATAAATTATTATTATATATATTTAATTATTATATATAAAAATTATATTGTTTCAATTATATTGTGTGATGTGCGTGAGTGTTGTTTGTGTGTGTGGG